>JARBWK010000001.1:150438519-151016795 GCA_030556195.1 Anolis apletophallus | reverse complement strand
GGGCAGAGAGCGTCACAGCGGTTGGGAAACACTGTCCTAAGACACCAAAGTATTGGGAAGAGGCCTTTACCTGGATAAGCTGAATAAAAGGAGAAAAAGCCGGCTTTATGGAGTATTACTAATGTAAGCCACTTTGAGTCTTCTTCAGGTGAAAAAAAGCGGGGTATAAATAAACACTATCATTATTATTGCCTATCTTGATATTTGAAGACCAAAATGACAACTCAATTGAGACCTCTATACAGGGCCATAGCCAGGATTTTGATTCCGGGAGTCTGAATGAGAGAGGGTCTACCCTAGCAAACCCTTTGTATCATTATCCCAATATATGGGATATGGGATATATTGAGCATGGTGATCAGATCATGATATGAATAAGCATAACAATTTAAATAATGTGTCAGTAAGGCCTTCTCGCGGACCACCCTGATAATTTCGGGGGGGCTGAAGCCCCTCAAGCCCCCCCCCCCTGGGCTACATGCCTGGTTCTGCTCTATGAAACCCTGGGATTTGCAGGATGGGGGCATGTGTAAGTTACTGTGGCTGAAGCCCCTCAAGCCCCCCCCCCCCATTTAGAGTATTTCATCCACTTTAGAGAGGGCATGACTCTTTTCTTTGAAGACAAAAATGGGGACCAAGGCCCCAACCACACTGCTATGTAATGCAGTTTGAAACTGCTACATAGTGTGTAGACTCATCTCATGCAGCTTAACTGCATGAGATGAGTCAACACTGACCATATGATGCATACTGCATTGGATAGCCCTACTGAACAAAGACCTTATAGCAGGCCTGGGCAAACTTTGGCCCTCCAGGTGTTTTGGACTTCAACTCCCACAATTCCTAACAGCCGGTAGGCTGTTAGGAATTGTGGGAGTTGGAGTCCAAAACACCTGGAGGGCCATAGTTTGCCCAGGCCTGCCTTATAGCATATTTGGTCTACTTTAGAAGGCATGACTGCTTATTTGAATAGCCTGCCAACATGTTTAGCCTACTGCAACAAGAACAGCCCTAAGGGCCCTTCCCCACAGCCATATAACCCAGAACATCAAGGCAGAAAATCCCACACTGGGTGATCTGAGTCCACACTGCCATATATTCCAGTTCAAAGCAGATAATGTGGGATTGTATTCAGCTGTGAGGAAGAAGGGGCCAAAGAGGGACCCCCAGAATTAAGTGATCCACAACTATATTGGCTTCCACTTTGAACAAGGGCTCCTTCTTGGAGGGAAGGGGGGGATGATGGGAATTGTAGTCCACCCCAGGCTCTTACAGCGGTTGGAAAACGCCATATTAAGGCATGATTGCCTGTGCGGACCAGAATCCCGTTCGCCGCCTGCAAATGCGCCTCCGGATCAGGAACTTTGGAAGTCCCCAAAAGTTACTTTTCAAAAAACGACTCAGAGTTATCCCCCCTCCCCCCCAAAAAAACCCCTAATGCTGCATCTACACTGGATAATTAATGCGTTTTGGCACCACTCTATTGGGGGATCCTGGGAATTGAGAAAGAGAAAACCCAGGCCATGTGAAGCGACAACACCCATGACTCCATAGCCGTTAAAGCGGGGCGAAACTGCACTAACTCTCCAGTGTAGATGAATCTCCCCCAAACAAAGCCCAGGGTTAAGTTTCCAAACTTGGAGCGTTTAGGAAGAGAAAGGCAACGTTTTGCAAGAAGGCAACACACTGCAATACCCCACCCCAAAAAGTCTCCAATAGAATTAATGCATATATATATTTAAAGTATCTAAATATCCCCCCCCCCCAAACCCAGGCCAAGGCCTCTTGCAGGAACTGCACTGCCTCTCTCTACCCCTCGACTCGGCCCCTTGGACCAAGCCCAGCAACAAACGCTCGCGCGCTTGCTTGCTTGCTCGCTCTCCTCCGCTCTGCTTTAAACAACAGCGGGATCCCAGGGAGCGCAAAGGCAAAGGGCTCGCGCGCGCCCTGATCCCAGGGCCCCTCACTCACCCCAAACGCTGAGCACGATGCAAACGCTGAACTGCAACGCTGAAAGGGTTTCCGCAGCTCCCTCGCGGCGGGGCTCGAGCCCGGGGAAAAAGGGGGCGGGGCTGGAAGACCCGGCAGGAACCAGCGATGCGCCGTGGCCAGAGCGGCCCCTCCTAGCGGAAGCGGGTCGCCATAGTGACGGCCCTTCCCGGCTTCCGCCTCTCTCTTCGCCTCTCTTGTATAGGACAAAGAGTGTATCTACAGCCAGGCACAAGCAAGCTTTGGACTCCAACTCCCACCATTCCTAACAGTCTCAGGCCCTTTCCTTTCCCCCCTCAGCCGCTTATGGACTCCAACTCCCACCATTCCTCACAGTCTCAGGCCCTTTCCTTTCCCCCTCAGCCTCTTATGGACTCCAACTCCCACCATTCCTAACAGTCTCAGGCCCTTTCCTTTCACCCCTCAGCCGCTTATGGACTCCAACTCCCACCATTCCTAACAGTCTCAGGCCCTTTCCTTTCCCCCTCAGCTGCTTATGGACTCCAACTCCCACCATTCCTCACAGTCTCAGGCCCTTTCCCTTCCCCCCTCAGCCTCTTATGGCCTCCCAACTCCCACCATTCCTAACAGTCTCAGGCCCTTTCCTTCCCCCCTCAGCCTCTTATGGACTCCAACTCCCACCATTCCTAACAGTCTCAGGCCCTTTCCTTTCCCCCCTCAGCCTCTTATGGACTCCAACTCCCACCATTCCTAACAGTCTCAGGCCCTTTCCTTTCCCCCTCAGCCTCTTATGGACTCCAACTCCCACCATTCCTAACAGTCTCAGGCCCTTTCCTTTCCCCCCTCAGCTGCTTATGGACTTATGGACTCCAACTCCCACCATTCCTAACAGTCTCAGGCCCTTTCCTTTCCCCCCTCAGCCTCTTATGGACTCCAACTCCCACCATTCCTAACAGTCTCACAGCCCCTCAGCCTCTTATGGACTCCAACTCCCACCATTCCTAACAGTCTCAGGCCCTTTCCTTTCCCCCCTCAGCCTCTTATGGACTCCAACTCCCACCATTCCTAACAGTCTCAGGCCCTTTCCTTTCCCCCTCAGCCGCTTATGGACTCCAACTCCCACCATTCCTAACAGTCTCAGGCCCTTTCCTTTCCCCCCTCAGCCTCTTATGGACTCCAACTCCCACCATTCCTAACAGTCTCAGGCCCTTCCTTTCCCCCCTCAGCCTCTTATGGACTTCAACTCCCACCATTCCTAACAGTCTCAGGCCCTTTCCTTTCCCCCCTCAGCCTCTTATGGACTCCAACTCCCACCATTCCTAACAGTCTCAGGCCCTTTTCTTTTTCCCCTCAGCCTTATGGACTTATTGGACTCCAACTCCCACCATTCCTAACAGTCTCAGGCCCTTTCCTTTCCCCCTCAGCCTCTTATGGACTCCAACTCCCACCATTCCTAACAGTCTCAGGCCCTTTCCTTTCCCCCCTCAGCCTCTTATGGACTCCAACTCCCACCATTCCTAACAGTCTCAGGCCCTTTCCTTTCCCCCTCAGCCTCTTATGGACTCCAACTCCCACCATTCCTAACAGTCTCAGGCCCTTTCCTTTCCCCCCTCAGCCTCTTATGGACTCCAACTCCCACCATTCCTAACAGTCTCAGGCCCTTTCCTTCCCCCCTCAGCCTCTTATGGACTCCAACTCCCACCATTCCTAACAGTCTCAGGCCCTTTCCTTGCCCCCCTCAGCCTCTTATGGACTCCAACTCCCACCATTCCTAACAGCCTCAGGCCCTTTCCTTTCCCCCCTCAGCCTCTTATGGACTCCAACTCCCACCATTCCTAACAGTCTCAGGCCCTTTCCTTTCCCCCCTCAGCCGCTTATGGACTCCAACTCCCACCATTCCTAACAGTCTCAGGCCCTTTCCTTTCCCCCCTCAGCCTCTTATGGACTCCAACTCCCACCATTCCTAACAGTCTCAGGCCCTTTCCTTTCCCCCCTCAGCCTCTTATGGACTCCAACTCCCACCATTCCTAACAGTCTCAGGCCCTTTCCTTTCCCCCCTCAGCCTCTTATGGACTCCAACTCCCACCATTCCTAACAGTCTCAGGCCCTTTCCTTTCCCCCCCTCAGCCTCTTATGGACTCCAACTCCCACCATTCCTAACAGTCTCAGGCCCTTTCCTTTCCCCCCTCAGCCGCTTATGGACTCCAACTCCCACCATTCCTAACAGTCTCAGGCCCTTTCCTTTCCCCCTCAGCCTCTTATGGACTCCAACTCCCACCATTCCTAACAGTCTCAGGCCCTTTCCTTTCCCCCTCAGCCTCTTATGGACTCCAACTCCCACCATTCCTAACAGTCTCAGGCCCTTTCCTTTCCCCCTCAGCCTCTTATGGACTCCAACTCCCACCATTCCTAACAGTCTCAGGCCCTTTCCTTTCCCCCTCAGCCGCTTATGGACTCCAACTCCCACCATTCCTAACAGTCTCAGGCCCTTTCCTTTCCCCCCTCAGCCTCTTATGGACTCCAACTCCCACCATTCCTAACAGTCTCAGGCCCTTTCCTTTCCCCCCTCAGCCTCTTATGGACTCCAACTCCCACCATTCCTAACAGTCTCAGGCCCTTTCCTTTCCTCCCCCCTCAGCCGCTTATGGACTCCAACTCCCACCATTCCTAACAGTCTCAGGCCCTTTCCTTTCCCCCTCAGCCGCTTATGGACTCCAACTCCCACCATTCCTAACAGTCTCAGGCCCTTTCCTTTCCCCCCTCAGCCGCTTATGGACTCCAACTCCCACCATTCCTAACAGTCTCAGGCCCTTTCCTTTCCCCCTCAGCCTCTTATGGACTCCAACTCCCACCATTCCTAACAGTCTCAGGCCCTTTCCTTTCCCCCCCTCAGCCTCTTATGGACTCCAACTCCCACCATTCCTAACAGTCTCAGGCCCTTTCCTTTCCCCCCTCAGCCTCTTATGGACTCCAACTCCCACCATTCCTAACAGTCTCAGGCCCTTTCCTTTCCCCCCTCAGCCTCTTATGGACTCCAACTCCCACCATTCCTAACAGTCTCAGGCCCTTTCCTTTCCCCCTCAGCCTCTTATGGACTCCAACTCCCACCATTCCTAACAGTCTCAGGCCCTTTCCTTTCCCCCTCAGCCTCTTATGGACTCCAACTCCCACCATTCCTAACAGTCTCAGGCCCTTTCCTTTCCCCCCTCAGCCTCTTATGGACTCCAACTCCCACCATTCCCAACCGTCTCAGGCCCTTTCTTTTTCCCCCTCAGCCGCTTATGGACTCCAACTCCCACCATTCCTAACAGTCTCAGGCTCTTAACAATGAGTCGTTTGTAAGTCGGGTGTTTGTAACTCAGGGACTGCGTGATATACGGTAGAATGGAAGAGACTCTGAACCACCACCCAGCACAGCCTTCTAGTTGTGGTATTGGACATTTTGATGTCTACGAAGCTGGAATGTGTCCAGAGGAGGGTTGACTGAAATGATCCAGGGTCTGGGGAACAAGCCCCATGAAGAGCGGCTTAAAGCAGTGTTTTTCAACCTTTTTTGAGCCGCGGCACATTTTTTACATTTCCAAAATCCTGGTTCACCCCACCAACCAAAATGACACAAAATGACACTCTTAACACAGTAATACATATAGTTAATATGTTTTAAAATATATTTATACACTCAGTGTGAAACCTGGGCCTGTTTCGATGAACACAACATAGATATCCTGGCAGGAATGGCAGAAAGACACAAACTTCCCACACAGAACTCCCATAACCAAGAGAAAATACTATAAGAGTTTGGTGGGCATTGACCTTGAGTTTTGGAGTTGTAGTTCACCTATATCCAGAGAGCACTGTGAACCCAAACAATGTTGGATCAGGACCAAACTTGGCATGAATACTCAATATGCTCAAATGTGAACACAGATGGAGTTTGGGGAAAACAGACCTTGACATTTGGGAGTTACAGTTTCTGGGGTCTATAGTTAACACACAATCAAAGAGCATCCTGAACTCTTGCAACAATGGAATTGAACCAACTTGGCATACTGAACTCTCATTACCAACAGAAAGTACTGAAAGGGTTTGCTTGGGAATTGACCTTGAGTTTGGAAGTTGTAGTTCACCTACACCTAGAGAGCACTGTGGACTCAATGTTATGTTATGTTGTTTGTTTTCTATCCAGAATAACAATGTTGGAAGGAGGCATGGGAAAACAGGCATGGGAAAACTTTGGCCCTCTGGGTGCTTTGGACTTCAACTCCCACCATTCCTAACAGCCTGAGGCCCTTTCCTGCTTAAGTGGCTGAGGGGGACATTTTGATGGCTATGAAGCTGGAATGTGTCCAGAAGAGGGCGACTGAAATGATCAAGGGTCTGGAGAACAAGCCCCATGAAGAGCGGCTTAAAGAACTGGGCATGTTTATTTAATTTTTATTTATTTCACGATATTTATATGCCGCTCTTCTCAACCCCGAAGGGGACTCAGAGCAGCTTACAGCAAATTGGAAATACAACAAACTACATTACCTCTATAGCACAATATCAGCACTACACATCACATTGCACTCTAACATATCACAATATCATTAGCAATATTGCATGTAAAAGAAATATATAATTATATGTTTAGCCTGAAGAAGAGAGGGCTGAGAGGAGACATGACAGCCATGTATAAATATGTGAAAGGAAGTCATAGGGAGGAGGGAGCAAGCTTGTTTTCTGCTGCCCTGGATGATATTGGAGGTGACCCCCCTTTTTTTCTTAGGCTCTGTTGAAGATAGTTAAAAACCAAGGCATTCATAGTTTTCCCAAGAACAGGCTGGAAGTGATCCCATAATCCCCCAACTCTCCCCATGTGGGAACCTAAGGCTCTTCCCATGGTCCCCCATGACAATGCCTCTGCAACCCACACTTTATGAATACACCCAGTTATTTTCCTTTTGCATTAGTCTTATGGGCTTTTGCTCATTCCCAAAGACTTTTTCCTTTCTGTCTAGGACCCCTTTCTCTTGGGTTATCTTTTATGAATCTAATAATCTGTGTATCTTTCTGGTGGGTAGGCAGGGGTGATCAGGATGGTATATTTTCCCCATAAACCCCAATGTATCTCCCCTCATGTTTTCCCCCATGTATGTAAATTTTAAAAATATGAAAGTGCCACTGTTTACCTTTTGCCAGCTACCTTGGGGAGGCTTGCCAGCTGCAAGCTTGTGATTCAATCACCCCTCCACTAGCCTCATTTGCATGACAATGGCAGGAGCCAGCTCTTTCCAAAACGGTCTTTCCCCCTTGGGCCAAAACTGGTTTTTGCTAATCAATAGACCAAGGCCTCTGAGTTTCGCCTACTTTGGGCTATTGATTAATAGGCAAAACTATTTCTATATTTCATAAATGGCCACCTCTATCAGCCTCAGAAACTGGTGCATGGCTACAGCTTCTTCATTTGTTTACCATCCAACGAACTGAGACCCTGCAGCAATATATTAATCTGTGTCTATCAAATAGAGAAAAACACAAGTGAGGACATTTGATCATCAACCAAAAGACAATAGAATTGCTCAGCCTGAGAACAGGAGGGTTCTTGCTGAGCACTTGGCCACTTGCTTCTACATATTTAATCTCATCAAAATGTTTTTCTGCCTTCATTGTTCTACTCATCACTCACCCCTTTGCCCCCATTGGTTGGAAACTGAAAGAAGATGCAGCCAGCCAGCAAAATTCCATCCAATCAACACAAACCTGGTCTGGGGGCAGGAAGTGGGAAATTTGAATCTGTAACCTTATAAAATGGCATGTTTTTCCAATGTAACTTTTATGTCAGCATTGGCGAATGATTGCGGCTGTCATCCTTTCCAGCTGGTAAGAATAAACACCTCGGTGGTACTCCTTCAACTTGATGAGCTTTTTATTGGAAAATTCTAGGGGAAATTGGGATTGGGCTTCCTTTCTCACCAGGGTTAATATGGATCCCCTTTGGTGGGTCTATCTGGTCTGCCTTCAAGGCAAGACCCCCCAAATTCTGTTTGGTAACATGCAGGCATGTAGCCAGGGGGGGCTAAGGGGGCTTCAGCCCCCGCCTTACTGGTACATTATTTAAACTGTTATGTTTATTCATATCATGATCTGATCACCATGCTCATTATATCCCACATTAATGGGGTTATTGGGATAACAATACAAAAGATTTGCTAGGTTAGACCCTCTTCCACCCAGTCTCAGCCCCCCGAACCAAACTCAGCCCCCTCCGAAACAAAATCCTGGCTACGGCCCTGGTAACATGGATACTAGGATGCTGAACAATGGCTTCAAACTACAAGAAAGGAGATTCCACCTGAACATCAGGAAGAACTTCCTGACTGTGAAAGCCGTTCAACAGTGGAACTCTCTGCCCTGGAGTGTGGTGGAGGCTCCTTCTTTAAAAGCTTTTAAACAGATGCTGGATGGCCATCTATCAGGGGTGCTTTAAATACAATTTTCCTGCTACTCGGCAAGGGGTTGGACTGGATGTCCCATGAGGTCTCTTCCAACTCAATGATTCTATGAACATATGTACATATGAATATCCTCCAATTGTTCCAATTTGGCAGGGACAGTCCAATCAATACTCTGTTCTAGTTTTCATCAATAAAATGTTGGAGGGTCTATATGTATTTATTAATGGCAGACTCATGGCACTGGATTAATAGAGTTGGAAGAGATCACAAGAACCATCCATCCCAACCCCATTCTGTCCTGCAGGAAAACACAATCAAAGCAACCCCAACAGATGGCCATCCAGCCTCTGCTTGTAAAGCTCCAGAGAAGGAGACTCCGCTGGACTCTGAAGAAGCATACACATTCCACTGCCAAACAAGTCTTACTGTCAGGACTTTTTCCTAATGTTTAGGTAGAATCTTTTATATTACAGTTTGAATCCACTTCTCCATCCCTTAGTTGCCACAGCACTACCTGCCATAGTGCTCCTCCCATGTCCTGTGGCTGAATTTCAGAAGGTACCAAATAAAAACTGCCACTGTAGACAGAAGAATTTTACAATAGTCCAAGTATGATGTCAGCATAGACTTGCACAAAGGCATTATGATATTGGCAAGGTTTTTTTTTTTAAAATCAATTCCTGGCATGGAATGTGTTTTTTTACAGCAGCCACATATGGTGTTGATGTTTACACTATGCTTTGCAGCAGAACATTCATATCTTTTTTATAGGTAGTTGCTTGCTACTAGTTTGGAATTCATCAGAGTATATATGAAGTTTAAACGTTTTGCCTCAGCTTCCTAATGAACCCCTTATATGTTTCCCATCCCCATACCATTGCATGTGTATATGAAATATTTATTTATTTATTGTTTCGATTTGTATACCGTCCTTCCGATTTGGAGAAAAGCCCACTTTTTCATGGATCCAGCACCACATGGTTTCAGGAGCATTTCCTGGGCTAGTAAATCCCTAGACAAAGGACTCACCAGAAACTCATTGCATGAACAATAAAGTAATAGTTCTTATTACCTCAGGCCTTGGAGGGGCAAAAGGCTAACCCACCTGGGCGATAGGACCTATGGACAATTTAATCACACAAAAGGTGTCTTCCTGTCCTCGAGGAATTAGGGTTCACCACAGTCTCCTTCCATTGTGCTAACCCATCTGGCTGATACCAATCCCAGATCTCATCAATGGACCCCATATCCATCTGGCTGATACCAATCCCAGATCTCATCAATGGACCCCATATCCAGGACGGAAGGACAACAAAGGGTCTGAGTTCGAAGCCAGACAAAAATGTGTTTTCAAAAGGATCACACGATAACCTTGATCTAGAGCAGTGATTCACAACCTTCCCAATGCCATGACCCCTTAATACAGTTCCTCATGTTCTAGTGACCCCCCAACTATAACATTATTTTGTTGCTACTTCATAACCGTAAGTTTGCTACTGTTAAGAAGTGCAATGTAAATATTTGATATGCAGAATGTATTTTCATTCACTGGATGAAATTTGACACAAATACCCAACACGTCCAAATTTGAATACTGGTGAGGTGGGGGGGGGGGGGATTGATTTTATCATTTGGGAGTTATAGTTGCTGGGATTTATAGTTAACCTACAATCACAGAGCATTCTGAACCAATCTTGTCACACAGCACTCCCATTACCAACAGAAAATACTGGAAGGGTTTGGTGGGCATTGACCTTAAGTTTTGGAGTTGTAGTTCACCTACATCCAGAGAACACTGTGGACTCAATGATGGATTCTGGACCAAACGTGGCACAAATGCTCAATATGCTCAAATGAGAACACCGGCAGAGTTTGGAGAAAATAAACCTTGACATTTGGAAGTTGTAGTTGGGATTTATAGTTTACCTACAATCAAAGACCATTCTAAACCCCACCAATGACAGAATCGAACCAAACTTCCCACACAAATCCCCCCAGTGACCAACAGAAAACACTGTTGTTTTCTGTTGGTCTTTGGCAACTCCTCTGACACCCCCCTCACGACCTCCCCATGGGCCCCGACCCTCAGGTTGAGAAACGCTGATCTCGAGATTCGTAAAGACATTCTTCATCAAATCCATAAATGATCAAATCTGCAACAGTCAAAACCACAAATCTGGAGCGGCGACTGCATTTGCTTTTATTTTAACCATCTCTAATAACTTGGTCACCTCATTGCTCATTATCACTACTTTGAGCAGGCATCTTTAAACGGTGGCCTTTCAGCTGTTTGGGCCTCCAACTCCCTGAATTCCTGGCCATTGAACAAGCTAAGTAAGGGCCCTTCCACACAGCCATATAACCAGAATATCAAGGCAGAAAATCCCACAATATCTGCTTTGAACTGGGTTATCTGAAGCCCCTTCCACACAGTTGAATAAAATCCCACATTTTTTGCTTTGAACTGGAATATATGGCAGTGTGGGATCAGATAACCCAGTTCAAAGCAGCTATTGTGGATTATCTGGCTTGATATTCTGGTTTGTATGGCTGTGTGCAAGGGCCCTAAGGCTTCTGAGCGTTGGAGGCCCAAACAGCTGGAGAGCCACAGTTTGAGGATGCTGAACTTATAATGTGAAAGCTAAAAAGAACCACTCCTGCTATAGATCCTTAAGAAAACCTATTGTTTACACTTTCCATTATTAAGAGTATCCATCCATCCTCCTGTGCTTTTTGTTTTTGTTTTCATTTGCTATTAATACATATAAGATATAGTCCCCTTGTCTCATAATTGCAAGTTTTGTCCCATAGTCTTGGTGGAAGTACCTTGTCAAAGACTTTAGGAAATTCCAAGTCAACCGTGTTGAGGAGTACTTCAAACAAAATACTTATGTATGTATATGCACTTGCCAGTGTTGGAGAATTCTGGAAGTTTACTGAGACAAGACTTAACTTTGCAGAAGTCAAATTGATATATTGTTGAAGGCTTTCACAGCCAAAATCATTGGCTTGTTGTGAGTTTTTCAGACTGCATGCCCATGATCCAGTAGCATTCTCTCCTAACGTTTCTCCTGCATCTGTGACTGGCATCTTCAGAGGTCATGTTGATACTTTGGGCCAGGGCCGTAGCCAGGATTTTGATTCGGGGGGAGGGGGCCCTGAGACTCGGTGGAAGAGGGTCTACCCTAGAAAACAATTTGTATTCATATCCCAATAACCCCATGAATGTGGGATATAATGAGCATGGTGATCAGATCATGATATGAATAAACATAACAGTTTAAATAATGTACCAGTAAGGCCTTTTTGCGGACCACCCTGAGAATTTGGGGGGCTGAAGAAGCCCCCCCCCGGCTACATGCCTGCTTTGGGCCCTTCCACACAGCCCTTTATCCCAGAAGACCAAGGCAGAAAATCCCACATATCTGAGTATGGACTCAGATAACCCAGTTCAAAGCAGATATTGTGGGATTTCCCATCTTGATATTCTGGGATATAGAGCTGTGTGGAAGGGCCCTTCTTCAGGAGGGCACATTCAGCAAGTATTATTTTTGTCTTCCAACAATTCATCTGTTTCTTTAGCCAATTTTCTGTTTTATTAATTTACTATGATATACTGTATATTTCAAGATCTTTCTGTTATTGATCTTAACATTAATAATATGCTTCTCAATTTTTCTCATCATAGTTTATTTGCATTTCATCTAGAGCTCTGTTTTTTGTTCTTATATGAGCAACTTGACACTACGCATTGAATATGCGGTTGACCTCTTTGTTTCTTGACTCGTATACGTTTTAGATGAGTTTCAATTACTCAGGTTTTGAGCAACCACCAAATATCTAGAGAGATTTTCCTCTCCTGACTTTCTATTTCAATTGTTTTTTTCCATCCATTACTACAGTGCTTTTTCCTTTGTATGCTCCCTGACTTTATTATCTAGCTCAACATTTTGGTCAGGGGAAGCAATAGCCTGTCCCCATATTCAATTACTGTCACGGCTTTCATATTACATGGAGGGTCTCATATTGTGTGGAGTTATCTGCTGTTTTTGGAGTTTCTAATTTGTTTGATATTATGCCCTCTTTAACACAGAGCAACATTGTCCTGAGTACACTGGATAATTTGTATCTTAAGATAAGTCACTTATTTTCTCCATCCCACCAGGATTCTGTTATGTCCACATATCTATGTCAGCAAGAGCAAATTAGCAGAAAAAAATGTGTTAATTGCTAATAAACTGAAACCTTTACATGAATTAGATGAACTTTAGAAAAGGGAATTAAATGTGCTATGGTCTATTTATTTATCATGTCAGAAGCAAATTGAGGGTGCAGTTATAATGTATTTAAAAACGTAAACAAAGTTAAAAACTTGGCATTGTGCTAGATGTCCTTTGACCAGAAGCTGGAGTGCCTCTGGCGTCGTTGTGAGACGGTCCTGCATTGTGCATGTGGCACGGCTCAGGTTGTATTGTAGTAGGTGGCATGTGGTTGGCTCTTTTCAACACTCACATGTCGTGGACTCCATTTGGTAGCCCCATTTGCTTAAGGATAGCTCTGCATCTCGTGGTGCCAGACCACAGCCTGTTCAGCGCCTTCCAGGTCGTCCAGTCTTTTGTGTGCTCAGGAGGGAGTCTCTCATCTGGTATCAGTTGCTGATTGAGGTTCCGGGTTTTCACCTGCCACTTTTGGACTCTTGCTTGCTGAGGGGTTCCTGTGTTCCTGTAAATATCTAAGGAAGCTATTTCTCGATTTAAGGTGTTGGCTTGCTGGCTGATATCTGGATGGAACCCTGAAAACAAATGTATCCTGTAAGTTTCTTAGCAAGATTTGTTGGCCGGGGGTGTGGGGGTGTGGGGGGTGGGGTTTGCCTTGTTTTGAGGCTGATAGAGTATAACATGCCCAAGGCCACTAAATGTATTTTCCAATGTCTGAAAGGGGATTTGAGCTATACTCTCCATAGTCTGGTGATCACAGCACTATGCCATACTGGCTCTCTTGGGAATTAAGGATCTCCATCTCAGTTTATGTTGAAAGTCAGCACTAAGAGATTTATCAGAATTTATCTGAAAAAATGCCATCTGGGATCTTACTTCCCATCATATTTTCCCCTTGTGTGTGTGGTTTTTGGGGTTTTTTAAAACTTGACATTGATTTCAAGTGTTTCTAAAGTTTCCTGAAGCCTTCTGGGGTTTTTTTTTTAATATAAAGAAATAGCTAGTTTCAGTGCTTTGGTTCATGAATTTTGTTTTGAAATAAGAGATGGAGGAGACTACTGTTGACAATTATTAAGACTATTAGCCTCAAAAGTCCACAAGACAAGGTATTATATTACTACTCTACTGTAAGTAGTTTGGTTCTTATGAATGAAATATTTTAATTCACCAACTCAGAAAAAAGGTTTCTCAAAATATTTAACAAAATTAGACTTTGAGTAAAGTTCCATCTGCGAAATTGATCTTTTGCACAGTCTCTGACAATTAATAAATTATAACATAAATCTGGAGTTTAACGATAAAATTCCAGTTTATCTCAAAATAATTTTTTTTGAAAAATCAGCTCCTTTGAATTGTCACTTTTTGCTAGAAAATTTCTAATTTCCATCATTATTCATCAATAATGAACTGGTTCCTATCACTGATTTATGTCTTTTTTGTTTTCCCTTCTTTGCTGTCTCCCCTACGCTTAGCATTTGGAATGTATTCACTTGGGGCAAGGACTTTTCTCGGCAGCCAGGTTACTAACAGGAGCAGGGTACAGGGAGCATACAACTCCCTTGTTGCGCCAGCTCCACTGGTTGCCAATTAGCTTCCGAGTACAATTCAAAGTGCTGGTTTTAACCTACAAAACCCTATACGTTTCCGGCCCTGTTTACCTGTCAGTACGGATTCTCCCCTATGAACCATCTAGGACAGGGGTGCTCACACTTTTTCAGTGTGCGAGCTACTTATAAAACAACCAAGTCAAAACGATCTACCTACCCACTACAAAATGTGAAACATATAACACAATATCTGCTTTGAACTGGGTTTTCTGAGTCCACACTGCCATATAATCTTATTCAAAGCAGATAACATGGGATTTTATTCAACTGTGTGAAAAAGACCTCAGATAACCCAGGGCCGGCAGCACTTGGGTGGCGTCAGGAGCCTGCGGGGCGGAACTGAGCCTTCCTCCTGCCCTGCCTGCGATCTACCAGGACGCCCTACGCAATCTACCAGTAGATCGCGATCTACTTAATGAGCACCCCTGATCTAGGACAATAAGATCTTCCGGAGAGGCCCTGCTCTCGGTCCCGCCATCTTCGCAAGCGCGTCTGGTGGGACGAGAGACAGGGCCCTTGGCTATGGAACTCTCTCCCAAGCAATGTTAGGTCTGCCCCCTCTCTTTTGTCCTTCAGGAGGCTGGTGAAAACCTGGCTTTGGAGAGCAGCATTCCCAGAGTAGGCTGAGATGGATTATAGCCTGAAATGAGTGACCACGTTTACAGTCCGAGTTCAATTTGTTTTTAAATGGCGATTGGTTTTTATGTATTCAAATTTTTATGTATTTTAATATGTTATTATAAGATATTTTTAATATTGTATAGCATTGAATTTTGCTGTAAGCCGGCCTGAGTCCCTCATTGGAAGTGAGGAGGTTGGGGTACAAAAGTTTTAAATAAATAAATAAATTTTTTCTTTCCAAAAAATGTTTAAAATGAGGAGGATCTGCAAATATTAATGCATGAGTCTCCACCACCAATTGGACCCTGCATTTTGATTACCCATGGATTACAGGAAAAGATATCGAAGATAATGTAAATACTTTTTAATTATTATTCTTTCACACCTTCTACTAGCTACATCCATGAAAAGCATTTTGAGGATAGGATTGTTGATCCCATTCTCTGGCAAAGAATTTTCTGGTTTTATATGTTTTGGGAAAGTTGTTCTCGCGACCAACTGTTTTTCCCATTACAATAAAGAGTCACCATCCAGCCTGTCACACCATAATGTAGTTCATTTCAGGTGGCTGGTCTCAGTCCAGGATTCCCGAATAACGTGCCTGCTGCCGGGGGTGGTTCACCAGTCATTTTGTGCCTCTGTGCCAAATTCCCCTCCAGTTCTTTTCCAACCAAAAGCTTGAAACCCCAGTGGGCCTGACTCAGCAACGCGTGTTTTTGTGGGAGATAATCTGAGCTATGACAGGCTTTTGGGAATAAGCTTCTGTCCCAGATAAGGAAGGAGGTGGGTTGCAATAGGGAGAGGCCTCCAAGCAGAGATTTCCTTGCTAAATAATGTTGCATTTTTAAAACACTTTCAGATGATTAGATCTAATGGCTTTCTTTTTTCTTCAGGACACATTTCAAAGAGACATGTTTACCGGAGAGATGTCACTTGATTGATGGTATGCAGACAGCCAGTTCTGAACAGTATTTCGTCACTTTTGTTCGCTGCCAGACAGATGAGAGAATTGGGAAAGAAGTTAGGGAAAAGAAGACAAAGACTGATATGTTGAAAAGTAACAACCTATTACTAAGTTTAGAGCTGGCATATGGGGGGAGGTAATGGTACATGGAGCAATGTGATTTTGTGGTATAGCCTGACTAGACCCATGTGTATGCAATGTGAACCGTATAGGCATGTGTGTTTTTGTTTTGTTTTGTATATGTATGGGAATGGATGAATAAGAGAGTTCTTCACTCAGACGATTCAAATTTTCTATGGACTAAAGTTGCACTTGGCAAACCATACTGTACTGAACAAATCTGCATGCTGCTTTTGCATAATTTACTATATTCTGCAAGTTTTCTTATGCCAAATAATTTTGATTTGCTAGTTGTGTCAACGAAGAAAGATAGATACTTTTGAACTGTGGTGCTAGAGGAAAATTCTGAGAGTGCCTTGGACCGCAAGATCAAACCAGTACATACTCCACATTCGAGGGAAGGATATTAGGGGCAAAGATGAAGTACCTTGGCTACACACATCATGAGAAGACAGGAAAACTTAGAGAAAACAATGATGCTGGGGGAAATTGAAGAAAAAAGGAAGAGGGGCAGACCAAGGGCAAGATGGATGGAGGGTATCTTTGAAGTGACTGGCTGAGGGTGGCCACAGCCGATAGGGAGCTCTGGCTTGGGCTGGTCCATGAGGTCACAAAAGTTGTAAGCAACTGAACAAATAAACAACAACAAAGTTGTGTCAAGGAGCTAAGTCGGGCACAGCATAGTTTTCGTCTAATTGTTTAAAATATTTTCCATCCATTAATCCTATATATTCATGTATAAGTCTAGAAACGTTAGTTTAAAAAAAAGAGAGAGAGAACCCCCCCTCCAAATCCAGGTTGACCAACTATAGTTCAATGCAAGTCCTGCATCTTAACTATTATCATCCAAAGAGAAAGAAAGAAAGAAAGAAAAGGAATCAAAGGAAAAGGAAGAGTGGCAAAAGGCAAGAGCTTAGACCAAAACATAAAAGAAGCATCGACTCCCTCTACTTTCTCCACCATGGCTCTTGTTCTGGTCTTTTTTGATGCTGGGTGGGAAAATGGTGGCGGCGGCAAGGAGCAGCTGAGTCAACCCTGAGTGAATGCTGGTGCTTTCCCCTCTTTAGAGAATGGCCCTTGGCTTACCCAAGGGTCATATCAAAATCCAGATTTTTGGTTCGAAAGCCTGCCCTCAACTTAAACATGTAGTCAACTTGCACATGAGTATATTTCAGATCAGAGCTTTGCAAGCATTTCATGTTAGTGACACACTTTTTAGACATGCATCATTTCATGAAACAGTCATTCAGTTTTACTAGCAAACAAGAGGTTGAAACAACCCCTTATAAAGGTAGAGGTAGAGTTTTCCCCTTGACATTAATTCTAGTCATGTCTCACTCTGAGGGCAGTGCTCATCTCCATTTCTAAGCCGAAGAGCCGGCATTGTCCATAGACACCTCCAAGGTCATGTGGCCAGCTGGACTGCATGGAGCACTGTTACCTTCCTGACGGAATGGTACCTGATGATCTACTCACATTTGCATGTTTTCAAACTGCTAGGTTGGTGGAAGCTGGGGCTAACTGTGGGAGCTCACTCTGCTCCCCAGATTCAAACTGCCGACCTTTCGGTTGGTAAGTAAAGCAGCTCAGTGGATCAACCTGCTGTGCCACCAAAATACATAAATATGTACTGTATAAGGACACAACATATCCTATGAAAAAACTTTTATTATATATATATATATATATATAATATGCTAGATATTAACATTCATTTCCAAGTTTTTTGTCACTTCCCGTTATGCTTGTGTGACACTCCTACACATTGCAGCCAACACACTAACAAGTTGTGAAACACAGTTTGGAAAGTTCTGTTTTGGATAATAACATTATCAAAAGGCAAACAAAACACAAACAGATGAAATCATGTGGCACTCCCATTTTACAATAGAGTTGTACAAGGGGACTTGGCCAATTCCTAGAGGGCAGGGCCGTAGCCAGGATTTTGATTCGGGGGGTGAGTTTGGTTCAGGGGCGCTGAGACTGGGTGGAAGAGGGTCTACCCTAGCAAACCTTTTGTATTGTTATCCCAATAACCCCACTAATGTGGGATATAATGAGCATGGTGATCAGATCATGATATGAATAAACATAACAGTTTAAATAATGTACCAGTAAGGCCTTTTCGCAGACCACCCTGAGAATTTCAGGGGGGCTGAAGCCCCTTAGCCCCCCTCCCTGGCTAAATGCCTGCTAGAGGGCATACCTTCTAGAAATCTCTAGGTCTTTTAATGCAGTTTTATGTTATCTTGGGACCAGAAGTGAGATAATTCAGTTTGGAAAGTTCTGCTTCGGATAATAACATTATCAAAAGGCAAACAAAACACAAACAGATGAAATCATGTGGGACTCACATTTTACAATAAAGTTGCACATGGGGACGTGGCCAATTCCTAGAGAGCATACCTTCTGGAAATCTCTAGGTCTTCTAATGCGGTTTATGTTATCTTGGGACCAGAAGTGAGATAATTCAGTGCCGTATGGTCATATCCACAAGTTCATATAACAATGGTCCGACCAGAAACATGTCTCCAATGAATATATGGTCTCGGTGCATTTTAACTCCCAGGAAGAACTTCTTCGAAACAGAAAAAGCTAGCAAAGATTTGTGCCCCAGCAGCTCCAGAACGAAACCAGAAATACTCAAAACCATCCAGTTGTGGCACAATGAATCTTGAAGTAGGGTGCAGAGTACTATAATCTCGGCACATTCGTATTCTACAATTATAGTGTTACAATCCACTTTAACTGACATGGCAACATCCCATTCAATCCTGTGATATGCAGTTTACTGTGGGACTGTTACAGTTTTTAGTGAGACTCTAGTCTAGTGCATCTTTCCCAACCCTACCCCCACCACCCCGGGATTGCATTGAATGAAATGTGTTTCTAGTTGGACACAATCAGAATAATCCCATAGTCAGCCCAGAATAATGCAGCCTCCTTCACATATTGTGAAGCTATCAAAGTGCTTGACCTTCCTGGGCTTGTTAACCTCATGACAGCCATGTGAAAGGGGTTACCTCACCTCCCACCACCCACTTCCTCATCTTACAAATGCGTCTGGGACTAGGGGTTGATAACAGCCTTTTCAGACAGCTGGAGGGGATATGGCAGACCTATTGTTACCAGTGATATGCCTATTAATTATATCAGTCCCTTTATCAGCTTTCAAGGCTGAGAGGTTTTGTTTCTGTTTGTTTCCTTTGCTTGGTTTACATAAGCCTATGGAACTTGTTTGATGAAATTAAAGAGTGCATTAGGACAAAAATATGTGCACACACCACAGGAGAGAATAGCTCCATCATCCTATACGCAGCCTTTTTTAAAATGCATAGCCTCTCTCCCGAAAAGTCTTGTTTTAATTAGACTTTTGGGTGAGATTTTATTTATTTATTTATTTATTCATCGTATCAGGAGCGAACCAAACAGTTGTATTGCATTAAAAGAACAAACAAACAAAACACAAAGTTTGCAAACTTGGCATTCTATTAAATGTCCTTTGACCAGTAGCTGGCCACTTGGAGTTCCTCTGGTGTTGCTATAAGAAGGTCCTCCATTGTGCATGTGGCAGGCCTCAGGTTGCATTGCAGTAGGTGGTCTGTGGTTTGCTCTTCTCCACACTCGCATGTTGTGGATTCCACTTTGTAGCCCCATTTCTTAAGGTTAGCTCTGCATCTCATGGTGCCAGAGCGCAGTCTGTTCAGCGCCTTCCAAGTCGCCCAGTTTTCTGTGGGAGTCTCTCATTTGGTATCAGCCATTGATTGAGGTGCTGCGTTTTAGCCTGCCACTTTTGGACTCTTGCTTGCTGAGGTGTTCCAGCAAGTGTCTCTGTAGATCTTAGAAAACTATGTCTTGATTTAAGTCATTGGTGTGCTGGCTGATATCCGAACAAGGGATGGACCAGTGATGTCACTGCCTTAGTCCTTTCACTAGTGGTTGCTACTTCCTGATGGATGTCAGATGATGCAATACCAGCTAAATAGTGTAATTTCTTCAGTGGTGTAGAGCAGTGTTTCCCTAGTGTGCTGTGAGCGATCATCAAGTGTGCCGTGGGAAATTGGTACTCTCCCCCCTCCTAGCAGCCCCTTCACAGGTTTCCCAGAAACAAATTGAGTCTCTCTGCTTGTTTTTTTTTTTACTATTTTACTGGATTTTTTTGAGAGTTGCCTCCTCCCCCCCAAAGGAACTGTTTATAACAGCTTCATGACATCCATAGTTAACTGGAAGCAAGTTTCACTCAGGGTGAAATTTCACAAAGTTCTGGAGAACAAGCTCTATGAGGAGCGGCTTGAAGAGCTGGGCATGTTTAGCCTGAAGAAGAGAAGGCTGAGAGAAGACATGATAGCCATGTATAAATAAATATGTGAGAGGAAGTCATATATATGTTGTGTTCATCGAAACAGGCCCAGGTTTCACACTGAGTGTATAAATACATTTGAAAACATATTAACTATATGTATTACTGTGTTAGAGTGTCATTTTGTGTCATTTTGGTTGGTGGTGTGCCCCAGGATTTTGTAAATGTAAAAAATGTGCCGCGGCTCAAAAAAGGTTGAAAAACACTGGTGTAGAGTGCAGGCACCCCATGATGATGCGGCATGTCTCATTAAGAGCCTTTCCTGAAGCCAGAAGCGACTAGAAGCGACTTGCAGCATGGGTGAGATAATTCATAGAGGAATAATCCCCTCCTGTGAACAAGGAAAAGTCTGGTTCTATGGGTGCATATTAGGAGTTTTTACCATTTTTACTGATGAAGGCCCCTGGAGGTTCCAAAACATGGCTCCTCCAGATGTTCTAGGCCTGAAGTCCGAGGCAGCATGGTCAAGGGCAGGAATTCTGGGAAGTGGAAACCCAAACATTTGGACCAGCAAAAAATATTTTGAAAGAGTAGTTCCACTATGCCTAAACCTGGACAACTATAGCTTCCCCACTAAAGTGTTGCTTTGAGCAGACAAGATTCGCAAAGGTTATGTAGCTAATAGAAATTTCACTTGATCCCTAACTCCTATGACCAAATTATAAAGCCCAGGATTTAACAAAGGGAAGCATGGCAGTTAAAGTGGAAACACAGTGCTATATCTGTAGTGCGAAAGAGTCCCTCTGACGTATTTGGCATTTCCTGTTTTAGTTATATGGAACTGGAAAGGAAGAGCAGATACCAACCAACTGGACTGAAACAATAATTGTGGGGAAAGTCCTCCCACTCAAATATCTCCTCTTTATCTGCTATTTCTCCATCCCTGGAGGAGGGAAATACATCCTCCCAGGGAAGACAGAGCAGTCGAAATGGGGAAACAGTATGTGGAAAAGGATGAAATTCCCCTTTCCCTGTTCTGATTCACTTGACCGTTTCTCCAGCCCACTTCCAACATACTCCATTTAATTAAAAGGTCCTAAGTGACGATCTTGTAATCTCATATAGAATAATAATCATAGCTCTTTACTTCATAGCTGAAACCAAAACAGGAGCTGAGTTATCAATTTTATTTTTTAAAAGAAAATATTATCATCTTTTTTCAGCCATGACAGTATCTTTCAAACACTGGGAAAATATTTAATTCAGACCTCTTCCTCACTGTGCCCTAGCAAATGAATACAGCCTACCAGTGAGGCCCCTGGTGGTGCAATGGGTTAAACCCTTGTGCCAGCAGGACTGAAGACTTGACAGGTCAGAGGTTCGAATCCGGGGAGAGTGGGGATGAGCTTCCTCTGTCTGCTCCAGCTCCTAATGAGAGAAGACTCCCACAAGGATGGTAAAACATCAAAACATCCAGGCGTCCCCTGGGCAACATCCTAGCAGATAGCCAATTCTCTCACAACAAAAGCGACTTGCAGTTTCTCAAGTTGCGCTTGAGATGGAGGGGAAAAACCCACCAATGAACTTTTGAGCAATTGAATACATTTTTTTCAGGTATGGCGCTAGTATAATAATTTTGAAATGATATAACCTGTCCTTTATTGCCCTTTGTCCCAAGACTTTTCCCCACATATGGTGCAAGAAATGATATAACCTGTCCTTTATTGTGTTCTCACCAGCACGAAACAAGAGGGTGTTCTCTAGCTTCTAGATCAGGGCTTCTTAAACTTTTCCTCTTGGGACCCCTTTTGGCCTGAGAAATGTTTGTGTGACCCTAGGTATATAGCTATAAAAAGAAAACATTTACTGATAAGAAACCATCACTTTGAAGGCTTGCTAAATAAGACTGATTTTCCCTTTTTATGAAGTACAGCTGAAGCATTTTCTGCAGAGTCCACTGCATACACTGCACAGCAGATTCGTGTAAATGTCTAAATCAGCCATTAGGGACAATGTCACATTATTGTTATAAAGCAGAGATGCCGTTTTCCTATTGTGTGGTTGCCTCCTGCAGAATTCTGGGAAACGTAGTTTAGGGTTGGCCTTTGGAAATCTCATCTAGAGAGGCCCTCTGTTTCCCTAAATTACATTTCCCAGAATTTTACAGGAGTCAGCCACACAATAGCGAAATAAGTTCCTCTGCTGTATAACACTAATGTGATATTGCCCTATGTGATGTTCAGAAAATTTTTACTCAGGGGCGGTCTAAGGTAATTTTAATTGGCAAGCGAACATTATTTTGGCGCCCCCCCAAAACATTATTTTGCCCCCCCCCGCATGCCCAGAAGCTCCTGTGCGCAGGTGCAGAAGCCTGTAAACACAGCACTCCCTATTTGGCATGCGCTCCCCCCTCCGCGCATGCCCAGAAGCTCTTGTGCCCAGGCGCAGAAGCCTGTAAACACAGTACTCCCTATTCGGCACGCAGGGAGGTTTGCTACGGCGCGGCGTCGGAGCGCACAAGGCCCAAAAGCAGAACATCGGCCAGACACTGTCTGGCGGGCGGGGGAATGCGCCCTTTACCCAGATGGCGCCCCACGCAGCGCCGTCCTTTGCCTACTGGTAGGACCGCCCCTGCTTTTACTGTTGTCAAATTTTTGCAAACCCCAGCTAATGTGGATTTGGACCCACATTTTAAAAAACACCGCTCTAGACCAGACGTGGGCAATTGCCGGCCCTCCAGGTGTTTTGGACTTCAAATCCCAGAAATCCTAACAGCTGGTAAACTGGCTAGGATTTCTGGGAGTTGAAGTCCAAAACACCTGGAGGGCCGGTAATTGCCCAGGTCTGCTCTAGACCATATTGACAACAAAGTAGCATCTGAGACAAAATATAGGCTTGTGACTAATGAAGTCACATATCCCCCTTTTCTATGATTTTAAAATATATTTGGTGAAGAAGCCAGTGAAGCTTTCAAAACTTGCATGATGCATCTTCTGCACTTTGATTAGCTAATAAAGACATTGCTCTTTTAAAAATTGTGTTGCATTGTGTTATATGGTCAACAAAACTACTTCTGAATTTTTGAAAAAAATATTTTGCTCATCACACATTCTTGGATTATTGCATGATTTGTGGTTCAGATCCCATGTCTTCTCTTTCTATGAAAAATAGTACTTTTGAGCGATTTAATACATTTTTTCAGGTGAGCTTGGTTCCTCTTCTGCAGTACAATGCTAAAGATTCTTTTTATTGCTTTCATTATGTTTCCATGCAACTGTTAAACAGCAATCACATATCTTTCAGAGATGGCTTTATCTTCTGCAAATACTTAGTTGTTTTGAGTTTATAAGTAATCTGTCCAAAGATATTTGGGGGTCTTTTGAGGAGCCAGGGAGTGGAACATGCTGTCATGATGTTTGTTCTGGGAGGTGAATGTAAGAAGGCATGAATCCACTCCCCAAGGCGAACGTATCGTGTCTCTGACAATGATGGACGCTGTGTTCACGGGGAACCAGAGGGCCAGGGAGTATAATCGTTGCCCTTGTGCCATCATAGCAAATTTAAAGTCTTTCTGACTTATTTTTGGCAGATGTTCAAATGACAAGTGATTGGATGCAATATAGAACAGAGACTAGGAAGCTGCTGTTCTCCTTGATTCATATATCCAAGGGCATGGCGAAGCTCACTGCAACCCTGAAAATAACAACTGTGGAAGAGAGAGATATTTTTGTGCACCATCTCTCAACAAACATTTCTACTACAGGACCAATCATGATCAGGAATCATCACCTGTTTCCAAGTAATTTCAAAGAAACTCTGAAAGATTATTCCTGCATCCCAGTGGGCCAGTGCATCCAAACATAGGTTTAGTCCAAAGAGCTACCCAAGGTACTGACCCTCTTTTTGCAGCACCTTGAATAGCCTCTTTTGTCCTGAACATGAGTCAATAAATTCCCAAGGATGAGAGTGTGTCATCTGCAGCTTTTGTTGACTCCTGCTGGAGATCAGGACCCCACATTGTCTCAGCCTCCATCTTCCAGAGAGAGCTTCCAGGCAAACCACCTTTCCCTCCTTCTTGCCTGATTTGTCTCAGGGATGAGTTATGGCATTTTAAACATTTGAACTTAACTGAAACGAATCCACCACTTCATTGACATGGAAGCAATCAGTGGCCAGGATTTCAGAAGAGACAAAATAGCAATACATTTTGAAAATGGCTGGCATTTTAGGGTTTAACTTAATTCGAAAGTGGCTAAATGATAAACTCTTTCAGGTTAGTGAGCCTGTGTGTGGTTTGAATGCTGGACTAGGATTCTGGAGACCAGGGTTCAAATTCCTGTTTGGCCATGGAAATCCACTAGATGTCGCACACTAGGTCATGATCACATTTGCAGCACACCCAGCATCAAACAGAGTCCAGTAGCTGCTATCCAGAGAAGTTTATTTACAAAAGGCAAGTACAAAAGAGGAAAAAGTGCAATGTCCATTAAAATCCAAGATATCCAGATACATGAAATCCAAGGGCAAGGTGCATGAAAATTGAAATAACAAGGTATATGAAAATCCAAGGATTTTAAGCATAGTCAATGATCCATAGCATGAAAACAGAAACTTAAGCAAGGCAAAAATCCATCTAGAAACATAGGCCAACTTGAGAGCTGGTCATGAACATGACTTTAAAACAAGGTTGTCTGCTCTAAAGATCCCACACAAGCAGACAGCTAATTTAAGCTCAAATCCGACCCAACAGACATGAGATCATCTGTTCTGCATCTGTGTTTCAAGGACGGTAAGGACTGTTTCTCATGAATTCTATCTGACCTTCCAATTAACCTTTTTTTGGTTGTCTCCACCCAAAGACCAAATCTCTTATCACGAAGTAACTCCCCATCGACTGACGCCTGGGAAGGCCTGAGAAACTGGTTCTCAAGAGAAACATCACCTGTTTCTTTTGCAGCTGTCAGCCCCAGCCTGTCTCTGTGATCTATGGCCTGTATTTCTGTTGTCTGTAGTTCAACCTGAGAAACAGACTTAAACACAGTGAAAATCTCATTCTCTGAATTAGAATCCCCAACCATTCCAGCATCTTGCTGCTGAGCCCCAACACTAGTTGATCCCAGACACATCACACTGCCTCATTCTCAGAATAAGGCGTTGACAATTCCCCCAAACAAATCTTTCTTAAAAAACCTTGTGAAAGGTTCATCTTAGGAGCACCATCAAATGAACCGAAAGCACAGAACAACATTTCAGGCTTACTAATTTTTGTTTAAAATAAAAATCTTTATATCAATTGGTAGGATGAGTCATATTCCCAAGATATCATCTGAATAACTTTTCAATCTTACTAAAATCTGCAGTATTGGATTCAAGACAACCAGGCCCGGATTAACCCCTTGTGGCACGCTAGGCCACACTTTGAAATTACGCCCCCAAACCAACCTCTACTGCACCCCCCCCCCACACATTCCTTCTTTCCACTGCGAGGAGGCGGAAGAAAGCTCCGCCCCGGCAGCGGCCCCAGGGGCGGGGCTTCCCTTCACCTCCTCCTCCTTGCGCCCTTCTTCCTCGAGTCGCGTGAGGAGGAAGAGGCGGAGGGAAGCCCCGCCCCCGGCAGCGGCCCCGGGGGTGGGGCTTCCCTCGCCTCCTCCTCACGCCCTTCTTCCTTGAGCAGCGCGAGGAGGAGGAGGAGGCGGTGGAGGTTGGAAGCCCTGTCTCCGGCAGCGGGGCATCCCTCCGCCTCCTCCTCGCGCCCTTCTTCCTTAAGTCGCACGAGGAGGAAGAGATGGAGAGAAGCCTCGCCCTGACAGCGGCCCCGGGGGCGGGGCTTCCCTCCGCCTCCTCCTCCTCGTGCCCTTCTTCCTTGAGTCAAGGAAGAAGGGCGCAAGGAGGAGGAGGGAAGCCCCGTCCTCGGGGCTGTTACCGGGCATGCGCAGCACCCCTTGTCAAGGAAGGATGGCGCGAGCGCCTCTGCCTCCTCCACCATGTTCCTGGGTGCCGCCCTTGCCCGGCAGCGGCACCGGGGGCTTCCCTTCCTTCCTCCTCCTCCTCGCACCCTCCTTCCTTGAGGGGGGGCACCATTCCCTCCTCCGTGAACTGCGCTCCCCTCGGCTTGCGGCCCTAGGCCATGGCCTAGGGTGGTCTTATGGGTAATCTAGGCCTGCAGACAACCATGGTTAGAAATAGGCTTCAAGAAGGCTCCATATTCCAACAAATCATCTAGATTCTCATCCCTGTTTTACTGCCTGAATTTCCAAAGACAGGAAATTATCAAATATAAATCAGCTTATATTTGTAGCTCCTTACATTTTCCTGGTGCCAGTCATGGGCCTGGCTTTGCACAAGATCTCCATTGAGGAGAGGATTTCCTGTCTTTGGGAATCCAAGCAAGTGTTGTCCTTTCTGCTAGATGGCCAATTTATAAACATTCAAAAACCCTCTTGTTGCTCCTTTGGCCCCCAAAAGGAGATATTGTGCCTAACCACACCCACAGTAATGGGATGAATTCATGAGATCTTCAGGGAAGAATGAAGACTACACGGGAAGAAGTATTGCTTTGGATCTTTCCAAAAATGTTTCCATTTTGATTTTTCATGTACCGTAATCAGTTTTAAAAACGGATGTTCTTTCTGCTCCTTTGAGGAAGGAGTTTGCCTATTACTGTAATTTCAATCTACATTTGCCAAGTGAAAGGGGTAGAAGTATTCCAATATGGAAAGCATGAAGCTATATAGCTGTTAAAGATGTTGAATTTATCAGAAAAAATACGGGTGGCAACTCAAACTCAATTCTACAAATGTGACTGAATACATAGGGGATTCAAATGCATATTTTGAGAGCTGAACACAACTCTGTTTGAGCAACAGGCGAATCAACCAGTTTTAAACTCCCTCTTCCCTGTTTGATTAAAAAAACAATGTTTTGAGTTTTTATTGTTTGATATGTTCTTATTATAAAAGGAATAGATGGAAAATTTATCTATAGAAGAATAAATGAATGAGTTTTCATGAGACAGAGAAAGAATGAACATTTGAGAACTGAGATCAATTCAGAATATATTTGAAGCTGAATTTCAAAAATGGATTTTTTTTAGTAAACTAGCAATATCAAAGTTGAGAGCCAGCATGGCCAGTGCTGACATAGTGTTGGACTACAAAAAAACAAATATGCACATTTTGAATGTTATTATTATTAAGTCATTAGTAATAAATCATAAGAATCCTATTTGCACTTTGCAAGCATAGTAATAAGGTTTAGCAATAGAGTTTGGCAATATAATTAGAACAAATAATAGATTTTGTGTCTCAATACACCATTCATAGACAGAAGTACATCATACAATATAATAGCCTGATGGCAGAAACAATACAATATTCCCTGTTTGGGAGATGTAGTCCATGCAAGTATCAATATAGTAGCCTAATGGCAAAAACAATACAATATTCCCTGTTTGGGAGATGTAGTTCATGCAAGTACCAAGGCGCAGTGGCAAGGCAACGACTTTACTCAAGATAAATCACTGGCAAATGCCTAAGTAATCAAAAAGAATACTATAAAGTCATTGAATGAATAAACAAAATGAATTAAACTTGCAATGGTCCTCAGCGTTCAGTTCAATCTGGTCGCGAGTGGCCAAAATGAGGACCAGGTTTAATTCATTTTTTTTATTCATTCAATGACTTTATAGTATTCTTTTTGATTACTTAGGCATTTGCCAGGGATTTACCTTGAGTAAAGTCGCTGCCTTGCCACTTCCCTTGGTTTGCATGAACTACATCTCCCAAACAGGGAATATTGTATTGTTTTTGCCATTAGGCTACTATATTGTTCTTGCATGGACTACATCTCCCAAACAGGGAATATTGTAAAATTCTGCCATCAGAAGATTATATTGTAATGTAGTTTTCATGAATGGACATTGAGACACAAAATCTATTATTTGAATTATTTGCCAAACTGATCTAAATTCAGAATTATTTAAGCTGAATTTCAAAAATGGATTTTTGCAGGATTTATTAGTAATGACTTAATAATAATATCAAAATGTGCATATTTGTTTTTTGTGATTGGATACAGTTCACCCAGTGTTTGACTAGACTATAGTGTTGGACTAGTCACTTTGTTGGACTAGGACTCATCTTTGTGTCTACATCTCCCCCTATGAACGGGCACAGGCTCTAAGACAGACCTGGGCAACCTACGGCCCATGGGCTGGATGCGGCCTAGCAGCCGATTCTGTCCGGCCCGGGGAGAAGGGTGTCGGGGGGTGGGGCCAAGAGGAAGGGGTGCCGCTGCCGCCATCCCATCATGGGCTCTGGGGCCTGCATCGGCAGACAGCTCATTGCTTCGGAGAACAATCGGAGGAGCGGCGGCTTTGGAGTGCCTGCCATCCCGGGAGGCGATCCGGGCCTACAGTGGGAGCAGTCGGCAACCTGCAGCAGCTGATCGCCCTGGCGACCCGGAAGACTTGATCCTGGGATGGCAGGCACTCCAAAGCCGGGATGGCAGGCACTCCATGGCAGGGCGATCAGCTGGGGAACGGCTGGGGGCGAGAGCGGGCGGAGGCCTGCAGCCTCTGATCGTCTGCTGCTCTGCTGCGGCAGCGGCTGGGTCTGCTTTGTCATCCTCTGGGTTGGGTCCATTGGACCATTCCATCTTGGAATCCTTCCTCTCTTGAGGATGTCAGCCTCTATCTTGGTTCACACCTTGTCTTCTTGAATTTCCTTTAATTTTATTTTAGTGGTTTTTATTATTATTTTATAATAATTTTATGTTATTATAAGCATGTTATATTTTATTATAATTTCAATATATTATAATATCTATATATATACTATAATATAATAATTATGATATTAATACTAATAATATATGAATATTTCTTGATATATTAATATGTTGATATTAATGATGTGTAATATATAGTAAATATAGTAAATAAATAATGTAGATTAGAATGTAGTTCAGCCTTTAGGTGCAGCCCTCCATAATATTTTTTGGCTCTTCTGTGGCCCCTTGGAAAAAATAATTGCTCACCCCTGGTCTAAGATCTGCCGGGGAGGCCCTCCTCTTTGTCCCGCCATTGTCACAAGCATGGTTGATGGGGACGAGGGAGAGGGCCTGCTCAGTGGTGCCCCCCCGGCTTTGGAACACCCTCCTCAGGAAGATTAGAAAAGCCCCAACACTGTCCACCTTCCATAAGGACCTGAAGACTTGGATGTTCCATCAAGATTTTGAGTATGCCTACTCCCTAGTTCTTCTACACAATTGTCATACAGTTTTGCACTATATCCCATGCCCTCGTCCCATGGATGCACCTTTGCACTTATCCTATTCCCTTGCACATTGTTTACAGCCTGGACATGTTTACAGTAAATTACCGCCAGATGAGCGCCATTTTAATTGAGTTTTAACTCTTGTTTTAACTGTTGTTGTATGCCTATTTGTTTTACTTAATTACATTTTATATTGTGTTTTTAGGCACTTTTTTGGCGTGTGTAAGCCGCCCTGAGTCCCTTCAGGAGATGGTGGTGGGATATACAGTAAGAGTAAATTGTTGTTGTTGCTATTGCTGTTGTTGTGTGAGCTTGAGCACATCATATTCTCTTGGCCTCAGAAGAAGGCAAAGACAAACCCCCTCTGAACAAATGTTGGCAAGCAAACTCGATGATGACTTCATCTGAACATCATAAACTGGAAATTAATTAAAGTCGCACAATACTAAAGCAGAATTTTGGAAGACTTGGTATCTATTGTCATTAGCTATATGGTAAACCTCTGCTTTATATGCAAAACATCTCTCTTTAGTTCCCAGTCTCCTCATTTGAAAGTCTTATATAAATGTATGAGTAGTAGGATGTATGAGTAGTAGGATGTGCCAGACCTCTGCTTACATTTGGACTTGAATCTTAAAGATGTAACCCAGAACAAAAAATATCTTCTACTAGGGTTTCAAAGACCTCTGGCTGAGGTTTGGGAGAACCACCGCTTGACAGAATATTATTCAAACTTTTTCCCTATAACATTCATGAACCAGGCAGCCACTGGAAAGGTTCATAGACCAGCTTACGTATCAATAAGAACAATTTATTTATTTATTTATTTCATTTATAACCCGTCCTTCTCTACCCCCAAAGGGGGACTCAGGGCGGCTAACAAAAGGCAATAATTCAATGCCGCATACAAGGAACAGAACAACAACATATCAAAATACAACAAAGCAGATTGAAAATAGTTACATATCAAAATACCCCCATAATCCCCGTTCCATATTCATAGGCCATCCAGCCACTCCGCAGTCCGCCAACACAACCCTATCCTACTCAAATTGTCAGTCCGCTACTCCACATCAACCAAATGCCCGGTCCCAAAGCCACGTCTTTAGCTTTTTTCTAAAGGAAAGGAGGGAAGAAGTTGATCTTATTTTGCTGGGTGAGTTCCACAGGTAAGGAGCCACTACCGAGAAGGCCCTGTCTCTCATCCCCACCAAACGTACTTGCGACAAAGGAGGGATCGAGAGCAAGGCCTCCCCGGAAGATCAAGATGTGAGTGTCTTTTCTTTCAGACTTCAGTCACAAAAAATATAACACAAAAAGAAAAAAGGATGGAGTGGGAAAAGAGAGAATAAATCCAGTTCTAGATCAGGAATTGGCAATTGTAGCCTGGCAGGAATCATTGGTCTCTCTGTTGCATTATGAGAGAGAAGAAGAAAGAGAAAAGAACGAAGGGAGGGAGGGAGGAAAGAAAAGACAGAACAAGAAAAGAAAGAGGAAGGAAAATGGGTTCTGGCCCTATACTCCCACTGGTTTCAACTCTTGTGATGCCCAAGTAAATGAACTTCTTGGAAGAAAAGGTTTGCTCACCCTCATCTCAGATAGACCAATACTATCAAACATTATCAGTCAGATATTTGCAAGAGTGTTTCTATGCGTCCCTACTGCCCTCCATGTAAGAATTCAGCTCCTTAAATTTCTTACATTGCAATCACTTAAAACTTTTTTTTAGTACTAAAAATACAGCCATCCAAAGAAAAGGAGCTGGCAAAGTTGAAATGCTGAAAATATATGGATTGAAGAAACATGTCATGATGGGGAGAATTCTTAGTTTTGGGGAGGGCCGTTCCTTCATGTTGTCCTCTCCCAATTAATCCCAATCTGGTTGGTAGAATATATGAGTGGTTGAAGACAATAGCCATCATGGTAGACCAGTGGTTCCCAATCTGTGGTCTGTGGACTGCTAATGGTCTGCAAGAACTAAAATATGGTCTACGGCCTCACTGTTACTACACCATTGTAACGAGAGCGACTGGTCTCGCAAAACCCACTTATAGTGCCAAGGCTTATTACATATGGTTTTCTTTGGGCGAGCAGATGGCAACTATTGGTTGGCATATGTTTTGTATCAGAAACTAGAGCTGATGTGGTCCATCCAATGCAATTTTCTGAATCAGCACCCCAAATGGCCAAACTGAATGTAAAGTTGACCAAAAATGATTCATAACCCTTTGGTACTAATGTTGAAGAGTGGTCCCTTGGTCAAGTGGTCCCTGGTAAAAAAAAAGTTGGGAACTGTATGAAAGCAATTTTCTCTCCCTCTCTAGGCATTACTTTGCGAACGAAGATTCTTAGGAAGGACTCATACCACGCTTTTTGCAGGCGCGTTGATGAGTAAAAAGGCCAATCTGAGATAGGCAAGTTTCGTTGCAGAAAGCACAGCAGAAATTCTCCTTGGGTGATGTTGTTTCCAAGTTGTGGTTCTTTCTGAGTTGTCGTTTCTCTTCGAGACCCATTCGGCGCGTCTTCTCAAAAGAGGCCGCAGCATTGTGGATAGTGCGTCTCCATGCCTCCCGATGTGAGGCCAGGGTGGACCATTGTTGGTGATCAATCTGGCCAAGTCTGAGATGTTGTTTCAGGGAGTCCTTATATCTCTTTTTCGGGGCGCCTCTCTTGCGCTGATCCGTGGCGAGTTCACCATAGAGTAGTATCTTTGGGAGGCGGTGGTCCTCCATCCTAGAGACGTGCCCTGCCCAGCGCAGCTGTGTTCTCAATAGCATGGCCTCATTGTTGGTGATCCCTGCTTGCTCAAGGACAGCAACATTTGTCACATAGTCGGTCCAGTGTATATATAGGATTGTGCGAAGACAGCGCTGATGAAAGCGTTCGAGGAATCGTAGGTGTTGGCAATAGGTGACCCATGTTTCAGACCCATAGAGGAGAATAGACAGTACGATAGCTCTGTACACACTGATTTTGGTGCTTTGCTACCATTTGGGAGCTTGCCGGCCCCGCCTTCCACCCACTCTCGGGTGCCAGCGATCCTGCTGAGGCCTCCCTGCCTGCCCTCTTTTGACGGCGGGATGGCACCTTAGCGGGCTATCGCTGGCTGGCTGACCTTCCCTACTTCCTCCTTCCCCCTTCCTCCTCCCTACTGTGTCGTGTATTCTTGCTTCTGTTGTGTTACTTGAACTTTTGTAAACCGCTCCGAGCCTTCGAGGAGTGGCGGTATACAAGTTTGAAGTAATAAATAATAAATAAATAAATAAATAAGTGCTTGAAAGTAGATACATGAAAGCAATGTATCTACTTACTATATGATATTCATATGCTGCAAACAGTTTTGATTGTTTGGACCAGAGACATCTTTCCCCCACACACCCTTTTAGCACTGATATGAGAAAGATAATAGGGAAAAATCAGCTTCTAAATCAGGGTGAAATAGAGCAGCTTTGAGTCCACCTCCAGTCTTTAAGGTTTTTTGGCAGCTTTTCACTCCTCCAGATTCCCTGAAGCCTTCTAAAAGTGAATGATGTCTCTAGGAGTGGAATTCACCTTTTAAATGGATTGCAGCCACCCACCGCACCTGCTGCTGTTGAACAGAAAAAAAATACCAATTTTACAAAGACAGAAGTTCTCCTTCAGCTAATGTTTTGTATTTGAGCGGCATATTTGGCAGTCCCAAAAGGCTTCAGGGGGTCCTAGGGACAGAAAATTGGCGCTTGGACCTGCCAAAGTTGCTCAACATGGCCAGAAATGACCATTCCTATTGGAAACAAATTCATTTCCACAAAGAAGGGATCTGAAATAGATTAACACTGGGGCTTGTCACCTGTTGTCCTATTTTTCATTCATTGCTCCCTACCCAATTTTAGCAGCAGGTCCACGACACAGACCAGGTTGAGAGTGAATAACGGCACCAATGAGTTTTGTGGCTGAGTGAGAAATGACCCTGAGTCTCCCGCATCTTAGTCTGATCTTGTAAAAGGCAAGAATGGAAATTGCAGAACACTTATTGACTTTGCAAATAATGACCTGGATTTCAGCTCTCTTCCTCTGTCAGAAGATGGTGTGTGGGAGCATGCTCTTTGTAGATAAAAGAAGACCTCAATTTTTGTCACGCAATACTGCTTCTTAAGGGCATTGGTGAAGCATAACAATTTGAGTTCTGGACTCAGATACTGGGAGCCCAAAAATCAAATCCCAGCTCAGCCATGGAACCAACTGGAAGGATTTGGGCAAGTCACACTCTCTCAGAGGAGGGTAATGGCAATCACTTGCCAAGAAAACCCCATGATAGAGTTGTCATACATTGAAGTTATTTATTTTATTTTATTTTAATTTTATTTTATTTTTATTTATTTATTTATTTATTTATTTACTTCATTTATATTCGGCCCTTCTCACCCCGCAGGGGACTCAGGGCAGATCACAATGAACATATACAGGCAAGCATTCAATATTGACACACAACACAAGACAGACAGAGGCAATTTTTTAACATCTGGCCACCAGGGGAGGTGTCGCACTCCTTCATTCCTCAACATCCTTCATTCCTCAGCGTGCTTCCTGGAGATCTTTTATGACCTCGTAAATCAGTTAAATTTAGCCTCCCCACTTAAGTGGTACCTTAAATTTCCTACTTGACAGATGCAACTGTCTTTCGGGTTGCAAAGGTTGACAACAGGCTACACAATAGGTCAAGAGCCCACCTTGGCCCGGGCAGGCCTCGAACTCATTACCTTCTGATTAGTAGAGATCAAGTTAACAAGCTACTTCATCACGCTAGAGCAGTCTTTCTCAACCAGTGTGCCGTGGCACACTAGTGTGCCATGACGGACCTCCTGCTGTGCCGCGAGAAAAGCTCTCTGCCCCCCTTCCTCCCCCCTCCTGCTGAACTCCTGCTGCTTGGGGGAGGAGGAAGGGCCGGGCAGTGGCGAAGAAAAAGAAGAAGGGACCGGGGCGCCGCCTCCTTCGGCCGTTTCCCCAGCCAGCCTCCAATCCGCCATGACTCCCACCATGACTCTCGCCCCTCGCTCGCTGAAGCCACGTGGAGGAGCCCCGCTCACTGAAGCCCGTCCACTGCTCATGCTCCTCCTCTGTAGGAGAGCTGAAGCTGGGGGAGGGGGCGGGGCATGGCTCTGCCTCCTCCCCAGGGTTCGGCACTCCCAGCAGCTGCTCCAGCCTTGAGGGGACAGTGCCAAGCCAGCATTGTGCTGGCTCTGGCACCGCTGGCTTGGCACAGCCCCCTCAAGGCTGGAGCAGCTGCTAGTGGAGGTGAGCCCGGGGGGTAGGGGTGGGGCATGGCGCCGCCGGGCTCTGCCCCCGGCTTCGGCACTCCCAGCAGCTGCTCCCAGCAGGCCACCAAGCCCCAGCCGTTCTTTACTGTGTTAGAGTGTCATTTTGTGTCATTTTGGTTGGTGGTGTGCCCCCGGATTTTTTTAATGTTAAAAGTGTGCCGCGGCTCAAAAAAGGTTGGGAAACACTGCCCTAGAGAATGAATCCACTTTAATCCTGGTTTCTGCCTCCTGCAGAATTCTGGAGTTTGTAGTTTAGTTTAGGGCTCCTCCCTAAACTACAAACCCCAGAATTCTGCAGGAGGCTGAATTAAATGCTGGGTTGTATTATTACAAAAATGGAATTCGATGGAAAGGTTAATTTGAAACACAAGGAAATTGCAGAACAATGGAAATCTTGGCAAAAAAACTATCTCTTCATCCCTTGAAGGAATAGATGTGAAGATCAGCACAGATGGGCAAAACTCAAGCCTTGGTTAGACATTTTGAGATGAATCTGTGACCTTTTTTTTTAAAAAAATCAACCTTTTAGCTACTTAATCAATTCAATTAATCCTTATTGTTTAATGAATTGTTTAATGAACTATGTTGTAGCATCTTATAAAACCAATTACATAGGCTAGATTTCAATGCATTTTTGTCAAGGACCATATGCCTTTGGGGGTAATTGTAAGAAGGGAATATTGGCCATGATGAGGGGCAGGGCAAGCAATAGGCAGAGCTAAAGCCAAGACTTGTAGAAAAACCATTTCCTTTCCTTCCCTCATTGTATATTTCTTCTGTGTTATTTTTTTGTGTGTGCAAACGAAACATAGGGAAAGAAGAAAAATACATGAAAAGTTATTTTAAAAATGTAAATAAGCAATCTTTTTGTAGCTCTGTTTTCAAATAGTGTTAAACATTTAAAACATAGTACACTGGGCCCTTGGTATCTGCTGAGGTTTCATTCTTGGACACCTTATGGCAGGGCTGTCCAACTGGCGGCCCCGGGGCCGGATCCGGCCCCGTAGCCTGTTGGACACGGCCCCACCTATGCCCTCAGCCGCCATTTTTAAATTTTTTTAAAAAATCGATTTTTTAAAAAAAAAATGGCGGCCGGGGGAGGGGGCGGGGCAGGGAGGAGGAAGAGAGCTAGCTCCTCCTTTTTGGCGCCCCCTCCCTACCTAGGAAGGGAGGCGCCGAAAAAGGGGCAGAGGCGGCGCCAACGGCAGCGTGTCACAGGCCTGGCGTGACGCGCTGCCCTTTCTTCGCCTACTCCTCCTTTTCGCGCCCCCCTCCCTTCCTAGGCGGGGAGCCGCCGAAAGGGCAGAAGGCGGCGCAAAGAGCAGCGCGTCACAGGCCTGGCATGATGCGCTGCTCTTGGCGCCGCCCTACTCCTCCTTCGGCGGCTCCCTGGCCTAGGAAGGGAGGGGCGCCGAAAGAGGAGAAGTAGGCGGCGCCAAGAGCAGCGTGTCACAGGCCTGGCGTGACACGCTGCTCTTGGCACCGCCTACACCTCCTTTTCGGCGGCTTTAGGAGGGGGAGGGGCCTGGGCTGGGGGCGGGGCCTGGGGGCGGGGCCAAGCGGCCCCGCAGGTCATCAGTGACCTCTTATCCGGCCCTGGACCCGCCAGAAGTTGGACAGCACTGCCTTATGGCAATCAAAATATGTGAACACTCAATCCCAAAATATGCAATGGTGTAGTAAAATGGTTTTCCTTATATAAAGGTGAAAAATAGAGGGTTGCATTTTGAATTATGTTTTAAAGTATTTTCAAGCCAAGGATGGTGGAATCCATGCAGGCATAATCCATGAATACAGCTCCCAGGAGGGAGAATCCACAAACTGGGAGCAGCCACAAAAAGTCTCTACCATGTGTCTTTCATAGAATCCTAGAGTTGGAAGAGACCTCATGGGCCATCCAGTCCAACCCCCTGCCAAGAAGCAGGAGAATTGCATTCAAAGCACCCCTAAATGATGGCCATCCAGCCTCTGTTTAGAAGCCTACAAAGAAGGAGCCTCCACCACACTCTGGGGCAGAGAGTTCCACTGCTGAACCGCTCTTTCTTCCTAATGTTCAGATGGAATCTCTTGTAGTTTGAAGCTATTGTTCCACGTTATAGTCTCCAGGACAGCAGTGGAACTAAGAGATTGCCATTTCTGAGAATCTTGAAATCTGGATAGTCTCATATTCACATCAGATATCTTGTCTTTGTAACAGCTCTGAGTTTGTTCAGTTCAGTTTGACTACTGAACTTGCTATATTTTGAGATCAATCTGACCACATATCTTTTATGCAGAATGTTGTCTTTGACCTCAATTGAATAATGGCCTTAATTATTTGGGTGATTTTTTTCTTGGCTGGGGGGGTGCACAATTCAGGTTCCCATTTCAAAAAACACCCCCCCCCCAAAAAACACGAGTTTTCTAATATTATAGGGGTTCCCTGGAGATATTTGGAGTCTTCAAAGAGGAACCACATGGAAATAGAAGATATGATATTACGCCTAGACAAAACAATGTGTATCATGTGTATATTCATTTGATGGTCTTTTCACATTGCATACTTGGGGAAAATACAATAGAGAGGTTGAAATGGAGGGGATGGGCTTAGCACTTTCCTTATTTTCAGCTGAATTTCCCCTTTTCTGACTGTTTTTCAGTCACAGACGTATTTAAGAATATGGTTCTAGAATTCCATAGGGGATTCCATACAACGGGGGAATTGTTTAAGGGAGTAAATGCATGGATGTACACAGAAGATAACAGATACAAACTTTGATTGTAGCACAAAAAGATGGGCAACGTGTGGCTTTCCATATGTTGCTGAAGCACAACTCTCATCAGTTCTAGCCAGCATAATCAATTCTGAAGGATGATGGGAGTTACAACCCAATGGCATCTGTAGGCTCAGAAGTTATTTACACCCTTCAAGAGCATCTAGATTATTAATAGAGGGCTGGGAGTTTAGCACAGCAGTTAAAACAGCAGCTGTAGCTGCAAGCTGTAAAATCCAAACATGGCAAGTTCGAATCCCAGGCTGACTTGTAAGTCATGTGTAAGCCCTGCCCCTGTTGACCTGAGAAGTCGAAAGCAGCTAGCTGCAAGTAGAAAAATTAGGTACCGCATAAGCGGGGGAGGTATCTTAAAGGACTTTTTAACTTCAATAAATATTGAAGATGAGTACCGGAAGAGGATTCGGCTGGCTGGCTGGCTGGCTCTTCGTCAAAAGAAGGAGGCGGTAGTAAGGAGATGGGACAACTGCGCTCCCCTGTGACAAAATGTAGCAGCAGCACCCAGTGACGAATATAGCAACAGCACCCGGTTGGAAGCGAGGAAGAACAAGGCTCAATCCAGAAGATCCTCCTGCTATATGTTGTTGTATGTCTTGTACATCAAAAACGGCAGGGATTGTCTGCTGTATGTTTTCTGTGATCCGCACTGAGTCCCCTTCAGGGGGAGAAGTGCAGAATATAAATAAAGTGTATTTATTATTATTATTATTATTCAGCCATATTTTTATTTATTTATTTATTTATTTAAAACTTATATATTATATATCTCCACTGCAAAGTCACACATGAGAAGCAGCAACAAAGGTAAATTATTTAACTGTATTTAGGTGCTATTCTGAGGTCACTCCCCAATTGTGAGACAAGTTTTTCAAATCCTTTTAAAAAACTGAGCTTAGAAAAGTAACTTTCTTCATCCATAGTCCTCAGAATTCTTAATTGAGGTCTTGTTACCTATCCTACCACACCTAGCTGAAATAGAAAAGCACTAGTTTGTCTCCCCATAGGTTTGGGAAAGATCAAGAGGAATATATTTAAAGGCTTCAGTGTTTGGACAAATTCCCAGATGGAACTAACGAAGCGTATGGTGTGCAGAGACTTTCCTGAAAAGGGTTAAAGACTCAAGGATCTTTTCTTCACTCCAGGGAAATGACTCAGATTACAGCCCTGGCCAAATGCTTTCTCTTGTCCATTACCTTGATTGTCTTCTGAAAGTGCTAGATGGATATCAGTCCTTGGCAAGATCTAATCGGAATGGCTCTCCTTGAAAGACAGGCAATAAGGCCCCAGCTGTCTCATCCAAGACCTTCTCTTTAGCTACAGCTGAGGAGTACCTCCGACTTTGCAGCATCATTTCAAGCTCCAAGTTTACTAGCCTGATGTTTTTTCTCTAGGCAAGATGTCAAGGTGGCAAGTTTGAGATAGGAATGGACAGTCTCCTTCAAGAATGGTTTGTCTGTACTGTGTCAGATGATCCCACCTGTATTTCCCTGGTTATTGATCTGGACACCTGGGGCATGTAGGGAAATACATCCTTCTCTTCTGTGTTTGGAAGCAATCCACTTTGGGGAAGAGAGCCTCATAGGACTTGCTTAGTTTTTGTCAATCACGCTCCAAACTACTAATCTGTCTCCCCCTTTGAGCCTCATTATAGTCATACGTGATTGTTTACCCTTGTAATCATGCCTCTTTCTCTTCGTTGAAAGAAATCGGATTATCTAACAACCAAGCAATATCCCATTTTCAAAATGAAGAACCACAAATAATTTTTAAAAGAAAAGAGCAACAAAAACAACAATGCCTTCAAAAGTTCAAACGACAGCAGATCAAAAAGGAAGGAGTAAAGCAATTCAAGCCAAAGAGAACCCAAGTACCGATATCACCCATAGTCTTCCTGAACATATATGTAGTATTTGAAACCATGTTTACTTTTGGAGATTGCTGGGCTTCCCTGGAATGTAACTCTGGAACAGGGTGGTAAAATGAAGGCATTGTCCTCAAACAAGAACTCAGTCCCACAATGAAATTTCACTCCATTCCCAAAATTTCAAGTGTTGCAGGGAATGACACACTATTTGCTGCATTCCCATTCCCTTGGGTGCTATCCCTTTTCTATTTGCTGCATTCCCATTCCCTTGGGTGCCATCCCTTTTCTTTGGATACCTAAGCTGTATTTCTGAATGCTCATCTGAAGTTTTAAGTTACTACAATGCTAAAATTGGGGGCTGAAGGAAAATTTAATTGGGGGTGTGGGTGAGAGAGAGAGAATAATGCGGCGCAGCTGGCTAAGTGTCAGCTGCATAAGATCTCTCTCTCTCTGACCAGTAGGTCATGAGTTCGAGGCCTGCCCAGGTCGAGGTGGGTGCTCGACCTTAAGTGTAGCCTGCTGTCGACCTTTGCAGCCTGAAAGACAGTTGCATTTGTTAAGTAGGAGGTAAAGGTACCACATTAAATGAGGATGCAAATTTTGAGTGATTTATGAGGCCATAAAAAGAACTCCAGGAATCGCTGAGGAATGCAGAAGAAACAATAAAGGGACACTGGAAAGCGCTGAGAGATGAGGAGTGTGTCAGCTCCCCCTGGTGGCCAGAAGTTTGCCTCTGTTTGTCTATGTGTCAAATGTTCGTCTATATATGTCATTTGATGAACTGCAGGGATTGTCTGCAAAGTATGTGTACTGTAATCCGCTCTGAGTCCCCTTCTGGGTAAGAAGAGCAGAATATAAATAAAGTAAATAAAATAAATAAATAAAAATTATTTATGGGCAATGACGTAATTTAACCCACCATTGCTATACCCCATTTACTCTACAGAAGAATCATCACAAACAAAACATTAAAAGTGTCGTTGAAGGCTTTCATGGCTGGAATCACTGGGTTTCTGTGCGTTTTCTGGGCTGTATGGCCATGTTCCAGAAGCATTCTCTCCTGGCATTTTGCACATGTCTATGGCAGGCATCCTCCAAGGTTGGGCCCCACAGCAACAATTGGGCCACACAGTCTACAGAAAACATACACACATGGATAGATATCTACCTAAAAACTCCAGCCATCACCCAGGTCAAAAAAGAAGCACAATTAAACCCTGGCAGACCGTGCAAACACAATCTGCAAACCCCACCCCCTCCAAGGCGAACTGAACCACCTAAACTAGGTTCTGTAGGCCAATGGAGACTCCACCACAGGCAACAGAAGAGCTGCAAGACTGAGAACAAGCCACAAGAGTAAAGACAAAGATCCACCCAAAGTGTTCTTACCATACATCAAGGGAACCACTGATCGCATAGGGAAGCTGATGAAGAAACACATCATACAAACGATATACAGTCCCATTAAGAAACAAAACATTAAAAGTGTTGTTGAAGGCTTTCATGGATGGAATCACTGGGTTGTTTGCTATGTTCAGCAGAGGACAAGAGGAATCCTCTCACCTCTACAGGAGTCTACCATATACCATGCAGCTGTGGATAAGTCGACATAGGGACCACCAAACACAGCATTGCCCAAAGACAAATCAAGGAACATGAAAGGCACTACAGACTTAACTCAACTGGAAAAGTCAGCCATAGCATAGTACCTGATGAACGGGGCCGGATCTTAATGGAGGCAAAGTAAGCGGCTGCCTCAGGGTGCCATGTGGCCAAGGGTGTATTTGGCTGCAGCCGCCAGGTTCGGCGCATCATACCGCACCATTGCTGCGGGCGGTAGGCTCCGCCCCGGCTGCAAAATGTTCCCTGGCTTGTCCTTTTCATACTCTTGGGAGTGCTCTGTTTTAATAGCGCATGTGCGAAACTTTCACACATGCGCTATTGGGACCGAGCGCTTCTGGTGGAGGGAGTTGCTAAATGCACTCCCAAGAGGCCGAAAAGGACAAGCCAGGGAACATTTTGCAGCCAGAGATGGGAGGCTCTGCCCTGGCTGCAAAATGTTCCCCCATCCTTTTCATCCTCTTGGGAGTGTGTTTCGCTACTCCCTCCACCAGAAGCGCTCGGTCCCAATAGCGCATGCATGAAACTAGCTGTTTGTGCATATGCGCGTTCCAGTGCGCGCACGCCATCATCACCACACTGAAGACCCAGGGGGTGCCAAAGAAAGGTTGGTTTACTATAATTTTTTACCTTCGTCCGGTCCTGCTGATGAACCAACCTGGACACAGCATATTATTTGAGAACACAGAACTGCTGGACCACTCTAACAGTCACCATGTCAGACTACACAGAGAAGCCACTGAAATCTGCACGCATGTGGACAATTTCAAAAGAAAAGAGGAAACCATGGAAATAAACAAAATCTGGCTTCCTGTATTTAAAAAAAACTCTAAAATCAGGACAGTATATAAAGAACAACACTCACAAAACAGGGAAATTCCAGACAAGAAACAATCAGGGCCAGCTAATACCTCCCAACAAAGGATCCGCCCAGGCAGGAAGCAGCCAGCCTTGGAAACTGCAAGGCAATGCTGATCAAGCTTTCCAATTGCAACATTCGCACTTGCCTCAGGCAGACAAGCATTCTTTCTCCCACCCTGGACATTATTCCACAGATATATAAACCCCACTTGCCTAGTTTCCAATAGATATCACCACCTCTGAGGATGCCTGCCATAAATGTGGGTGAGATGTCAGGAAAGAATGCTTCTGGAACATGGACACACCGCCCGGAAAACTCTCAGCAATCCAATACATTAAAACACTGCACATACACACATTGTTTGCAGATCTTCAAGAAGTGAATTGCCATGCACAGCCAGGCTGCAATCTGATCTACATTTGCTGTGGGAAAAGTAGATAATGGATGAACAGACAGGCATTTCCATTGGATGGGTGCCTTCAGGTTTCCTTTTGAAAAACAAAGAAAGAATATTGGATAACAAATGATGATATAATGTGAGCCAGGATTATACACAATTGAGTAGGTTTCAACCCTGCTGACAGTTTTGTTATTTTCACACTCTTTCAACGTTTCTCTCCCCCAATATACTGCGAGTACTTTCTACCTCATTTTTTCCCTTCCAATTCATCTTCCAATGCTTGATTTTATTGAGGGCACGCATATTTCCCCAACACTGGCATCCCCAATATTCAGAATACACATTTGAAATGTGAATTCTGTTGACATTATTTGAGATGTGAATCTCTGCAACAAAAAAGAAGCAAACAAACAAAACAAAACAAGCAAACAAAATGTATTTGAAGTACAGAATATGGAATTCCTTATGTATAATGATTGGGGTTTTGACCCAAATAGTGCAAACATACTATTTTCATCAGGGATGAATGAGCTCTTCAGTCATAGGTCTTCCTGTTATACCTGGAAGGTATGATGAAAAACATAATCCTATTTTGCCTATGCTAAAAAAAACCTCCATAGTATTTTGTTAGCTCATTTTTGGAACGAGGATTTTCATCCCACAGAGATAACAAACTTGTTGTAACATCCATGATTCAAATCATGGCAATAGTGAAGGATCTTTGGCTTTTCCAGGACCCTGCTTTAACATTTCTAGCTAACTAGAATTTGGATACGTTGGGGCTTATTTAAGGCTGTGTGGCCCAGTTTCAAGCAATTTCTGACTCATGGCAACCCTAATGTGAACCTATCATGACTAGGGGTGTGTGACACGCCAAGGACATGCCTTAGGCCAGTGTTTCCCAACCAGTGTGCCGTGAGCGATCATCAGGTGCGCCGTGGGAAATTGGAACCTCCAATACCCTTTCTTCCCCCTCCTGCCGAACACTTTTTCTTCTCCACAGTGCTCTCTGGGTGTAGGTGAACTACAACTTCCAAACTCAAGGTCAATTCCCAAGCAAACCCTTTCAGTACTTTCTGTTGGTAATGAGAGTTCAATATGCCAAGTTTGATTCAATTCCATTGTTGCAAGAGTTCAGGATGCTCTTTGATTGTGTGTTAACTATAAATCCCAGAAACTGTAACTCCCAAATGTCAAGGTCTATTTTCCCCAAACTCCATCTGTGTTCACATTTGGGCATATTGAGTATTCATGCCAAGTTTGGTCCTGATCCAACATTGTTTCAGTCCACAGTGCTCTCTGGATATAGGTGAACTACAACTCCAAAACCCAAGGTCAATGCCCACCAAACTCTTATTTTCTCTTGGTTATGAAAGTTCTGTGTGGGAAGTTTGTGTCTTTCTGCCATTCCTGCCAGGATATCTATGTTGTGTTCATTGAAACAGGCCCAGGTTTCACACTGAGTGTATAAATACATTAAAAAACATATTAACTATATGTATTACTGTGTTAAGAGTGTCATTTTGTGTCATTTTGGTTGGTGGTGTGCCCCAGGATTTTGTAAATGTAAAAAATGTGCCGCGGCTCAAAAAAGGTTGAAAAACACTGCCTTAGGCTTTCATCGCTGAGTGTTGATTCAAAACCTGGTCTCCAGAGTTGCAGTCCAACACTCAGATTATAAAAGCATCCTTGCTGGCAGGCATGTAGCCGGGGGGGGGGGGGGCCTTGGGGGCTTAAGCCCCCCCCCCCAATTCTCAGGGTGGTCTGTGAGAAGGCTTTACGGTACATTATTTAAACTGTTATGTTTATTCATATCATGATCTGATCACCATGCTCAATATATCCCATATTCATGGGGGTATTGGGATAACAATACAAAAGGTTTGGTAGGGTAGACCCTCTCTCACTCAGACTCAGCCCCTCCCGAGTCAAAATCCTGGCTATGGCCCTGCTTGCTGGGAGATGGGTCATGAAGCTGAATGAGACTTGTATCTAGGAAAGCATGTGTAGAATTTAAATACTGGTGAGACACATTAATCATCTCCAGGTTAGAAGTGGTCCCTGGACCAGTGCCACATTGTATAGATCTTCTAAGAATGAATGGCATAATGGGCAGAAATATGAAACTAGTCCCAGTAGTGGTCCCTGACATCTGACAGACAGAAGCACTGCTCTAGGTGACCATGTAGAGAAATATCATTGACATTTTGGGCTTTCCCCTTTTAAACAACACATGATTCATATTGGAATATATGAATAAGTAAGCTAGCAGCTTTTAGTTATGAGCTAGTTTTGCTGACAACCTAACTTTTGCGGACTTATTTCCCCGCCTACCTTAGAGGGCTTGTGTCAATTTGGATATTTCTTTGTTTGTTTTTTTCAAGTCCAAGGATTAAGAGATTCACCATCATTAAAGAGGATTATAATCATCTCTGCTTTTTAAACGCTCTTTGAAAGAGGAGAGGGAAATCCACCCACACACCATGTTTCAAACCACCCTGAAGATGTTTAGTAGAGCACAATATGCTCTAAGTGCTTTTCTGTGCAAGGAGAGTGTGGGGAAACCCCTCTGTGTCATTCTTTCTGTTTTATTGGTTGGTTAGAAACACCATGCATTTTTGGTTTTGTCGAGAGCTGTATGCCTCCCACTGACTTGCTGTCCTCTGCGTAGCATTTCCAGGAACTGTCCTTGTGGCAAGATTTCAGCACCACAAACAGTGCTTTGCTGCAGCTCTGGGGCTATTGTAGCAAAGTGCAAATGGACTGCTATGGAAAGTTTCTGAGCTGCATTTGTAGCACTTGAAAGCCACACTTCTTGTGTTGTCTCCATCTCCCCATCTTCCTACCCTGCAAAAGGAAGGCATCTGGCAGCTCCAGTGGGTTCCTCCTCCAAGACGCAATAGGGAGTTTTGTTTCCTAGCTTTTAAAAAATATTTATTTCTGGTTTTTGAATGCCGGCAACTGAATTGAGATTGTGGACTATAAGGGCACCAAACAGCACACATATTAGTAAGCCACAATTCAAAGCATATGAGAAGGGGAACAAGAGGTTGAAGAGAAACATGAATCCATAGTGAAAGAGTCTGCCTAAACTAGCAATGCAGTCCATGTTTGACATTGAAATAAGGTCCTGGTTTGGGACACTGTCATAATCGTTGTTGTTGTTGTTGTTGTTGTTGTAACCAGGAATTGTGCAGATGCACTATACTCACATGGCAGTAGCAATGTCAATGGAAGGAAATGGTCATGGTTGTACTCCAACACATAAGGGTGAGAGAAGGAGCCAGCATGATGTGGTGGTTTGTGTTGGATGAATACTCTAGGAGACTAAGCTTTGCTTTCCTGCTCAGCCATAAAGTGAGCTTGAGTGACTCATACATTCCCATCCTAAGAGGAGAGCAATGGCAAACATCTTCTAATCTAAACAAATCTTGACAGGTTTGCCTTAGACTTACCATAAGTCAGAAATGGCTTGAAGACACACAACAACAAGGAACTTCATGAATGGTGGGTTTACAAACTGGTTTCTTGGGTTTAGTGGAAAAATTATGTTGGTAGAAGCCCCAAAGACCATTTAAGGCAGGACTGGACATTCTGCCTGGTTTGCTTACCGGTTCCTTGTTTGTTTTCCTGATCCTTTCTGGGTGGACATTTCAAACTTTCTGAGCCAGATAATCTGCTGCTGACTCAGACTGTGTGGGAAGAGCTGGGACTCTCTCAAATTAGAGATTTTATCAACTTATTGATTTCACTTTAAACTGCCCAATAACCGAGTTGGTATGCTAGTAATCCAATCATAACATACACAATCATAAGCAATGCCCAAAACATCACATTATAGCCTAAACCTAATTGCTAGTCCCAACTAGGGAAAACTCATTGAGAATTAGTAGAACTTACATCCATGTTGACTTACTGTTCCCATTGAGTCAATCAATCTATTCTAGCTGTACTAGATTCAGTCCAATGAAACCCAAAAGCAAGAAGTTGAAAGACCATAGCATATCAAACTTAACAGCAAAATAAATGAGAAGGTATAAATGAATGGGAGGAAAACAGTACAGTCATCTCTCCATATCCATGATTTCTATGCTCATGGATTCCATCGTCAACACATTGAAAATATCCTCCACCCAAAATAAGCAAACAAACAAACCTTGATTTTGCCATTTTATATATCATTGTAGAATATGATACTTGCACTTCCATGGATTTTGGTATTGATGGGATGCCCTGGAACCAAAATCCAATGGATTTCAAGGGCCCACTGTACTTGAAAAGCCTAGGGTAATTTTTTTTAAGTCTCCTGCCTGGCATTTAAAATATCGTAAAGTAGGTGCCATGGGAGCCTCTCAGGGCAGGCATTCCATAGAGAGGGTTTCACCATTTATCTTGTAGCCAACAGGTTTGACTCATTTGACAAGGACACCTGAAGGAGATTTCTGGATGGTGACTTAGGGTCTACATTGGTAGACATGGGTAGGTCCATGTTCATTCAGAACAGGAAGATCCTTAATTCATAGCATAAGTTTGATGTCTCTCTTCTTCTCCCTGAAAGGAAACGTTCTGTGTATATAATACAGTGATTCTTAACCTGTGGGCCGCAAACCACCAGTGGGCCACAAGGAACTTGCCTTGGAGCGACAGGGGAAAGCGTCTTGCCACTTGGGCCACAAGGATGAAACTCTGGTCTGCAAACCTCCTTCCTCTTATTTTATTTTATTTCTTCTCCTTTTGTGCCGTATGCCACTCCTTCCGTGTCACTGACCATGGCATATGTTCTGTATCAGAAACTCGAGCTGATATGCTCTATCCAATGCAATTGTCTGCATCAGCACCCCAAACCAAATCTAAAGTTGACCAAAAAACCCCTGATTTGTAACCCTTTTGGTACTAATGTTAGAAAGTGGTCCCTGATCAGAGTGGTCAAATGGTCCCTAGCCAATTGGTCCCTGGTCAATTGGTCCCTGATCAAATTCATTCCTGATCAAGTGGTCCCTGGTCAAAAAAAAGGTTGGGAATCACTGATGTAATGGAATATACACATAAATATATTCCTTCCATTGAACTGGAGCCGGTTCTAAGCAGTTCATGCATCTGAGCTCCCATATCTAGAACACAATAACAAGGTGCATAGTCATTGTCACAGCTACACCCAACTATACTACACAGTGTAATAGTCCCTTGAAAGCATTCTGTGACTTGCCATGGGGACATGCAATGCCGAAGACACATTGCGTCCTACAGGTTAAAGTAACCAAATTAATTGCTGAATGGTGAGCCAACACCCATTGAGTTAATGGCTCTACTCTAGTTGAAGCTAAAAATACATTTTGGGCATTGAAGGTTTTCAGTATTTTTGGCATGGAAGAGCTTTGTGGGCTACAGTGAACCCCCTGCAGATATCAAAATCTGAGGATGCATTATACACAATGGCATAGTACAAAGACATCCCTTATGTAATATGGCACCCTATTAAGAAAGTCTAAAGTTGGCCTTTTTCTTTCCTGTCTTTGGAATTTAAGCTTCTTTATTGCTGAAGGGATTTCAAATGGCTTATGTCTTGTTTTACATTTTTAAAAAGATATTGTGAATTCAACACAGAAAGGATTTTGAGAAGATGTAAAATTATGTTTTTTTCCTAGGTTCGTGATTCAACTTGAGTGGAAAGGCATGATATAAGTTACATTTCTAAATGAGTAAAAGTGTGAACTTCAGAAATCCTCCTAAATACTTTTGATAAAAACAAACTTGTTATCCAAAGATAGAACTATTCTCTCCAATGTGCATGATATATTGGCATACCCTGAAACACGATTACGGAGCATTATATTTGAAAATAAATTTGTTGTTCTTAAGACACTTTAGCATGTTGGTGGTTTCTTAATGTGAATCTGCTCATGACTTAAGAATCAGAAGTTAGTGGGCTTCTCTTTGCCCCTCTACCGTAATAGGTGTTGCTGGTGAAAACATTGTAGAGGACCTTTTTGGTGGCTGCTCTCAGGTTCTGGAACTCTCTTCTCAGACTGGATAGATAAGACCTTCATTTTTATCCTTCTGCAGGCAGTTGGAGACCTCCTTATTCTGAAAAGCTTTTGAGAACTGATTCTTTAGAGGACAATTAACCTGTATAACCTATAGTACAAGCCTTGCATCCACATGGAATAGGCTCCCAGAGTGTGCACAGGTAAGAGAAATTTGGATAATATTAAACCTATTCTAAGGAAGACCTTCTGCCCAATAATACCAGGGGTGCTCATTAGGCAGATCGCGATCTACTGGTAGATCGCGTAGGGCATCCTAGTAGATCGCAGACAGGGTGGAAGGAAGGCTCAGTCTTGCCCCGCAGGCTCCCAACGCCGCCCAGGTGCAGAAGGAGGTTGGACTGGATGGCCCTTGGAGGTCTCCTTCTATTCTAGGAACCCATTGTTATTACTATTATTATTATCAGAGGCTGAATGGCCATCTGTGAAGAATGCTTTGATTGTGTTTTTCCCTTATGGCAGAAGGAGGTTGGACTGGATGGCCCTTGGAGGTCTCCTTCTACTCTAGGAACCTGTTATTATTATTATTATTATTATTAGCAGAGGCTGAATGAATATTATCATTATTATTATTATGAATAAATTAAGGGGATTATTATACTCACATTTAGTTGAATTCAGTCTTAAAATATATTATATGGCTCTCACTGAAATAAATTTCCAAATTTATTAGGTAGATCATTTTGACTTGGTTGTTTTATAAGTAGCTCACATGCTGAAAAAGTGTGAGCACCCCTGCAATAGAGGCATGGCAGAGGACCTAGAAAATACTTTGAGAGGACATATTTGGTCTAACATGGATAAATAAAACTGTAGATATTGGTCCTGAAGATATAAGAGTCATGCCGCACTGGAATTTCTATTGATTTTAGTGGTTTAAAATTTTAAATTATTTAAATCAATTGTTTAATTCATTTTTTAACTTTTGTATATTGAGATGTTTTAAATCTATAGTCAATTGTTGTAGCTGCAGTGGCTTTCCCCTCTTCTTCGCCCTGCCCCTTTGCCTGCCCCCTCCACACTTGAGCAAATATGTAGAAAGGGGGAACAAAACGATCACCAAAGGAACAGATGGCCGCAGTCATATTTTCACCACCTCCAGTTTTACAACTCAGCTTGAAGTTTAATGAAGTTGTTTCCATGAGCCCATCCAGATTCTGGTCCTCTCTCAAGACTAGTCACTGGGAATATTCAGCAAGCCCCCTTCCCTGCAATCTGGGGAAGCAATTTCATTACATTATGTTCTTTTTTTCCTGACTTTCCCTACATATTTGCTTACTGAGGCGACATAGGTACCTGAGCTGGAAACAATTTTGGCACAACATACACACAAAAAGCACACCCCCCCCCGGCTAGGCTCTTACAAAGTTGCTTCTGCTTTTGGACTCCCCTTTTTACTCAGTTCTGTTCTTGAAGAGGTCCATCTGCTGCCAGCCTTCTTTGTCTCCTCCCACATCCACCTCTGTGCCTTCTGCCACGCTGGTGCCTACACCCAAAAGCCTCCTCCTCTCTGTTTACTAAGCCCTGTTCTCCCAAATCCTCACACCTCAGACCTGTGTTCTCTTTCCCAGCCCACTTTATCTGTATTACTCGACTTTCCATTACTTTTTGTTTTCCGCCCACTCATAAGATCCAAGTTTTTCTCTTTCTCTCTCAGTCCCATATCTTGTTTTCTCTCTGTCTTGGCCTTGTCCATCCACTATAAACTGAAGGACCCATGGACAGGAATATGTTTTATTTGTATTCTTGTCAATTCAGTAGGATTCTGGATAAAATCCTACTGAACTACGGTTGGTGGAAGCGATATCTTCTTGTCCTTATTTCATTCGGCTGAAAAATGTGTTGGTTACCCTTATGATGTGTGTTTTACTTCAGATTGAAACATTATTTTGTGAAGTTTCAAAACTATGTAGATCTGTCCAATCTGACAACATTCCATTCACACCCAAAAAGCCACCCACACTGCCAGGTAACCTTTACATTATTACAGGGGCCATCCATTTCCCGGTGGCCCAATGGGTTAAACCAGGGGTGAACAATTATTTTTTCCAAGGGGCCACGCGAGAGCCAAAAAATATTATGGAGGGCCGCACCTAAAGGTGGAACTACATTCTAATCTACATTATTTATTTATTTATTTACTATATTTACTATATATTACACATCATTAATATTAACATTAATATATCAAGAAATATTCATATATTATTAGTATTAATATCTTAATTATTATATTATAGTATATACAGTATATAGACATTATAATATATTGAAATTATAATATAATATAATATTATTTTTATAAAATTATTATAAAATAATAATAACCATTAAAATAAAATAAAATTCAAGAAGACAAGGTGCAAACGAAGATGGAATGGCCCAATGGACGCAGCCCAGAAGATGGCAAAGTGAACCCAGCCGCCGCAGCAGAGGAGAGCAGAGCAGCAGGCGATCGGAGGCTGCAGGCTTCCGCCCGCTCTCTCCCCCAGCCGTCCCCCAGCTGTTCGCCCTGCTATGGAGTGCCTGCCATCCCTGGAGGCAATCCGGAACTGCAGGGGGAGCAGTCTGCGATCTGAGGCAGCTGAGTGCCGTGGCGACCCGGAAGATGATCAAGTCTTCCGGGTCGCCAGGGCGATCAGCCGCCGTAGGTCGCCAAATGCTCCCGCTGCAGGCCCAGATCGCCTCCAGGGATGGCAGGCACTCCAAAGCCGCCGCTCCTCCAGCCTGTCTGCCGACACAGGCCCCACAGAGCCCTCAGTGGGATGGCGGCAGAGGCACCCCTTCCTCTTGGTCCCGCCCCCGACACTCTTCTCCCCAGGCCGGACAGAATTGGCTGCCGGGCCGCATCCGGCCCACAGGCCGTAGGTTGCCCACCCCTGGGTTAAACCCTTGTACTGGCAGGACTGAAGATAGACAGGTTGCAGGTTTGAATCCGAGGAGAGCGTGGATGAGCTCCCTTTGGCAGCTGCATCTCCCCATGCGAGGACATGAGAGAAGCCTCCCACAAGGATGGTAAGACATCAAAAATGTCTGGGCGTCCCCTGGGCAATGTCCTTGCAGATCGCCAATTCTCTCACACCAGAAGCGATTTGCAGTTTCTCAAGTCACACTTGACATGGAAAAAAAATCCATACTACACAGTTACAGTACTATTATTCCACTTTAACTGCCATGTTTTTATTATGGGGTCTTGAAATTTGTAGTCTGATGAGATGCAAGAACCCCCTGGCTGACATCTCTAAATATCTCTCCCTGAAGTATAAATTCCAAGGCTTCATAGAACTCAGCCAATTATAGTGGAATAATATGTAGTACTGTGTGGATGAGCCCACGGTGGCAAGAAAAGACAGAGAAGGAAACAGGATACAGAGAAATAGAATGGTTTCTAGTTGGCAAGGGGTCAGGCCAGGCTGCATTTTATCACCCTCTCAGTTTAACTTGTATGCTAAACATATTATACATAAAGTAGGATTAGGCTCAGAGGAAGGAAGTGTGAACACTGGAGGATGGAACATCAACAACTTCAGAAATGCAGGCGCCATCATACCCATAGCAAAAAATTAGCAAGAACTTGGAATGGTTGCTGAAGAAAGTCAAGGAAGAAAGTGCAATAGCAGTTTTACAGTTTATTTTTTATTTATTTATTGTTGGGCTTCTATGCCGCCACTCCCGGGAGGCTCGGGGCAGCTCACAGGCGCCAAATAAAACAGCAGAGTACAACAAATTAAAATACAGCAGAATAAAACACAATATAAAACCAGCAAAGTTAAAAGCCTGGTGTGAAGAACACAACACAGCAGGTACCAAAGATTACAAATACGGCGGGCGAGCCTGAGCGGAGCCTACAGGCCAAAGGCGTGCTGGAATAAGTAGGTCTTGCAAGCCTGCCTAAAAGGCAACAGATCCTGGATGGCACGCGTTTCAGCGGGGAGGGCATTCTATAGTGTGGCCGCAATCACGGAAGTAAACAAAAATTATGACCACAGGTGATTTGTGTAAATTTAAAGTAGACAATGAACACCTTGAAATAGTTCAAGATTTTTTTTATACCTTGGTTCAGGCATGACTCTGAATGAAGACTCCAGTCAAGAAATCAGAAGGACTAGAACTCGGAAGGGAAGTTATGAAGGAACTGGGCAAGATCGATATATCACTAAACACCAGGGTTAGGGGCTGGAGAGATAGCACAGTGGTAACAACAGCTGTGTTTGCAATCAGAAGGTTGCATGTTCGATTCCTGGCTGGTCTGGACACCCAGCTGTGAGCCCTGTCCACTGTCCACCTAACAGATCGAAAACAAGCCAGCTGTGAGTAGATGAACTAGGGACTGCTCAGCGGGGAAGGATTTTTATAAGGACTTTACAACACCTGAATAAAAATAAGGAAGATCGGCTGCCGGAGGTGGAATGCGGAACCAGAGGCTCTCGTCTGAGGATGAAGCAACAGCACCCCCTTGTGATGTAATGGAACAACCGCACCCGCGACGCAGCAGAAGAGAGAAAAAATCCTTCTAATTGCGCATGTTTGTCTGCACATGTTTGTCTGTACAATGTATTGCAATTGTATGTTAGTCGGCAGGGACTGTCTGCCGTATGTGTAATGTAACCCGCTCTGAGTCCCCTTCGGGGTGAAAAGAGCAGAATATAAATAAAGTATATTATTATTATTAGGATGGTTCGTGCCATCGAATTTCCCATTTCTATGTATGGTTGCGAAAGCTGGACAGTGAAGAAAGTAGATAAGAAGAGAACTCATTTGAAATGTGGTGCTGGAGAAGAGTTCTACAGATACCACAAACTACTGGAAGAATATATAATGGATCTTAGAGCAGATCAAACCTGAACTCTCCCTAGAAGCCAACATGACTAAGCAGAGATTGTTGTACTTTGGCCATATCATGAGAAGGCCTGACTCACTAGAAAATATAATAATGCTTGAAAAGGTAATAGGAAAAGAGGAAGACTACCTTCCTGACTGAGAAATTCAATCAAGGGAACCACAAATGCCCTGGGTCTGCAAGACCTGAGTATGGCTGTTGAGGAGAGGGGGACTTGGAGCTCTTGCTTCAAGGGGTTGTCATGGGTTAAAGTTGTCTTGATGACAGTTAACATTTCTATCGTGTGAATGAGCACCCACTGAGAGCAGATATCATCCAACAACAAACCTAAGGACATCTGGCCAACTCAAGGGATCAGGACACATTGCCCATGGAGTATAATTTTGTCCACCCGATGGGAACAACTGGTGTGGATGGGCAAGAGACTGTGGATTGTTCCTGCTGTGCTCCCACCTCAACCAGTACCACCTAAAATGACTACCTCACTCAACGCTAAGGTGCAACTTTGCCCTGGTGAAGAAACACACTTTAAGGCAAGCACAAGATGGCCATCTTGGGCAATAATCATAGCCAAGTATCATTGCCCTTCAGAAGTAGAGTCTTGGCGGTGAATAAATGACTCTAAAGACCTATTCTGGATCCGCATTGCCTTTCACATTGAGGACATAGATTTCCAGATGGAAGGCAGTCACTTCCTCTTGGCATGTTTCGTATTAACCCCACCCTTGAAATTGGTGTCACAGTAAAAATATGTCACTTTTTATTCTCAAGAGAGCTAGTGTAGTAGTTGGGAGTGTTGGATTACAACTCTGAAAGTCAGGGTTCATTCCCTACTCTGCCATAGAAACCCACTGTGTGAACCTTGGGTGAGTTACTCATTCTTAGACCCAGAAAAAACCCCCACGATAAGTTCATGATAGGTTTGTTGAGTGATTTCAGCTACTGCAAGTTCTTGAAGTGAAGGATTCAGAAACCTGGCATGTCTAGCTAATCCAAAAGGCCATATTTATTTATTTATTTATTTATTTATTTATTATTTGCTATGCTTCTATACCGCCTCTCTCAGCCCGAAGGCGACTCGAAGCGGTGAACAAGCGGCAGCAAGTGCCCACATACAACATATAATAAGATAAAAACAATCATATAAAACCATATAAATTAACAATTAAAACTACAAAATACAAATCTCAGCTCCACAATCTTAAAATCAGTTTCCGTTTCGTCGTCATACTAATCCTTTGATCTCGACTAATTAAAGTTCATCTGTGAATGCTTGCTCGAACAGCCAAGTCTTGACTTTTTAATGAAATGTCAGGAGGGAGGGGGCTGATCTGATGTCACTAGGAAGGGAGGTCCAAAGCCGAGGAGCCACCACTGAGAAAGCCCTGTCTCTCGTCCCCGCCAGACGCGCCTGCGAAGCAGGTGGGACCGAGAGCAGGGCCTCTCCAGATGATCTTAAGCATCTTGATGGTTCATAGGGAGAGATGCGTTTGGACAAGTAAGTTGGACTGACACATATCAGACACAGAAGGCAAAACTGGAGATTTATTCTCAATGGTCAGAGAGGATGTCAAAGAGGAAAGCACTCCAAAGTACCGACCACAGTTGTGAATACAGAACATTTTTATTACATTTGATAGCTATTCAAGAAACCCATACCAGTGCCTGAAAAACCGTCTGGCTAAGATCCACATCCTGAGTGGCTCAGAACTCTGTTAGATGTCATCGTTGGTTGGCTTTTCATATGGTGGGAATTTTTTCAAATTGGAGCATTTGAAATGTCAGTCCGAGAGAGGTGCAATCCAAAAAAGAAAAAGTTTTTTTTCTGCCTAAGTGGAGTATATTGCATTTGTCCCTGTTGACGTTCATTTTGCTAGTTTTGGCCCATCATCTCTCTAATCTGTTAAGATCGTTTTGAATTCTGCTCCTGTCTTCTGGAGTATTGGCTATCCCTCCCAATTTGGTGTCATCTGCAAACTTGATGATCATGCCTTCTAAACCTTCACCTAGGTCTTTAATAAAGATGTTGAACAGGACCGGGCCTAGGATGGTTATGGAAGGACAATTCCCAGGATTCCATAGCATAGCACCCTGGCAGTTCAAGTGCTGTCAACCTGCTTTAGTGGTACAATGTAAATCAGGCATCGGCCCTCCAGATGTTTTGGACTTCAACTCCCGCAATTCCTAACAACCTTCTCAGATTAAGGGGTGAAGAGGAAAAGGAAGCGGCCTGAGGCTGTTAGGAATTGTGGGAGTGCTACTGATAATAGTTAGCTACTGATCAAGTCAACCTAGCCCTGATCTTTTGTTTGGATCTCCACCACTTTATTCCCAGCCCAGTTAGCACTAGTCCTTGTCCTGCCCAACTCGTCTCAAATCTGCACATGCCCACTTTTTCGGCTATTGGTTGTTTGTTGTGTGGCCCATATTTATGATGTTTTATATTTTATTGTTTTACTGTTTGTAATATAGATCAGGGGTGCTCACACTTTTTCAGTATGTGAGCTACTTATAAAATAATCAAGTCAACATGATCTACCTACCCACTACTCAGAGAGGCAGAAAAGCAAAATATTTGGAAATTTATTTCAGTGAGAGCCATATAATATATTTTAAAACTCAATTCAACTAAATGTGAGTATAAGCCCCTGAATTTATTCATAATAATAATGACGATATTCATTCAGCCTCTGCTGCTGCTACTACTACTAATAATAGTAACAACAACAATAGGTTCCTAGAGTAGGAGACCTCCAAGGGCCGTCCAGTCCAACCTCCTTCTGCCATACGGGAAAACCACAATCAAAGCATTCCTCACAGATGGCCATTCAGCCTTTGATAATAATAATAATAACAACAACAACAATGGGTTCCTAGAATAGGAAGAGACCTCCAAGGGCCATCCAGTCCAACTTCCTTCTGCACCTGGGTGGCGTCGGGAGCCTGCGGGGAAGGACTGAGCCTTCTTCCCGCCCTGCCTGCGATCTACCAGGACACCCTACACCAGTGTTTCTCAACCTTCCCAATGCCACGCCCCCTTAATACAATTCCTCATGTTGTGGTGACCCCCAACCATAAAATCATTTTCGTAGCTACTTCATAACTGTAATTTTGCTACTGTTATGAATCATCATGTAAAATGTATTTTCATTCACCGGACCACATTTGGCACAAATACCCGATACACCCAAATTTGAATACTGGTGGGGTTGTGGGGGGTGATTTTGTCATTTGGGAGGTGTAGTTGCTGGGATGTATAGTTCACCTACAATCAAAGAGCTTTCTGAACTCCACTAATGATGGAGTTGAACCAAACTTGGCACACAGAACTCCCATGAGCAACAGAAAATACTAGAAGGGTTTGGTGGACATTGAACTTGAGTTTGGGAGTTGGAGTTCATCTACATCCAGAGAGCACTATGGGCTCAAATAATGATAGATCTGGATCAAACTTGGCGCAAATACACAATATATCCAAATGTGAACACAGGTGGAGTTTGGGGAAAATACACCTTGATATTTAGGAATTGTAGTTGCTGGGATTTATAGTTCACATGCAACCAAAGAGCTTTCTGAACTCCACCAACAATGGAATTAAACCAAACTTCCCATACAGAACCCCCATGGCCAATAGAAAATAATGTATTTTCTGATGGTCTTTGGCGACCCCTCTGACACCCCCTCGCGACCCCCATAGGGATCCCGACCCCCAGGTTGAGAAACACTGCCCTACACGATCTACCTAATGAGCACCCCTGATATAGATGATTGTTACTTGTTTTAATTGTGTTACTTTGTAACCTTTGTTTACATTGGGCTTGGTCCCCATGTAAGCCACCCCGAGTTCCTTTGGGTATATAGAGGTGGGATATAATACTTGTGGGGATGAGGGAGAGGGCCTTCTCTGTAGTGGCCCCCCAGCTCTGGAATTCGTTCCCCAGAGATATTAGGCAAGGCCCCACCCTGGCAACCTTCAGGAGGCGCCTGAAAACTTGGCTGTTCCAATGTGCCTTCAATGACTGAATGTATGATAATGCCTGGCCAAACTCTGCATAAAATGCCCTCAGAAGGACTTTATTTTTTGGTTGTGCAATTAAATCCTACCTCATCCCCCGGATCCCCTCCATGATGCTTTATATTGCCCTATCTCCTAGTGTTTAAAATTTTTAATCTTTGATTTTGGCCCTGCCCATGGTGATTGTCTTTAGTGTCTTAATGTTTTGATTTTATATTGCTGTGTTGTTTTATTTACATTGGCTTTGTATTTTAAATTATTTTATTTTTAATTTTCTGTTGTGCTCTTGTGTTATATTGTGTTTATTGTATTGATGAGTGTGGTCGCATGTAAGCTGCCCTGAGTCCCTTTGGGGAGGTGGTGGCAGGGTACAAATAAAATTAATAATAATAATAAAGTTATTATTACTATTGAAGTCCAAAGCACCTGGAGGGCTGAAGTATGCCCATGCCTGACGTAGATACACCCTGGGTGAGCCACAAAGGATCCCGCAGAGTCATAGAATCATAGAGTTGGAAGAGACCACATGGGCCTTTCAGGAAAAGCACAATCAAAGCACCCTGGACAGATGTCCATCCAGACTGATTAAAAGCTTCCAAGGAAGATCAAGGTGCTGTCTTCCTAGGGAGGAATAAGAGGAAACCAGACAGGGGAGGTCTAAGGTAATTTTAAATGGTAAGCGAACATTATATTGGCACCCCCCAAACATTATTTTGGTGCCCCCCCCTCCGCGCATGCCCAGAAGCTCCTGTCGCAGGTGCAGAAGCCTGTAAACACAGCACCCCCTATACGGCACGCAGGGAAGTTTGCTACGGCGCAGCGTTGGAGCGTACAAGGCCCAAAAGTGGAACATTGGCTGGACGCTGTCTGGCTGGCGGGGAATGCGCCCTTTACCCAGATGCCAGCGCCCATCATCTTGCCCCGCCCCTGAAGCCAGCGCATCATCTTCCCGAAGGATTCTTTGAGGGGATTTCCTGGGGGTTTGTGTCTCATGTGGGAAAGGGGCACAGACTGGAAGATGCAATGATGGCAAGAGGAAGCCAGAGCATCACCTTCCCAAAGGAGTCTTTGAGGGGATTTCCTGTGGGTTTGTGACTCATGTGGGAAAGGGGCACAGATTGGGGGATGCGATGCCAACAAGAGGAAGCCAGAGCATCACCTTCCCAAAGGATCCTTTGAGGGGACTTCCTGGGGGGTTAAGTGTCTCATGTGGGAAAGGGGCACAGAGTGGGGGATCCAATGCTAAGAGGAAGCCAGAGCATCACCTTCCCAAAGGATCCTTTGAGGGGACTTCCTGGGGGGTTAAGTGTCTCATGTGGGAAGGGGGATATCATACTCTCCAGATTGGGGGATGCGATGCCAACAAGAGGAACCCAGAGCATCACCTTCCCAAAGGAGTCTTTGAGGGAATTTCCTGTGGGTTTGTGTCTCATGTGGGAAAGGGGCACAGAGTGGGGGATCCAATGCTAAGAGGAAGCCAGAGCATCACCTTCCCAAAGGATCCTTTGAGGGGACTTCCTGGGGGGTTAAGTGTCTCATGTGGGAAGGGGATGTCACCCCCTCCAGATTGGGGGGGATGCGATGCTAACAAGAGGAACCCAGAGCATCACCTTCCCAAAGGAGTTTTGAAGGGCATCACCTTCCCAAAGGATCCTTTGAGGGACTTCCTGGGTTTGTGTCTCACGTGGGAAAGGGGCACAGAGTGAGGGATCCAATGCTAAGAGGAAGCCAAAGCATCACCTTCCCAAAGGATCCTTTGAGGGGATTTCCTGGGGGGTTGAGTGTCTCATGTGGGAAGGGGATGTCACCCCCTCCAGATTGGGGGATGCGATGCCAACAAGAGGAAGCCAGAGCATCACCTTCCCAAAGGAGTCTTTGAGGGGAATTCTTGTGGGTTTGTGTCTCACATGGGAAAGGGGCACAGATTGGGGGATGCAATGCTAAGAGAAGCCAGAACATCACCTTCCCAAAGAATCCTTTGAGGGGATTTCCTGGGGGTTTGTGTCTCATGTGGGAATTGTGGGATGCGATGCTAACAAGAGGAAGCCAGAGCATCACCTTCCCAAAGGAGTTTTTGAGGGGATTTCCTGTGGGTTTGTGTCTCACGTGGGAAAGGGGCACAGAGTGGGGGATCCAATGCTAAGAGGAAGCCAGAGCATCACCTTCCCAAAGGATCCTTTGAGGGGACTTCCTGGGGGGTTAAGTGTCCCATGTGGGAAGGGGATGTCACCCCCTCCAGATTGGGGGATGCGATGCTAACAAGAGGAAGCCAGAGCATCACCTTCCCAAAGGATCCTTTGAGGGGATTTCAAGTGGGTATGTGTCTCATGTGGGAAAGGGGCACAGAGTGGGGGATCCAATGCCAACAAGAGGAAGCCAGAGCATCACCTTCCCAGAGGATCCTTTGAGGGGATTTCCTGGAGGGTCAAGTGTCTCATGTGGGAATGGGATGTCACCCCCTTTAGATTGGGGGACGCGATGCCAACAAGAGGAAGCCAGAGCATCACCTTCCCAAAGGATCCTTTGAGGGGACTTCCTGTGGGTTTGTGTCTCACGTGGGAAAGGGGCACAGATTGGGGGATGCGATGCCAACAAGAGGAACCCAGAGCATCACCTTCCCAAAGGAGTCTTTGAGGGAATTTCCTGTGGGTTTGTGTCTCATGTGGGAATGGGATGTCACCCCCTCCAGATTGGGGGATGCGATGCCAACCAATGGATGCTCCCAATTTGGAGAGACAAGTCTTTAAAAAATGGCCTCTCTCCCTCCCTCCACGATCCCCTCCCCACCTCTATCGAGGAATCTCTCAGATGTGTCTGGCTGGAAGGGAAGGAGGGAAGGAGGGGAGGGGAGGAGGAGGCGCTTCCCTTCTTTCCAGGGGACTCTTTTCTTTCTTTCCTTCCTCCCTCCCTTCCCTCCTTCCACGTGGCCGGGGTCGACCCACAGCCCTCGAGAGTGGCGCAGCGGTTACGCACTGTCCCCCGTGGGCTCGGGCTTTGTGTGTGTGCGTGCCTCTCTCTCTCTCTCTCTCTCTCTCTCTCCATCTCTTTCTCCGGATCATGTGTTTGTCCTCCCGCCCCACCCGAGTCCCTCCCCACGCGGCCACGCAGCCACCCGCTCTCTCTCCTCCTCCTCCTCCTCCTCTTCCCCCTCCCTCTCCCCAAAAATGTTTTATTTAACGCGCTGGACCGGAAGGAGAAGCCATCTTCCCGCTCCTCCCAGGCGCTGAGCCTCCTCCATCACCGCCGCCGCGGAGGTGGCTGCAGGAGGAGGAGAAGGAGGACAGGCAAGGCAGGCAGGCAAAGGCGAGGAGCAACCCAGTTCCTTCCCTGCATCGAGAGCCAGATCGTGGCCCGCAGCAGCAGCAGCGCAATCAGCAGGAGAAGGAGAAGGAGAAGGAGAAGAAGCGGCTCTTGGCTCCGGCGCGCGCGCACACACACACGCAGGGTCGCGCGCGCTCGCTCGCCCGCTCGCTCCCCCGCGGGCCCGGGCTCTGCCTTACCTTTGCCTCCCTTGCTTGCCGGGAAGCCAGGGCCGTCCAAAGGAGCCGGGATGCGGCTTCTCCAAGCCCGGCGGCGGCGCGGGAGGGAGCGGAGATGCCCCTAGCGCTGCTGCGGACAAAAGAGCCCGGGAAGAAGAAGGCAAGGAGGAAAAAGAGAAGGAGGAAAAGGAGAAGCGGCCCTTGCTGCGGCGGGCCCGGGAGGAGGAGGAGGAGGAGAAGTCCAGCCCTTGGAGGAAAGGCGTTGCATGCGGATCCCCCCCCCTCTCCCTTCCGCATCCCCCATCATCTGGATGGAACCCCCCAACCCACCCCCACCCCAATCTCTGTAGCTGAGGCCTTTCCTTGCCTCCTTCTCCATCCCTGAGAGGCACACCTGTAAACACTTCCCTGCCTTCCCTGCTTCTTGGTCCCTGATGCCCCCGTTGTGCCCAGATGGGGGTCTCAGGCGTGCCCCTTGGCTCCAGCCCCCCTCATGCCCCTCTCCTCCCCCTCCCCATGTAAGTCAGAGGCACAGGCCGTCTCCCCTCCCTCCTCCTCCCCAATAGCCTTCTCCCACCCCCCACCTTCCTTCCCCCTTTCCCATCCATCGCCTGTGGTCACATCTGGGACGTCCATGATGTTCAAGTACCGGATCCGCATGTTCTTCAACGAGCTGAAGCTGCTGGTGTTGATGCGTCGGGGCCAGCCCGAGCCCGAGCCCGGAGCAGGGGCCAGCCAGGGGTGCGGGTGGCCCCCTTTCGCAGACTGCTCCTCCCAGCAGGACGATGAGGCGGAGTATTACGGAGGGGCCGGGGCTGATGCGCGCCCCCGGAGCCTGGCCCTGGAGGAGAAGGACCCCCGGCCTCAGCCCCTCGGGCAGCAGGCCGGGCAGCAGGCGGCCACGGCCGGGACAGGGGGAGCCTTGGACTCGGTGTCGCTCAGCAGCAGCTTGGATAGTGGCATGAGGACCCCGCAGTGCCGGATTTGCTTCCAGGGACCCGAGCAGGTCAGTAGGCATCTCTGTGGGCAAAGGTGGGGTCAGGGGTTAGGCCTGCTTTGGTGGGATGTTGGAGAGAGATTTGGATGAGAATAGGGAGAGAGCTGTGCCAAGGGTCATCATTTCTTTGGAGCTGGTGTCAAGAGAGTTGGGTCAGGCCCATGATTTTCAGCCTGTGGGTCCCCAGATGTTTTGGCTTTCAAGTCCCAAAAATCCTAACAGCTGGTAAACTAGCTAGGATTTCTGGGAGTTGTAGGCCAAAACACCTGGGAATTCACAGGTTGAGAACCACTGGATCAGGCCATAGCGAATTGTCTCATCTTGGGAACTTTTCTGTCAGGTATTATTATTATTTATTTTATTTATTTATATCCTGCCCTCCTCACCCTGGACGGGACTCAGGGCGGCTTACAACAAAGCCGCAACACGATGCCTTGAACACATAACAGCATAAAACAACATACATATTAAAAATGGCTTCATTAGGTAGCCCTAGTGCCAAGGTATAGTAGGCCACTATGCCTCCTTGACATAGAATCCTAGAGCTGGAAAAGACCTTGTGGGCCATCCAGTCCAACCCCCTGCCAAGAAGCAGGAAAATTGCATTCAAAGTACCCAGATGGCCACCCAACCTCTGTTTAAAAGCCTCCACACTCCAGGACAGAGAGTTCCACTGCTGAACAGCTCTCCCAGTTAGTAAGTTCTTCCTCGTGTTCAGGTGGAATAGTTCCTGTCGATTGAAGCCATTGTTCCGCGTTCTAGTCTCCAAGGCAGCAAAAAAACCAAGCTTGCTCCCCCCTCCCTATGACTTCCCCTCACATATTAATACATGGCCATCATCGTGTCTCCTCTCAGCTTTCTCTTCTTCAGGGTAAACATGCCCAGCTCTTTAAGCCGCTCTTCATAGGGCTTGTTCTCCAGACCCTTGATCATTTTAGTCGCCCTCCTCTGGACACATTCCAGCTTGTCAACATCTCCCTTCAATTGGTGGGCCTACAGGCCAAACTACATCCGGCAGTGCCACTGAGTGGGCAAAGGTGGGGTGGGTATGTGTGCCACTTGTACTTTGCTAAGGATATTGATGGGAGATATGGAGTGGGCCATGTTTGAGAGGTGAAAGGTCACACCAGGTTACCCCACAAAAGTGTTGGGAGGGCCAATTTCCCTGGGATGGGATAGGATGGCAAGTGAGTTGGGTGCCAGGAGTTCTTTGTCAGATAGCCACGGTGCCGAGGCAGAATAGACCACCTTGCCTCCTTGACACTTTTCATCAGTGTGCTGTTCCAAAAGACTTGGGCGCAAAGGGCAAAGGTGAGGCCAAGGTGTGGCCCAAGCATCTGTGCATCCAAGAAGCAGCAGAGTTACCAGATTTACTGTCCAGTTGTCAATATGGCAGGTAATCCAGGAAAGGGAGTTGCTGAGCTAAGAGAAGAAGCTATGGATGGTTTCCTTGTGAGGAGAAGGGCATTTCTGAGTGTGAAGGAGCCCTGTGGCCAAGTGTTGCTGGAGATGCCAAGGTGTGGGCCAAGCCATCTGCTTCCTGTCTGCCTGCCAGGTTGTTATGGGCTCTGGCCAGCAGAGAAACAGAGAGTGGGACTAGATGTCCCAGACAGCACCTGATCTCACCTGGTAGCTTGGCCAACGTGTGGACCAGGTCCATTTCTTTGTACTCTTGCTTTCCAGGATACCAAATGATCCAAGATGGGAACAGACAGGGTGCGGGATACACGCCAAGGCTTACTTTGAACATGATTTGATGAGTGTGGTAGAATGAATATATATATATATATATATATATAGAGAGAGAGAGAGAGAGAGAGAGAGAGAGAGAGATTGAGAGAGAGATAGATAGATAGAGAGAGAATGATCAAAAGAACATTTTTTCAGGTTGATATGTATTATTCCCACTGGGAAGGCTGTATACTTTGCTGCTGACGATCTATTTCCTGTAATGTACTACCTTTGTATGTGTTTGTTTATATCACACCTTCCCCCACCCCCCAGTGCTGAGACATAAAGCAAAAAAAATACATATAAAACTAATTGGAGCGAAAAATATTAACGGTTATTTTGTAAAATGCAGTAGATCTATCTATAGAATTGTCACCGTTGAAAACATATCAATCAAAAGACAATACATACAAAAAGTACAGCCCACCATCAAAGGACATTTTTGGGCATTGGCTCCTTGGGTAGGGGGGAAATTACACCCACCAAGAGGTTTTCCACTCACCTGTCAAACTCCTCATGTTGTGAGACCTCTCCCATAAGGGGTCTGCGTACTTACTTGTGACCAGGAGCGCTTTCCTAGAATCATAGAGTTGCAAGAGACCTCGTGGGCCATCCAGTCCAACCCCCTGCCAAGAAGCAGGAAAATCGCATTCAAAGCACCCCTGACAGATGGCCATACAGCCTCTGCTTAACAGCCTCCAAAGAAGGAGCCTTTGCCACATGTTGGGGCAGAGAGTTCCACTGCTGAACAGCTCTCCCAGTTAAGGAAGTTCTTCCCAATGTTCAGGTGGAATCTCCTTTCCTGTAGTTTGAAGCCATTGTTCTGCATCCTAGCCTCCAGGGCAGCAGGAAAAAAAGCCTGCTCCCTCCTTATGATGTCCCCTCCTTCTCTTCTGCAAGCTAAACATGCCCAGACTATAGACTATACAGCATTTTGTGGGAGCTGCATGGGGTTGGGTGGCTGGTAAGTTTGGGGGTGGCCTGTAGATCCCCTTTTCATTTCAGGCATTTGGGGTTAGGAACTGGAAAATGACATTGAAGCCATAAATCATACCTCTGTTTACATGAGCCCTTGACCCTTTGATAGGATTGAACAGGTTGGGATAGGGCTTGGAGCTGTGGCCTTAAGTACACTTTCCTATCAGTAAACCTCAGGAAACACAGTAAGGTGTGCCTGTTAGTAATTGTGACTAGGTTTGTACTGCCAAAACCCTTTCCTTGTGTGAAGCATGGCCCATTTGATATCCTTTATTTGCTTATACTGGGAGGATGCCTCCAGGAATGTCGCCTCCTCCTCTTCCTCCTCGGAGCAGCCTTTATAGGAGTGTAATGGTGGGGGCCTTAAAGACAAAGAAAAAGGCTTCTCCCTTGAAGAGTGCAAATGGAGGCGAGGTGTTTTGGTGTGTGTGTGAAGGCTGTTCTCAAAAGATAGGGTTGTGGAGATATGTGTGAATAGAGATTTGGGGAGTCCTAGCAGATAGACAATAAGCGGTAGGGTCTCAGAGCCTCCAAGGTGTCTGTCAATGGGAAGAAGACCACACCTTCGGGAGTTGGCTGGTTGGCTCTGAAAAAGGCCACCTCTTGCTCTTCCGTTGCCACCTTTTGAAGCAAGCCGATGCGTTTTCCTACAGTCACTTGGCTGTTTTCAGACATTTCAGGGAATAGTCACCTCACCGGTGGCCTGGGCTGAGGCTCGGAAATGCACACGGCCAAGACACCGGGCTTGCACAGGAACAGATTGTGCACACAGTTCTGTTTTCTTTCCCCTCTCTGCGCGAGACAGCATTAGCAGCCTAGACAATGGGAGCGTCTTCCTAAGGGTCTCGGTGTCCTAGTTAGAGAAGCTAGAATCTGTGAAGCTGACACAGCTTGTAGCATTCTTGAAGGATAAAAGGAAGGTGGGCATTGTTTACCTTGAAAACCCATGGGAGAGCAGGAGGATGTGAGAGGCAGTACTGTATCCTGGTGCTGGGCGGATTCCTTCTTCCCTCATGGGGACTCATTTAAATACGGCAGGCACTGGAGCGGAGATTAAGAGCGTGTGTATATGTGTGTGTGTTGGAATCCATAATTAATCATATTCTTGGAGATCAGGCAGCCACAGTATTTAATATTGGGCAATTCCCTATGCAGATTGTCTAGGACAAGGGAAGTGTATTTAGAATGTGCCTTTATTGCTCCACTTGGAGAAGTCTGGGCTTTGGTGGAGAAGGGGAGCTGGCCTAATTCAATCCAGCTGCCACTCCCAACTAGGGTAGACTCATTGAATCTATGGGAATGTATGGGTGTTGGCTTACCAAGTTGCTATTGATTCAGATTTAGGCTTGGGGGGGGGGGGGGATTAGTGGGGTGGTGGTAAATCCTGGGTTAAAAATCCTTCAGGTGAAAGCAAAGACCTTGTGAAAGGTGGGAGCAAAGACTCTGTGTGTGTGTGTGTCTATGTCTATGTGTGTGTGTGTGTACATTTACTGTAGTTACCATATTTATACCCCGATCTTCTCACCTAAGAGGGGAGTCAAGGTGGCCTTACAACAAGCAGCAATTTGATGCCATACACACATATATTAAAAATAAACAATTACAATTAAAACCAAACAATTAAAACATAAATTATTCAACATCAATTAAAATCATGCCATCCAAATCCTAATCCAGGGCCGTTCCATTTGTCAATCACATTGATTCATTTTTTTGGGTTTTTTATTTTCAAAATTATTGTGAACGGTGCTACACAAAATTATAAAAAAAAACATTCAATTCATTTCCCCTTAGTAACAGATGTTTACATTATTTCTCCACTTTCTCCCTCACATTGACTCATGATCACTTATTGCAATGCTCCAACTACTTGTCAAAGGCTTGGTCCCAAACCCACATTTTTTCCTGAAGATCGGGAGAGAAGGGGCTGATCTGATGTCATTGGGGAGGGAGTTTCATAGACAAGGGGCCACCACTGAGAAGGTCCTGTCTCTCGTTCCCCACCAGTTGTGCCTGTGAAGGAGGTGGAACCGAGAGCAGGACCTTCCTGGACAATCTTAACCTCCTAGATCAGTGGTTCTCAACCTGGGGGTCCCCAGATGTTTTGGCCTCCAACTCCCAGAAACCCTAACAGCTGGTAAACTGGCTCGGAATTCTGGGAGTTGTAGGCCAAAACAGGCCAAAACACCTAGATGGTTCATAGAGGGAGATCCGCTTGGACATATGTATGTAACAGAGATCACACTCATAAATTTCCATTTGCGTTTTTACCAGTAAAAGATGGATTGCCCCTTAAAATGGTTTGGATTTCAATCTCCCAGATGTGACAACCAATATGGTCAGTGCTGGTGGGAGTTGTAGTGTAAGATGCCTGAAAGACCAAAGACCACCCAGCTGTACTTCAGGGTAAGAAGTGAACTTGATAAACAAAATGTCACTGTTTTAACGGTAGATGAGTTAATTTAGAGTGGTCTTCACTCTGGTTCCATAATATGATTGCTAATGTAGATTAAAATCATTGTCCATTATAAGTGAATTTTCACAGTGTTGATTAATTACCCACAGAAGCATAAGAAACCATGGTCTAAATAGGATAAAGATGTTCTGTCCTATTTAGCCCAAATATCATTTGATCTGACCAGCAGTATTTTCCACAGGTTTCAAGCAGAGGACTTTACAGTCACCTGCTATCTGATTCTTTTTAACTAGGAATATCAAGGATTGGGTCATGTAGAGGAGATGCTCTGTATTTGAGCTTTGGCCTTTCCACTAAGACAGGGGTCGGGAACCTTTTTGACTCAGAGAGCCATAAAAGCAAAATATTTGGAAATGTATTTAAGTGAGAGCCATATAATATATATTATATATTTTAAGACTGAATTCAACTAAATGTAATTATTTACGTACATACTATGAGAAAAGGATTCCCCTGGCAGAATGACGGGACACTTCAGATCTGGCTCTGCAAAAGGCATGCTCATGACTCTGGGAAGGTAGAGAAGATGGAAGGAAGGGGGAAAGAAAGAAAGACAGACAGACAGAGGAAATAAAGGAGAGAGGGGGAGAGGAAGAAAAAAAGAACAACTATGGAAAAGGAAGAAAAGAAAAGAGGGGAGAGAGACAAGGCGGGGAAAAGAAAGAAGGAAATGGGAAGGGAGGAAAGGAAAGGGTGGGGGAAAGAAAAAAGGGAGTGAGGAAAAAGTAAAATAATGAAGGGAAACGAAGAAAAGTAAGAATGGGAGAGGGGGAAGTGAAAAGAAAGGAAGGAGAAGGAAAGGAAGACTTGGGGAAAAAGAATAGAAGAGGAAGGAAGGAAGGAAGAGGGAGGGAGAATGGAGGAAAGAAGGAAGGGGAGAGAGGGAGGGAAAAGGAAGGAGAGAATGAGAAGGAAAGGAGAAAGGAAGGAACAGGGAGAGCCAGATGCAATCATGAAAAGAGCCACATCTGGCTCCCGAGCAATAGGTTCCCTACCCCTGCACTAAGAGCTTGGTTCAAGTCCATCAAGGAATTGCTGGTCTCCGCTTAGTGATACAGGTTGAACATCTCTTGTTTGGCATTCTGAAATCCAAAGCACTCCAAAATCCAAAATAGTCCTCATGGATGGTTGGGATAGTAACACCTTTGTTTTCCCATAATTGTACGCAACACTTGTGCCATGCACAACATTATTGAAATATTGTACACAAAACTACCTTCAAGCTATGTGGTTCTCAACCTATGGGTCCCCATACATTAAACATAAATGCATTTGTGTTTAGACTTGGGTCCTATCTCCAATATCTCATTATGAATGCATATGCAATAACAAGTGTTCCATTAAAAAAACCCAATAACACCTCTGGTCCCAAGCATTTTGGATAAGAGATACTCAGCCTGCATGGGTGGGTGTGTACACAAGATACATACATATGAAGCCTAGCAGCTGAATGGCTTTGGTTGTATGTGCTGGAAAGTGTGGCAATTGAGTATTCCATAATTAGATGTGTTTTTAATATTTTGCAGTTGAGATGAAGAAGGGAGATACTGGGATGGTGGTGATCACAAGAGTAGAAAATGTTTTCTTTTTCCTTTGTTTATCTGGGTCCCAGCAGGTTCCCCTTTCAGGGAGTCTGTATTGTGTGTCAGGTGGCACTGATTATTAGGTTGCTCATGTCCATCAGTAACCTCATGAATGGAAACTACAGAAATCCAATGGCCATTGAAGTAGATTTGTGAGGTATGAGTGGTCTCCTGTTTCAGTGGTTATGCACATTTGTGAGAAACAGTCCTATCTCTCCCTCCCCTTAAGTGTAGGATGATAAATAAATGCACGTGTGCTCATAACTGTGTGAATATGTCACTTATGCCACTTATGTGGAGAACATTTTGTGAGCCTGACCAAACATGTGGTTACAATTGAATGCACTCTTCCCTCTACTGATACACAAATGAAAAGGATGCTATTCCGCTTACCTCACTCCCAAGTTTTAAACAATTTTCTATGTGCCTGTGGCCCGCCCTGTCTCTGTGATTTGAGATATTCAGTTGTATAGTGTGTTTTTATTTATATGTATGTATTTCTATTGCATTTATTGTTGATGTTTGATTTTGTATTGTAATTTGTTGTTGTTTGGGCTTGGCCTCATGTTAACCGCTCCGAGTCCCCATTGGGGAGAGGAGCGGGTTACAAATAAAGTTTATTATTATTATTATTATTATTATATGCCAAAAGAATGACTCTGAATTCGTGTTAATACATTTTTCTTTGTCTTCTTGTTTGTACATATTCAGATTTGGGAAATGCTTTGACACATTTGCATCTATATCTGTGATGATGTGGATATGTGCATTTTTGTGTGTCCACATGTGCAGCTGTCACTTCCCTTTTGTGTCTCCATGAGTTGCACCTTCTCTCAAATTGGTGGTTTCTATTGCTCTGTATGTGTGGAATAGACTCAATATTTCCTAATATAGAGTTGAACTAGTACGTTGTTCTTTGATGAGTACAGTTGGTTCTGCACATCTGCAAGTTTCAGTATTTGGACTCTCTAGTTCCTCCAGCACAACTCCATGGTCACCTTTCAGTGGACGATGACCATAAAGATATTCTCTTAGGTCAAAAAAGTAATGGTTTTCCCACTTTTGTGGAATTTATGCACCCCAGGCCCAGCAAATGCGGACGGCCAACTATTTGTCTGCACATCACCACTTATGTTATACATTTATCAATTAGTGTGTCCATACCACCAAGTAACCATTTGTTGGCATGAATGTATTTTTATTTCATGTATCAGCCTTCCTTATTGCAGTAGGCCTATGTGACTTAATATTTCAGGCCTCATCTCCCATCTTCTAGCCAGTATGACCAATGCCCAGTATTTCTGGAGTTTTAGGGGCCTTCCACAAAGCTGAATAAAATCCCACATTTGAACTGGAATATATGGCAGTGTGGACTCAGATAACCTAGTTCAAAGCAGATATTGTGTGGGGGATTTTCTGCCCTGATATTCTGGGTTATATGGCCGTGTGGAAGGACCCTGAGTCCAAAAATAGCAGAAAAGTGCCTCCTTAGTGTAGGGTTGATTGTTTTCTGGACTTTGTTTGAACCATGGGTGCTTTCATCATGCTTCCAAATCAACTCTTGAAATATGTGAAGTACTGATGCAGATTTTTGGCACCCATACTGGGCAGGCATTAAGGGCCTTTCCCTATATCCCTATAGCTCTATATTTCGGAATATCAAGGCAGAAAATCCCACAATATCCACTTTGAACTGGGTTAGCTAAATCCATACTCAGACACAAACCACTGCGAAGACTAAGATCTTCTGGGGAGGCCCTGCTCTCGATTCCGCCACCGTCACAGGCATCTTGGGCGGGGACGAGAGACAGGGCCTTCTCAGTGATTGCTCCTCGGTTATGGAACTCCCTTCCTGGCATATTATATCAGTTCCCCCCTCCCTCCTGTCCTTCAGAAGGATGGTTAAGGCCTGGCTGTGGGACAGTGCAATGAGGCAATAATAGAATGGTGTCCTGAGATGGTTTTAAAGCAACTTATTTTAAAGTGGATATAAGTGATTTTAATGTTTGTATATATTTATGGTTTTTTGTCCTGGCATTGAATGTTTGCCGTATATATGACTGTCACCCCTGCAGGGTGAGAGGAGCCGAATATAAATGTTTTTAAAAATTATAATAATGTGGGTTTTTCTGCCTTGATATTCTGGGATATAGGGCTGTGTGGAAGGGACCTAAGTCCACACTCAGATAATGTGGGATTTTTCTACCTTGATATTCTGGGATATAGGGCTGTGTGGAAGGGCCCTAAGTCCACACTCAGATAGTGTGTGATATTCTACCTTGATATTCTGGGATATAGGGCTTTGTGGAAGGGCCCTCATTAGTATATATCCTCAACACTCCATTGGCCAATGTTGGGCCCATCTGGAGGGAGTGATAGGGAACCCCACTCTCTATCATTTCAGTGTGAACTTGAGAATATTAACTTTGTGGCTACAACTCGGAGAACCCCCTTCCTCCCAATGCTGACTAGAGTGATTCTGGGAGTTTTCATTCAGAATCCCCCCCAAGTTCTGGGAATGTGCCATCTAGGTCACAATTGTCTTTTTCTTATTCTTCTATCTTGCAGCCTTGTGTGAAGGATCTTTACACTGAAAAATGTCCAGTAAGCATGCATAGGGGTTGCATATAAGCTGTTTATCTGGGCTGCTTCAAATGATCCATTATATACATATAAAACGTTTACACTAGAAATGCAACAAATAGGTGCTTTGAAAACTTTCAATATGTTACAGGTATGCTTCTGGGGACCTGGGATTGGCTTATAGGCTCCCTTTTGATTGCCCACTTGGTGTCACACCTGGCGTTGCTTTTGCCTAAGGCCTGAATTGGCACTCTGCTAAAGAGTGAGGACAGATAAAAGGTTGAAAGGCCTGTGATGCACAACAGGAGTGCCTTGTGATTGGTTCAGGGTGGTAGCCTGAAATAGAAAAAGTGTTGCTGGCTTCATTCTGGCCCCAGCAGACCCAGAATGGTAGTTATCTTTTGAGTGTGGCAAGTTAGCAGGGATATTCACAACATGGATCCGATGTTGGTGCGTTTGAGCAAAACCTTTCCTTGCTGCACAGCTTCAAACTTACATCCTGAGGATGCTGACACCTTGCAAGACTCCGTTATTAGAGAGATAAATTATGCTTGGCCATGCTGGTTTGGGAAAAGTGGGAGTTATAGTCCAACAAGTCTTCAGGTTTACCAGGTTTATAAAGGTAAACCCTTCCATACAGCCCTATAACCCAGAATATCAAGACAGATAATCCCACAATATCTGCTTTGAACTGGATTATTTGAGTCCATACTGCCATGTATTCCCGTTCAAAGCATATAATGTGGGATTGAAAAGTTCATCCAAACTAACCCTCTGCTCACTGTAGGAAATCTAGCAGTTGTTCTCAACCAGTGGGTCCCCAGGTGTTTTGATCCACAACTCGCAGAAATCCCAGCCAGTTTACTAGCTGTTAGGATTTCTGGGAGTTTTTTATTTATTTATTTATTTATTTATTTATTATTTGGACTTGTACGCCACCACTCCCCGAGGGCTCGGGGCGGCTTACAGTCAAGTAAAAATACACAGAGGTAAAAGCAAACATATTCAACTAATCTTAAAGAAAGATTTCCAGCCTAGCAATCAAAGGCTAGGAAAAGGTGAGTCTTGCAGGCCTTGCGGAAGGAGAGTAGGTCCTGCATGGCCCGTACATAGCTTGGAAGAGTGTCCCATATTGACGGCGCCACTACAGAAAAGGCTCTGCGCCGGGTCAATGTGAGACGGATTGCTTTGAAGGTCGGTACTTCCAGGAGGTTCATTTGTTCGGAACGAAGTGACCTCTGGGGTTGGTAGGGGGTGAGATGGTCCCTCAGATACAGCGGCCCTAAACCATGTAAGGCCTTGAAAGTTAACACCATCACCTTGAAGGTGATCTGGTGCTCGGCCGGAAGCCAATGAAGCTGCTGGAGGATAGGTGTTATGTGACATCTCACTGGGGCAGAATGTCGTGCAGCGACATTCTGGACGAGCTTAAGTTTCCAGATCACTGACAAGGGCAGGCCAATGTAAAGGGTGTTACAGTACTCCAGTCTCAAGATGACCATGGCTTGGAGCACTGTGTCCAGGTCGTCTCTGGCTAGGTAGGGGGCCAGACGCCTAGCTTGCCGCAGATGGAAAAGGCGGTTTTGCTGACGCTGGAGACCTGGGCCTCCATCTACAGCAATGGGTCAAAAACGACCCCAGGGCTCTTAACTGAGGATGTCGGGCATAATGCCTTGCCATCCAAGCTCGGCAGTCGGATCTCCCCACCAACCGGGCGGCCCAGCCACAGTATCTCCGTCTTTTCTGGATCACCCTCAATCTACTGGCACGCAGCCAACCAGTAACGGCTTCAAGGCACTGTTGGAAACAAGAGGGTACAGAGTCCGGCCGGCCTTCCATTTTCAGAACGAGCTGGGTGTCATCAGCGTACTGATAACATTCCAGCCCAAAGCTTCGAACCAGACCAGCAAGTGGTTGCCTATAGATGTTAAATAATAAAGGGGAAAGAATGGCACCTTGAGTTGAAGGCCAAAACATCTGGGGACCCACAGGTTGAGAACCATTGAACTAGTGCCTCCTCAGCCAGTAGCTATCCAGGGAAAGCAATCCTACCACCTCTCTGTAATTACTTTTACTGTGGAGAAGTTCCTTCTAATGTTCAATGGAAATCTATCCGCCTATAACTTAAAACCTTTAGACCTGGTTCTACCTTCTGTGGCAGCAGAGAACAAAAGTGCCCCCTTCTCTCTGTGACAGCCTTTTAGGTATTTAAAGAATACAGTCGAGTCACTCCTCCAAGTCTTCTCTTCACCACACTGAACCAGACCAGCTCCTTCAACCTTCGTCATATATTTGGTTCTTTCTATCTTTATTATCCCCATTGAGGTTTTCTGAACCTGCTCCAACTTGTCTAAATCTTCCTTTAAATTAGGTGCCCAGAAATGAATACAGCACTTTGGATGAAGCCTTACCATTGCAGAATATAGTGGAATTGTGGCTTCATTTATCTTGCAAAGTATTAAGGCAGGCTAAAGTATTCTTTTGCTCCTAGCTGGGTCATGTTCCACATACAACCAACTGTAATCCCAAGCCCTTTTCACATGTTGTACTGCTTAGCCAAGTATCTCCCATTCTCCACCTACACATTTGGTTTTTGTGCCCTAAATGTAGAATCCTGCATTTGTCTCTACTGAATTTTATTTTATTGTTTGCCGCCCCATTTTCTAGGTTATCTGGTTCCTTTTGAAGTCTGTTCCTATCTTCCAGTGTGTTAGCTACCCCTCCCAGTTTCAGATCACATTCAGACTTCATCAGGATCCCCTTTAACCCAGTGTTTCCCAAATTCTGTTTTTCTTGATGTTTTGGACTTCAACTCCCAGAATCCCTGATCATTCCCCAAGGCAGCCAAAGCGTCTGGGAGTTGAAGTCCCAAACACCTGGAGGACTAGAGTTTGGGAGTTATCACCTTGGGTAAAAATAAAGGTTCCTGTAGATCAGTGTTTCTCAACCACTGTGACACGGCACACTAGTGTGCCGTGACGGACCTCCTGCTCTGCCATGAGGAAAGCTCTCTGCCCCCCTTCCTTCCCCCTCCTCTTGCCGAACTCCTGCTGCTTGGGGGGGGGGGAGGAAGGGCCGGGCGGTGGCGAAAAAAAAGAAGCAGGGGCCGGGGCACTGCCTCCTTCGGCCGTTTCCCCGGCCAGCCTCCAATCCACCATGCCTCGCCCCCGCGGGGAGGGGGCGAGGCATGGCGCGGCCTGGCTCTGCCCCCTCCCCCAGCTTCGGCACTCCCAGCAGCTGCTCCAGCCTTGAGGAGGCAGTGCCAAGCCAGCATTGTGCTGGCTCTGCCACCGCTGGCTTGGCACTGGCTTGGCACTGCTCCCTCAAGGCTGGAGAAGCTGCTGGGAGAGCTGAAGCCGAGGGGAGGGGGCAGGGCATGGCCTGGCTCTGCCCCCTCCCCAGCTTTGGCACTCCCAGCAGCTGCTCCACCTTTGAGGGGGCAGTGCCAAGCCAGCATTGTGCTGGCTCTGCCACTGCTGGCTTGGCACTGGCCCCTCAAGGCTGGAGAAGCTGCTGGGAGAGCTAAAGCCAGGGGAGGGGGTGGGGCATGGTGCAGCCTGGCTCCACCCCTTCCCCGGCTTCGGCACTCCCAGCAGCTGCTCCCAGCAGGCCACCATCCCTCAGCCATTCTTTACTGTGTTAGAGTGTCATTTTGTGTCATTTTGGTTGGTGGTGTGCCCCCAAATTTTTTTAATGTTAAAAGTGTGCTGCGGCTCAAAAAAGGTTGGGAAACACTGCTGTAGATCAGACCTCATGTACTCATGGCAATACAAACAATTATTTTAGATCTTGCAACCCTAGTGCAATCATGCCGGATTAGGGTGGAGCCCGCGGTGGCGCAGTGGGTTAAACCTTTGTGCCAACAGGACTGTTGACCGAAAGGTTGATATTTCAAAATCGGGGAGAGCAGATTGAGCTCCTTCTGTCAGCTCCAGCTTCTCATGCAGGGACACGAGAGAAACCTCCACAAGGTGGCTAAACATCTGGGTGTCTCCTGGGCAATGTCCTTGCAGACAGCCAATTCTCTCACACCAAAAGCGACCTGCAGTTTCTCAAGTCGCCCCTGACACGAAAATACAAGGGTGGAAGTTTAATCTTTTGAGATGATTAATGGTTTTACATTAACAGGACTGTCAGAGATATGAGTTATGCACAGGTAGGTCCTTTGTGCTTTCAGGCTATTTTTGGCAACTTGGGTCTTCCAACTGTAATGTATTCTTGGCCCAACATACAGGACACCCAGGGGGCAAAGGACAAAAGGCCACTTCCCCCATATCATGTAAGCTTTTAAGTCCACACTAATAGCGGTATGGCATTGTCTACTACTGCTGAGAGGAGGAGACTAGTTTAGGAGGCACAGATTGTGTCACACAAAAAATTCAATTTGCCCCTTGCCTCTCAGAGCCCTTCCACACAGCCATATAACCCAGAATATCAAGGCAGAAAATCCTACAATACCTGCTTTGAACTGGGTTATCTGAGTCCACACTGCCATATATTCCAGTTTAAAAGCAGATATTGTGGATTTTCTGCCTTGATATTCTGGGTTATATGGCTATGTTAAAGGGCCCTCAAAAGGCATTCTAGGCTGCTTATTTGCTTTGGCTCAGCTGCTCCCTTTTAGTTTGCATACAGAGGGAGCATCTACACTTGAATGAATGTAGTTGGACACTGTGGGTGCTTGCAGACAGCACCAAAATCTGCACCGAAATGGATTGAAGTAACCCGCTTTGGCATGGATTCAACCCCCCACCTTCTCCATGATTTCCCTCCTGGGGTGGCTGTATTCTATCCCGATTGAAATGGGGATAGCATGAAGCCATCCTCGAAGCCCCCAATTTACCCCTTAAAATTTACTGAAAAGGGTCCCAAGCCACCATTAAGTCTCTCCTTGCATCCTCTTGTCTAGAGAAAATGATGCCTGAGGAGATGGGAGGGTGAGGGGGGAAAACCCTGCCCCCCCCATCTTCTCACACCTCATTTTCTCATGCCACGAGAATGTGGGGAGAGGTTGAATGGCGGCTAGGTACCCTTTTGGAAAGTTTTAGGGGGTAAAAAGGCCTGAGAGAAGGGGGTTGGTGCGCTTCCACACTCCAGGAGCCCCAAGGTGTAGAATGGCTGTGGAGATTGACCTCCAGGAAACTCATCCTGGGAGTCACTCCTCACAGATCCAGCACCTCATTAGACCCAGATCTTTCATAAAGGTCAGGATCTAATGAGGTGTTTTATTGACACAGAATAAACCAGAGAAACCTTGGTTTAGTCCGCACTAATTTGCTTTTCCTGAAGGCGTTGTTTGGATGCTTCCTTTAAAACTGAGACAGGTCCCGCATTTTGGGCCTGTCTCGATAGGCCCTGTTATGAAATCACGGGCAATGGAATAATGAGATTTGCAGTTTTTGCCAGATTTTCAGCCAAAGAGGGCTCATCCTCATTAAACCTCTAATCCAAATATTATATATCATTGAGCAATGGAAATTAAAGTGGTGTCAGACTGTATTAATTCTACAGTATAGGTGCTCCCAGAGTTTGGGAGAAAAGATGAGAAACTCTTTTGTCTCAACTTCCACCCCTATCATTGCATTACAGGAAGATTGCTCAAATTCTCCAGATCCTCTGAAGCAGGGGTGCTCATTAGGTAGCTCGGGAGCTACTAGTAGATCTTCGGCCCTCTTCCAGGTGATCTTCGGGCCTCACCAGCCGGATGGGGCGCTCCTGTCATGCGCACGCACACCCTGTGCGCACGCGCACTCTTGCTGCTGGCTTCCGCTCTCGCGGTGCTTCTTTCGCCTGCGGGGCATTGCAGGAAGAAGGAAGCACGAGGCGGGGCCTCTGGAGGGAGCGCCCTGCCTCTCTCTTGTCCAGAAGCAGCTGTGTAGCCTCCGTTGCTGGCGAGACAGGCAGGGCGGAGCACTCCCTCTGGATGCCCCGCCTTGTGCTTTCTCCTTCCTGCAATGCCCTGCAGGCGGAAGAAGTGCTGCGCGGGTGGAAAACAGCAGCAGGAGCACACGCGGCGGCGGGAACACGCGGGAGCGCACGGCGGTGGGGGCAGGTAGATCTTTTGGACTTGGTTGCTTTAAGAGTAGCTCGCATGCTGAAAAAGTGTGAGCACCCCTGCGCATAGTTTGACACATTCTTGTCTGAAGGTCTGCGTTCCTTGACATTTTGACATTCTGAAACCCCATTCACCTCTGCTGTGCACCTCACTCTGTCCAGCTGAATAGATTCAATTATGGAACGGTCGTAGCCAATGGAAAAGCATCAAAATGTAAACAGAGAAACCCTTTTGTAATATAAGTCAATTTTAAAGGCACCGCAAGATTATTTCCTTTTTTTTAATTTTTAAAGAAAATGCACTGGAATGAACTCTCAAACTCTTTATGAAAAAATGGGGAAGTACATACCTCTATAGATTTTTTTACTGATATTTTTATCTCATCTTTCCAGAATTATAGAATTCAGAGGTATGCAAAGAGCATCTGATTCTGTTCTTTGATCAATGCAAGACTTGTGGGGTCCAAATATAGCATCCCTAAGAGATGGCTTAAATACCTTCAGTCAAGAGGCACTCCCTGCCTCTGGAATCCTGTTCCATTGTCTAACGTCTCTTGCCTTAAGATGTTCCTTCTAAGCGCTTAGCCAGAAATGGCATCCATGCAATTGTATGAGTTTTGAAAAAGAAAACAAATACAGTTAGAACTGAAATATCATGTATTTTCTACATTGGGGCTCTGGAATAAATTAGCTATTAATATCCTGAGTGTGTTGTCAGCTCCTAATACATTTTGATTTATTGTGCTGTTGTTTTTAATCCACAATTTATTCACCGCCTTGGGGTGTGTCTTCTTTGTTAAGAGGACAGAGAGGCAGGATATAAAGGGTTTTTGAAAACAATGAGAATAAAATAAACAGAGAGGCTGAAATCTCTGATAGGGTTTGCTTAATGATGATTTCTCCTCCCTTGTATTCTCCCCTGCCTGGTCCTGGAAGCGCAAACTCGGTGCTTTTAGTTCTTTTAACTCATTCCTGGTCACTGGGATGCTGTGAAGTAGGCCATCTCTTGCCTCCACTTTCCAACTGGCAGTTGTGAGATAATGAGTTGCCCAAAGCTGATAAGAGATCTTGGCAGAAGCTAGGTTTGGACACCTTCAGATCTTTTTGCTGCCGGCCCTGTGTGAGCAGGAGTACAGGTAATTAAGCCCTTTGATAGCTGCTATTACCTTCCTCCGGACTTGAAAATACTATGAAAGGGTTCCAGCCCAAAGCTATTAAATTCTTCTCTGCATCCTACTGAAGGCAAGGTCTAATTCTTGGTAAGGGACAAAGATTTGTGCTCCATCTGTGTCACCTGTGTTCATCATCTGTTGGTCATGGGGGTTCTGTGTGGAAGTTTGGCCCAGTTCTGTCGTTGGTGGAGTTCAGAATGCTCTTTGATTGCAGGTGAACTATTCATCCCAGCAATTACAACTCCCAAATGTCAAGGTTTATTTTCCCCAAAAAACCTCCACCAGCATTCACATTTGGACATAATGAGTATACATGCCAAGTTTGGTCCGGATCCATCATTGTTTGAGTGCACAGTGCTCTCTTGATGTAGGTGAACTACAACTCCAAAACTCAAGGTCAATGCCCACCAAACCCTTCCAGTATTTTCTGTTGGTCATGAGAATTCTGTGTGCCAAGTTTGGTTCAATTCCAAACTGGAGTTCAGAATGATCTTTGATTGTATGTAAACTATAAATCCCAACAACTTCCAAATGACAAAACGAAAAGAATTTTATAGTTGGGAGTCACCACAACATGAGGAACTGTATTAAGGGGTTGTGGCATTAAGAAGGTTGAGAACCACTGCTCTAAGGCATCAGAAGACTCTTTGTTGTTTTCGCTGCAACCATACAGCGCAGCTATATTCCTTCAGCAATTCTGAATTCTGGCCTTTTGCCCTGCAGTTGCAGAGTACAGACAAATTTGAATCTGTGCCTCCCAGGCTGAAATTGAAAAACAGCGTATTTGCTACAACAGACGGATAAACCTGTGATTTTTTAAATTATGTGTACTATATCTGTGCTTTTAAAACCGCGGGTCCCAACCCCAAACCTGTCCTGTGCCCTTAGATCAATGTTGGGGACCTGAAAATTTGGCAAAAGTAAAGGTTTTCTGAACATCCTTTGGTAGCTGTTTTAAACATCTACATGAATCAGTTGTGCAGCATTTACAGTGGACTCTGCAGAAGATGCTCCAGTTGTACTTCACGGAAAGGAAAATCAAACTGTTTAGCAAGCTTTGCAAGTGTTGGTTTGTTATCAGTAAATGTTTGATTCGTATACCTATTTTATATACCTGTGTACCAGGACCGGACAAAGGTAAAAAATTGTAGTAAGCGAACCTTTTTATGGCGGCCCCTGGGTCTTCAGTGTGGTGATGATGGCGTGCGCGCGCCGGAGCACGCATGCACACAAACAGCTAGTTTTGCGCATGCGCTATTGGGATCGAGTGCTTCTGGTGGAGGGAGTAGCGAAACGCACTCCCAAGAGGATGAAAAGGATGGGGGAACATTTTGCAGCCGGGGCAGAGCCTCCCGCCTCCGGCTGCAAAATGTTCCCTGGCTTGTCCTTTTCGGCCTCTTGGGAGTGCGTTTAGCAACTCCCTCCACCAGAAGCGCTCCGACCCGATGGCGCATGCGTGAAAGTTTCGCGCATGCGCTATTAAAACAGAGCACTCCCAAGAGGATGAAAAGGACAGGCCAGGGAACATTTTGCAGCCAGGGCGGAGCCTCCTGCCCGCGCGCTCCCCGCCCGCAGCAATGATGCGTCGAATCTGGTGGCCGAATGTGCCCTTGGCCACATGGCGCCATGAAGCGACCGCTTACTTTGCCTCCACTAAGATCCGCCCCTGCTGTGTACCCGAGGTCATGTAAACATTTTTTTGGGCCAAAAGGGGTACAGAGTGGAAACGTTTAAGAAGCTCTGTACTAAACAATACAATACAATAAAGACTCCTTTATCCATGGGGGACACATTCCTGGCTAGAATGTGGTTACATGAAACTGCAGATAAGACCAAAAGCCTTAAATTACCTAACTTCCAGTCTCAGTATACCATAAAATTGCATTGGAAAGCATACAGGTTTGTAGAATAGTATCCTCTCTAGGAATTTACTGCTCCCTCTAAGGCAGTGGTTCTTACCCTGTGGGTCCCCAGATATTCTGGCCTTCCAGAATTCCTAGCAACTGGTAAACTGGATGGGATTTCTGGGAGTTGTAGGTCAAAACACCTTGGGATCCACAGGTTGAGAACCACTGCTCTAAGGTAATCTTTGACAAGTTCTGGAAGAAGTATGCCATAGAATTGCATGAAGGACATATCAAATTGGAAGAGAGATCATTTCCCCCCTAGGCGTGGTTAAGAGAAACTATGGGTATCCTGTCCACTGTTATGGGGGTGTTAATGTATTGTCGTTTTGGATTCTTTGGGCATACGGTGTTTAAATATATACTGGATGGCTGTCTCAGAGTTGTAATGCTGTAGTGCTCCATGGCAGACGTTTTAGACATCAACAGCCCTGATCTGGTCTTGAAAACTTAGAACTATGATTTCATTAATTGAATCAATTCATCACCTATACCCAACTTGGCACATTATCCTGTACTTCAGAGTGTAGATCGGTTTGAACTTGGGCCAGAAATACTCTCAAAATATGAAAACCTCATTGCGACTTCCCTTTTTCTCAGTGAGGAGTTACCCTTCTCATCACGAGCAAGAAAATTTACAGTAGGCCATGACTTAGTCTAGCAGCCAACCAAATGCTGAAAGGCAATGGAATGTAGATCAAGGGTTTTGCTGTTAATTGTGTTGATGGATTGATGTATGTGGGCATTGCAGGCACTGTGGTCCCAAATTGTCAAACAACAAAGCAAGTACCAAAAACAAACAATGGCACTAGCATTGTGCCAAAGCAGAATGCAGTATTGCAGCCTTCAAATTCACTTGGCTGTAAACAGCAGGAACCAACCAGGAGAGCAAATAGACCCTAGTTGCAACTCAGCAAGACTATTTGTGCATACTGCAAGAATATTTAGTAGCAGAGTTGTATTCCAACAAAACATAGAGTTGGACCAAACTCTGGTTGGAAAACCACGAACACTTTGATGCTGGTTTATTTATTTATGATGTTAAGAACTGGGAAGGAATATTCTTCCAGGAAAAACTAGCTAGTAACATTGCTTGTTTGTTTTGGTTCCTCAGCCCAGTTCTCTCTAACATGCAGCTCAGCATTGCTTACTGCAGTGTTTCCCAACCTTTTTTGAGCCGCGGCACACTTTTAACATTAAAAAAATCCGGGGGCAGACCTTGAGGGGGCCAGTGCCAAGCCAGCGGTGGCAGAGCCAGCACAATGCTGGCCTGGCACTGTCCCCTCAAGGCTGGAAAAGCTCTGGGAGAGCGGAAGCCGGGGAAGGGGGCGGAGCCAGGCCGCGCCATGCCCCTCCCCCTTCCCCCAGCTTCCTTCAGCAAGCGAGGGGCGAGAGTCATGGCGGGAGTCATGACGGATTGGAGGCTGGCTGGGGAAACGGCTGAAGGAGGCGGCGCCCCTGCCCCTTCTTCTTTTTCTTCGCCGCCGCCCGGCCCTTCCTCCTCCTCCCCCAAGCAGCCGGAGTTTGGCAGGAGGAGGGGGGAAGGAAAGGGGGCAGAGAGCTTTTCTCGGGGCGCAGCAGGAGGTTCGTCACGGCACTCTACTGTGTTGGGAAACACTGGCTTACTGTAATAATTAAGAGCAGGAGGAGGCAACAAGGTGCCCTGATATCTGGGGTGCAACTTGCAGCAGCCCCAGCCAACAGGGACATTGACTAGAGAAGGTCTGCACCATCTGTGGTCCTCCAGGTGTTTGGGCCTCTAATTCCCAGAAGCCCTGGCCAGTTTGTTCAGTGGTCAGGAATTATGGGAACTGAAGTCAAAACACATGGAAGACCACAAGTTCTGCAGGCCTGCTCTAGAGACTGCGGGAGCTGTGATTGAAAATATCTGGAAGGCACCTGATTGTTTATCAGTGACTCTTTGCAATAGAGACATTTGCACATTTGTTTACAGCGCACACTGGTCTGAATTGAGCCATGGTGCTCAAAATACAGTGTGTTCACTAGGAGGGAGCTCTTCTTGATTTGAATCTTTCTCCTGCCATGACCTCATTAGTCTGCCTTAGGCAAGCCACTTTCTCTTAACCTCAGCCCTCAGCCCACAACATGAAGGATTAACCTTACAGGGTTGTTGCATGAATTAATGAGAAACCATTTGTGAAACATTTTTAAAAAACCTTCAGCGTTCTAGTGATGTTTGTTGTTATAATTATTTTTGCTGTTATTTATGCTACTGTTAATAGATTTTAAAGGCAATGCAGAGTGATCCTGCCTCAAATGGGTCAAATGAGGCAGGATGGGGGTGAATGGACTCTGTGATGTCCACATAATGCACGGGGCTGATTAGGGTTGCCATTTTTTGATATAAGAAATAAGGGACATTTATGGGATTTTCCACAAAAATAAGGGACACTTCATTAAAAACTTGAAACTCAAACATTAGGTAGAAATAGTTGTATTAACAGAATAAGATAATGATTGAAACTCACAAAAGAAACTGACTTATACCCTCTTAACAGTACATGGTATGTTTCTGCATGCTTTGTCATGCAGAAAAAAGATTAGAACTACCTAATTTTCTCCATCTGTATTTAGTACTTGACTTTGCTGACTTTAAAAGTGCACTGTCTAAACATTAAAATAAAATAAATTTTATAAGACAGTACATCTTCATGATTATTATGTCAAATGGTATAGTATAGTATGGGATGCACAGCATTGTATAGTATTGGGATGCACAGCTAGGCCTATTTTAATAGTAACTCTCAAGCAACCAGAAACGATCTTTATCCAACATGATCCAACATTCCCCTTGGGTAACAGTTAATTAGTCTACTGTACTTTGAAAAAGTCCTGTATTGCCTCTTCCTTCCAACGGGGATGCAGGCTGCCCTGCGAGTTGGAATCCCTGGGCAGGCATTGCCGTGGAAACCACAGCGCGCACCTTCCTCTGGTGAACCCCGCCCAGTCCTGTCCTGCTAGTCAAAAATAAGGGACAGGGCCTGAAAATAAGGGACACAAATTTTAGGGCCAAAATAAGGGACGTCCCTTAGAATAAGGGACATATGGGAACCCTAGGGCTGATTCACCCTAACACCCACCAAGGCCACAAAACAGCCTGGTTCTGTGTTTAAAAAAGGTTGGGATAGACACTGAAGCTCTAATGCTTGCCTACACTTTGTGGTTATGTCAACAGTTGGGCTGGTTCTGAGTCAGAACCTGTTGTGGCTGTTCGCACAGCCATCTCACTCCCCCCCCCCCCATCCCCCCGGCTTGGGTGGCCTGGGGACAGGGGATGGCACCGTTTCTTCTCATGTTTTTGACTTATCGGCGATCGCTGGGTGTGAAATTGCTCATTATCATTGCTTGTCTCATCTACTGGTGCTGGCTGAAATGCCAGAGTGATTGGAGAAGGGAGGGGAAAGAAAGGGCATTCCTCATTTCCCCTTTCACCTCTGCCATGTCATTCTGGTGCTGCAGTCAGCATCACTAGATGTGAGGAGTGATGACTAGCATGGCTCATTCCTGGTGGTTGCCACTAAGCCAAAGACACAAGAGGAATGGTAAGGGTGGCTGTCCAGCAATGCCAAACCAAATTCAGTGCCATTGGATCATGCAAATTTCTTCCAGCTGCTGGCCAGCTTACTGCCACACAGTCTGGACATCTGCCAAGTCACTGAGCTAGCTTGACGCTGGCTGTGATTCAGAGCACAGCCAGCGTGGCTTTTGATACATTTGACCATGGTATCCTTCCTGGCCGCCTTATTGGGATGGAACTTGGAGACACGGATTTCAGTGGCTCCGTTCCATCCTGGAGAGATGGTCTCACAAGGTGGTGCTTGGGGATTCCTTTTCAACTCCTTGGCCCGGCCAGTCTTGTTCTCATGCTATTTAACATCTATGTCAATGGTTCTCAACCTGTGGGTCCCCAGATGTTTTGGCCTTCAACTCCCAGAAATCCTAACAGCTGATAAACTGGCTGGGATTTCTGGGAGTAGTACGCCAAAAACACCTGACCCACAGGATGAGAACCACTGATCTATATGAAACTGCTGGGAGAGATCATACGGAGTTTTGAAGTGTGGTGCCAATTATATGCAGATGACACCCAACTCTTATCACTCCTTTCCACCCAATTCCAAGGAAGTGGTTCCTGTGCTAAACCGGTGTAATGGATTGGATGAGGGCAAACAAATTGAAGCCTAATCCAGACAGGACAGAGGCACTCTTGGCCAGTTGAAAAACAGATCTGAGAATAGGAATTCAGCATGTGTGAGATAGGGTTACATACTCCCTGAAAACTTAGGTTTGCCGTTTGGGGATACTTGAGGTTTTGGCTTTGAACTTGGAGGCCCAGGTATCAGCAGTGACCAGGAGTATTTTTGCACAGTTCAAACTCGTGTGCCAAATATGCCCGATCCTGGAGAAGTGGCCTTCGTTGGTCCATGACTTGGTTACATCCCGATTGGACTACTGTAATGCGCTCTACATGGGGCTGCCTTTGAAAAGTGCTTAGAAACTTCAGTTGGTTCAAAAAGCAGCGGCCAGACTGCTAACTGGGGCTGGATACAGGGTGCATACAACTCTGTTGTTGTGACAGCTCCACTGGCCGCAAACCTATTTCTGGGCACAATTCAAAGTGCTGGGTTTAAAAAAAAAACAAAAAACAAACCTTATACAGCTTATGCTCAGGTTGTGTGTGTGTGTGTGTGTGTGTGAGAGAGAGAGAGAGAGAGAGAGAGAGAAAGAGAGAGAGAGAGAGGAGCGACTTGAGAAACTGAAAGTTTCTTCTGGTGAATGCCCAGGTTACTTGAATGGCTCTATCTTTCTCTATGAACCTGTTAAGAAAACTATAATTATCTGGGGAGAGCCTTCTTTCTGACCCACCACCTATTTGGTGGGAACAAGGAAGAGGACCTTTTTGGTGGCTGCTCCTAGACTCCGGAATTCTTTCCCAAGAGAGACCAGGATGATTCCATCCTTGCTTGCCTTTCTTTGCCATCAGGCATTTGCAGAAGGATGCAGAGCACACTACCTTGAAGGTTTTCAGGGAAGTTGGAGAAGATATTGACTTTTAAGTGTAATTTTAATTGTATGAGTATTTTTAAATGTATTTTGACCCACATATTTGTTTCTAAACTTTTGTATTTTGCATGTGTTTATATCTTGGGTTGTTTTGTGTTATGGTAAGGTAAGCCATCTTGAAAGTCTCCATGGGGAGAAAGGCATGGCAGAAAAAAATGAAATGAAATAAATAAAATACCCCATTACAGATCAGCTTGAAGGTATGTGGCCCATATAGATGGGTCCTTGGTGTTGGAAAATGAATGTTTCTGTAAGATGGTGGTGAGCATCTTTGGTGGAGCATGCAGGTCTAAGGTAATATTTGTAACCTACATCTCTCTCAGCATTACTTCGCGAATGAAGATTCTTAGGAAGGACTCATCCCACACTTTTTACAAGTGCGTTGATGACTAAAAAGGCCAATCTGAGATAGGCAAGTTCGGTTGCAGAAAGCACAGCAGAAAGTCTCCCTGGGTGATGTTGTTTCCAAGTTGCGGTTCTTTCTGCTACAGTCCCCTGACAAATCACTCTTTGTTTGACACGAAAGAAAGAAAAACCTTTAGGACTAGCAGTTTGGGTTTTAAATAATTCCAGAAGGGTTGCCTTATTTAACAGTAGAAATCTCCATTTTTGGAAACCAGAAATCATCTTGTTCAGCTCCTCAGGTTTTGTTTTACTTCCTTCCTTGCAGTCCGAGGGTCCCAAAGCAGAAAATTGACCCTTGATGCCACTGTATTTGCTCATTGTGCTATGGAGCCTTAAGGTACGTGCCCAGGCCCGGATTAGCGGACTGTGCCGCCCAAGGCCTCCCTGTCTAAATGCCGCCCCCCCAGGGGGCGGGGCCTCTTGCGGGGGGCGGGGCCGGCGTGACGGATAAGGCGCCGTCAGAAGTCCCACCCCTAGGGAGACTCACATGCTTCTCCTGCTGCCGCTGCGCTCGCACCGGCGCCCCTCCTCCCTTCACTGAAGGAAGGAGTGGCACCCGCCCGCGCGCGCGCGGTGGCAGCAGGCGCAGCCGCGTGCGTCTCCCTAGGGGCGGGACTGTCAGTGGCGCCTTGTCCATCACGCTGGCAGCGGCTTCGCCCCTCCACCCTGCACTGAGGGAGGGGGCACAACCGGCGTGACGGACAAGGCGCCGCTGGAAGTCCCGCCCCTAGGGAGACTCATGCAGCTTCCCCGCCGCCGCCCGCTCGTATTTGAGGCATGGGCGGCGGGGCGGCACCAGCGAGGCATGGGCGGCGGAGCGGCACCAGGACTTCAGCGGCGCCTTGTCCGTCATGCCGGTTCCGCCCCTCTTTTCACTGAGGAGGGAGGCGGCGGGCCGCTGCGGGCGTGACGGACAAGGCACCGCTGGAAGTCCCGCCCCTAGGGGGACTCACACGGCTTCCCCTGCTGCCACCGCGCTCGCACCGGCGCCCCTCCTCCCTTCACTGAAGGAAGGAGGGGCGCCCGCCCATCGGCGGGGCGGCGGCGGGGAAGCTTCGTGTCAATCGCCCTAGGGGTGGCGGGACTTCCTCCCGGATCCTTGTTGTCCCTCACGCGGCGGTCGCCACTCCTTCCTTTACCCCGTCCTGCCCCCAAAATGCCGCCCCCCCAAATCCGCCGCCCGAGGCCATGGCCTCGGGTGGCCTTATGGGTAATCCGGGCCTGCACGTGCTTTCAAGGGGTGTTACAAGAATACTTTCCTGAACCCAAGACCAGAGCTAGCATCCATGGTGTGGTAGCTAAGGAGAAGGCCTGCTCATTTGCAGCACAGGCGTCACTGCAATTCTCTTCCTGACTCATCCATCTGATTTATATGGGAGATTCTAGCAGAGCTGCAGGGGGCTGGGTTTAATGTCAAAAGCCACCTTCAAACATTTTCTTTTCTCATGCTAAGGAGAACTTGGTGCTCTCCAGAATGGAATGAAAAGCAAGATTCCTGGGTTCTCTTCTCACTCAGGTGGAGCCGGAGCAATGTTTTAGATTCTTGGGCGGGAAAATCCGGTTTTCAGAAGCCAGTGGGGCCAACCCTTTTCAAGGGTGGCAGGGAGCTGTGGAATGGGAAGAGAAGTAACTCAGCGGCCAAGATCAAATTGCTTCAGTTTCCATGTAACTACTGTGCTGCCATTCTACAGAGCCAATTAGCCACAAAACAATGTATCATCAGCCCCCCAAAACCATGGATTCGGCATCCACGGCTCCAAACATCTACGTCTTGTTTTTTTTCCAGCAAACTTTTATTTTACCATTTTATATAAGGGATACCATTTTACTGTACCATTGTATAATGGGATTTGGCCATCCATGGGTTTTGTATCCACAGGGACACCTATAACCAAGCCCCAATGGACAACAAGGACCTACTGCAGTGCCTTCAGATCTTGTAGTGATTTGATGACCCGTATATAGATTTACTACCCCAAGAGCCTATGATGGTGGCCATTATAAAAGTTTGCTATAATTTTCTGTAGGGGAACAGTAGGGATGAGCTTCCTCCTTGATAAGTTTGACAGTGGTGATTAATCCTATAGCTGGGGAGGCTGGTGGCTCCAGTGTTAGTGAAAGATAAATCACCTCCAGGTTTTTGCCTGTACCATAACAAGTTATCTATGTGAGATATTGAACTTTGGATGGAGAAATAAGGTCCCTTCCACACAGCCAAATAAAATCTTACATTTTCTGTGTAGAACGGGAATATATGGCAGAGTGGACTCAGATAACCCAGTTCAAACCAGATATTGTGGGATTTTCTGCCTTGATATTCTGGGTTATATGGCTGTGTGGAGGGCAGCTGCTCAGAGAATAAAACCTATAGCAGATTTACTTGCCCGCAAACGCTGGAGCCCCCAGTTTCCCTGGGCAGCTGTACTTAATTGGAACTTGGTTATATGATAGGGTAGGCCAGTGATTTTCAACCAGTGTGCCGCGGAACACTAGTGTGCCGTGAGAGTTCATCAGGTGTGCCGCGGAAAATTATTTCAAACTTCATTCATATATAAACTATAAGGCACATCTGTCCCTTTAAGAAATGGAACCTTAGCACTCTCGCATCACCTAAGAAGTGACGCAAGAGTGCTATGGTCACGCCATCTTGGATTCGCTCAGACGCAGCTAAGTAAACAAAGTTAGAGTTAGTGCTGCAGCTGCGCGTCAAGTGACAGTGGCAATTTGGGATCACAGCAAGACAAGCGAGTGACAGTGATAGAGAAGTTTTTGAGAAGCAAAAATACAAATGCCGAACAGGGCCCTGGACAAATTTATGACACAGATGAAGGCCCTAATATGAGTGGTGGACAAAAGAAAAAAGAAAAGACGGTGAGCTCAAGGCAATACATTTGGATTCACTTTCACCGGGGATGTGACAGCACCGACTCCGCTGTGCTTTGTGTGTGATGAGAAGCTGTCCAGTAGCGCCATGGTGCCAAGCAAGCCTAATCGCCATCTCCAAATGAAACACCCTTCCGTTCAAAACAAGCCGACCATTCTTGCCAGGATATCTATTTTGTGTTCATCAAAACAGGCCCAGGTTTCACACTAAGTGAGTGTATAAATACATTTAAAAACATATTAACTATATGTATTACTGTGTTAGAGTGTCATTTTGTGTCATTTTGGTTGGTGGTGTGCCCCAGGATTTTGTAAATGTAAAAAATGTGCTGCGGCTCAAAAGGTTTAAAATCACTGGGGTAGGCCATATTATCCGCTTTATAAAAGACAGTCCTAACTTTGAGAGGTGAGAAGAAGGCAGGTCTGGATATACTAGTTGAATTTTGGTTGATTTACGTTTGAGGATCTTATTAAACTACAGCAGTAATAAAATCCTGCATTCCCTGCACATTCTAAGTTTCTTTGCTGAAATGAAAAATAATTAATTTGGGGTGACCAGGAATGGGCTTCTGTGTGGGAGGTTTTTGGGTTTGTTCTGTGGAGGTCAAGTACTGAAAACTAGTTCAAGGGCTTAAATGTATCCCTTTTGCACCATCCTCCCGCTAATGAATCCTTGAATGTTAGCAAAGAACAAATACCTGTATTTACTTGAGTCTAATGCAGTGTTTTTCAACCTTTTTTGAGCCGCGGCACATTTTTTACATTTACAAAATCCTGGGGCACACCACCAACCAAAATGACACAAAATTACACTCTAACACAGTAATACATATAGTTAATATGTTTTTAAATGTATTTATACACTCAGTGTGAAACCTGGGCCTGTTTCGATGAACACAACATAGATATCCTGGCAGGAATGGCAGAAAGACACACACGAAGCTCTTGCTCAACAGCTGTCAGTCTCTCTGTGTGTTTAGTTTTTATCGCAGTCACCCGGTCCTCGGGGAAAACGTATCTGGTCCTCAGGGAAGCCAGCTGGAAAGAGAGCAGCCAGACAGAAGCACACTCTGAGGCAGAGAGTTCCACTGCTGAACAGATCTCACAGTCAGGACGTTCTTCCTAATGTTCATCCTCCTACACAGACATGCTTCCCTGTGATGTTTGCTTTCCTGTGCTGTTGTGCTCTCTCTCACTCTCTGAGTGTGTGTGTGTGTGTAATGTTTATTTGTGGGATTAATTTAACTCAAAAACCACTGAACAAATTGCTGCCAAATTTGGTCACAAAACATACTAATACTGTATGTAAAACCGGCAGGGATTGTCTGTCGTATGTGTGATGTAATCCACTCTGAGTCCCCTTTGGGGTGAGAAGAGCAGAATATAAATAAAGTGTATTATTATTATTTATTATTTACTAACCCAAGGAGGGACCATCAGTCAAAAAATTGATTTTGTCATTTGAGAGTTGTAGTTGCTGGGAGTTATAGTTCACCCGAAATCAAAGAGCATTTTGAACTCCACCAATGATGGAATGGAATCAAACTTCCCACACAGAACTCCCATAACCAAGAGAAAATACTATAAGAGTTTGGTGGGCATTGAACTTGCGTTTTGGAGTTGTAGTTCACCTATATCCAGAGAGCACTGTGGACTCAACTAATGATGGGTGGGCCTCTTCCTCATGGGGAAGACACTCCACCCCTTTGCGACCCTCCCTCCACTCACCGCAGCCTCTCTGCCGGCCTTTCCTCCTCCTTAAATGGCGACCGCTGGGAAGGGGGTGGGGCCCGAGTGACGTCACCCTTCCTCCCTCCCTCAATTGGAGGCTGGCTGGCACGTGCGGATGGGAAACGGCCGAAGGAGGCGCCGCCCCGGCCCCTTCCTTTTCTTCGCCCCCACCCGGCCCTTCCTTCTCTCCCTCCCCCCGCAAGCAGCAGCAGCAGCAGTTTGGCAGGAGGGGGAAGAAAGGGTATATTGGAGGTTTTCCCACGGCACACCTGATGATCGCTCACGGCACACTGGTTGGGAAACACTGGTCTAATGCACCATCAAATCTAATGCACACTCCAAACTATGGAAGCAAAAAAAAGTATTTGCTGGAGAATGTCATGCACAGTGGCAAAAAATTTACACTATTTGTAATTTGGCCTCCAAAAAGTATGCATTATGTTGGTTGCATGCTTAGATTTCCTTCTTTAAAAACAAAAGTGTTAGAGCACCAAAACTTCTAACAATGGAAAAGAAAACATTGGGGTATAGAATCTATGCTGTAGAATCAGTCCACTGTAACTTCCCTGGATCTATGCTATGAGGTCATGGGGGCTGTAGTTTGGGGTCATAGGGGCTGCCAAAGAATGCTGATGCTTCACCAAATTACAAATCTCACCTTTGCACAGCATTGAGCCATGGCAATTAAATTAGAGATGTCATCCCTCCAATAGGAGCCCCAGGTGCAGCTCCTGAAACAGCTTCCCCTTTAGTTTTGGTTCATCACCAAAGGCCCTTCCACACAGCCATATAACCCAGAATATCAAGGCAGAACATCTCACAATATCTGCCTTGAACTGGGTTATTTGAGTCCACACTGCCATATCTCCCAGTTCAAAGCAGATAATGTGGGATTTTATTCAGCGGTGTGGATTAGCTCCTTGGATTAGCTTGGATTAGCTCCTTCCTGCGCGGACGTAGCCAGCGAGTTGAATGGCTAGGCCAAACTTCTAGGAAATCTTTCCTCGAGTGCGGAGTACCCCAGGGCGCCATATTATCCCCAACGTTGTTCAACATCTATGTCCGGCCTTTGGCTGGTATAGCCCGGAGCTTCGACCTAGGGTGCTACCAATATGCCGATGACACTCAGCTCCTGCTGAAGCTGGAGCCTGGCGCAACTTCGGTGCCCGAAAAACTTCACTCGAGGTCTGGAAGCAGTAACAAAATGGCTCCGTGCCCACAAACTCAAAATAAATCCATCAAAGACGGAGATCTTATGGCCGGGCCGCCCAGAACCACCTTTCCCACTGCCCCCTTCGAAGGGGAACCATTGATTCCGTCCCCTCAGTAAAGAGCCTTGGTGTTATCCTGGACTCCAAATTGTCGATGGAAGCCCAGGTTGCCTCCACGAGCAAAAGGGCCTTCTTCCACCTGCGCCAAGCGAGACAACTGGCGCCCTACCTCCCGACGGAAGCGCTAGCTACAGTAATCCATGCCACGGTTACATCACGGCTGGATTACTGTAACGCCTTATATGTGGGTCTGCCCGGTCACTAACCCGCAGGATCCAGATCGTGTAGAACGCGGCCGCCAGGCTTCTCACAGGAACATCGATGAGATGCCACATTACACCATCCCTGCAGCGCCTGCACTGGCTGCCCGTTGAGTATAGAGCCTTACACAAGACCTTGACCTTGGCTTTCAAAGCCCTACGGGGCCGGGGCCCAACATACTTAAAGGACCGCTTGCTGATGCCTGCCTATTCAAGGACACCGCGGCCGGCAAACAAGAACCTCCTTTGCGTCCCGGGCGTGAAAGAGGCCCACCTGGAGGCCACGAGACGGAGATCGTTCTCCATTGTGGCCCCGTTCTCTGGAACTCGATGCCACCGGACCAGAGAGCCTCCCTCGACCTGCCCCAGTTCCTGACCGCTCTAAAGACCTGGCTATTTAGGAAAGCCCATGGCTAATGCAGAACCAGGAACTCAACTACCTGAGCCTGGCCCTTGCATTTAACCCCTAAATATTTTAATCTAATTTTTAATATTTTTAATATTTTTAATTGTTGAATTGCTATGTGTAAGTCGCCCGGAGCACTAACGTGGAGGGCGACTCAGAAATAATAAAGTCAGTCAGTCAGTCAGTCAGTCAGAAAGGGCCCAGGGTGATAGCTTGTGATCTGTTCAAAACATCATTAAGAATAATGTTTTTGGTGTGAGAGTGTGAGGCAACTATATATATGTGATGCGTGTTTAGTGGGTTTAGCAATTAATTACATGTTGATAGAAGATACCGGTGTAGTGGGTGGCCTGCCACACTATCATGGATTTTGTGCCAGCGACTACACTACACAAAAAGACAAAATGGGAGAATGAGACCCAACGTGATAAATTGCTAGTGACCCTGTGTGATGGAAAGGGATCAACTAGTAGGTTAGGGGGTGATATGTAGTAGATTATCCAAAGCTTCCTGTTTTGGTACTGTGTAATAGTCACAAAACTGGAAAACACCCTGCATCAATGAAAAGACAAGGGAGGACCTTTTGAGTAGGAGGACTTGTAATCTTGCTTATGGCGTGGATTATCAATTCATAGACTGCCCATGTGCTCAGAGGCAACCCAAATACACTTCATCTTGCAAGCCCAAAATCTACCCATTCCTGCTTATTTAAATTTCTGCTAAAGAGTCTTGTTTTTGAAGGCATTTTCTATTTGAGAGGTTGTAAAGATGTAGTTACACTGAGATGTAACAGTGGATACTTAAAAGATCCCTGTTAATATACTGGAGTCTTTTCAAATTGAGCAGTTAAAGTTACACCTCTGCATTTGCGATGTGATTATTTACACATTTATTCGCTCTAGAAATCTCTAGGGGCCCTTCCACATGGCTCTATATCCCAGAATATCAAGGCAGAAAAGTCCACGTTATCTGAGTGTGGACTCGGACAACCCATTTCAAAGCAGATATTGTGGGATTTCCTGCCTTGATATTCTGGGATATGGGGCTGTGTGGAAGGGCCCTAGGTCCTCCAGTTTGGTTCTATGATCAACTTCCAGTGGTGGTCAACGGTAGAGTCATGCTGGAAGACTAAGGGCCCTGCCACACAGCTGAATAAAATCCCACATTATCTGCTTTGAACTGGAATATACTGTATGACAGTGTGGACTCAGATAAACCAGTTCAAACCAGATATTGTGGAATTTTCTGACTTGATATTCTGGGTGATATGGCTGTGTGGAAGGGCCCCTGGAAAATCCTAGAGAGGTAATGAAATAGCAATTGCTTTCTTCACAGTTTTTCGTGGTGATCCTGTGCCTCTAACCCCAGTGAATATGGAAGGCTAACTATGTTACACTGTGAATCTGTCTATAGCAGACATGGGCAAACTTCAGCCCTCCAGGTGTTTTGGGCTCCCAGCTCCCAGGGCCCTTCCGCACAGCCCTATATTCCAGAATATCAAGGAAGGTAATCCCACAATATCTGCTTTGAACTGGGTTATCTGACTCCACGCTCAGATAATGTAGGATTTTTTTGCCTTGATATTCTGGGATATAGGGCTGTGTGGAAGCCCCCCCCATTCCTAACAGCCTCAGGCCCCTTCCTTTCCTCCCTCAGCTGCTTAAGTGGGGGGGGAGACTTGAGGCTGTTATGAATGTTAGGAGTTGGAGTCCAAAACACCTGGAGGGCCAAAGTTTGCCCATGACTGGTTTACACCAACAAAAAACAATCTGTAAGTCATATTATTCAACAGCAGAGTGACCCAAATCCACCCTCTTAGCACGACACTTACCTGTAATGTACCTAACTGATATTGTATTGCTATTCACACCCCAAATTTGAGTCAGCTTTGGTGTTTGGTGTCTCCTTGGAATTGAAATGTTGCCTCCACCTTCTCATCTTTGCTTATGTTGGCTCCTTGTCTGACAATAGTGATGTGATCCTCTCCTCTGGCTCCTGGGTGGATGGACAACCAGTAGAGCTGCTGTGGAGTTGCCGCTGCCAGCATGGGATTCAGTTGTTGTCAGCCCTTGTGCCCACCATAACTATCCTGTCACTTGGGCAAGTGAGGCATGCAAGAGCCACAATGGGTGAAACAAGAACAGACCTCAGCAAAGGCTGTGCGGGAAGAGTGATTCTCCACTCACTTACTCATGAGTCAATCACCTCTCCCCTGTTTTTTCAAAAAAAAAAAATTATTACATTTTTCCATAAAATAGGGTGCAATGAAAATAATGAATAAAATAACAGAAAACATCATAACATCGCAATATAACATCACCGTTCGCAACAAAAAAAGAGTCCCCAAGGAGAGGAAAAGGAGGTTTAAAAAAGAAAAAGGAAATAAGAGGAAAAAAATTACTTCCATTTTACCTTCTTAAGCTCCTTTTTGATTTTAATTATTAAACTTTGTTCTTTATTTTTGTTTTCCCTCCAGCTACTATGTTTAATAGTTATTATTCTTCATGTACTCATCGAGAACCCTCCAGTCTATCTTCTTCATTGCTTTACCATTATTTTGTCTCAACCAAAACGTTAGTTCGTCCATGTCCTTAATTTCTCTTGTTTTGTCCAAGCAATGCCTCTATTGAGGAATGCTTCTTGTTTCACCTCTCCCCTGTTTTAAGTAGGGATTGTAGTATTCATAAAGATGAAAGAGATCTATAGTGTTGCATAGCATACACCCCAGTGTGTAGCAGGGGACATGTAAAAAAAAGGGGGGGATGGATGCAACCACTGTAACTTGTCCTATGCCCTTCCTGAAGCTACCCCGGTCTAGCTAAATCCAGCAATAGGTTGGATTTTCCTGGAAATTGCAGAGCAAGAAGCAAGTGTTGTTATATAAGGCCTTGCATGGTTTGGGGCCAGTGTACTTGAGGGAGCGGCTTATCCCATATACACCCAGAAGATCACTGCGTTCAGAGGGCCACTACCCGACAGAGAGCGTTCTCGGTGGCTGCACCGACCTTGTGGAACTCTCTGCTGGCCGAGACGCGAGCCCTGCACGACCTGATGGCCTTTTGCAGACTTGGCTGTTTCGACAGGCGTTTGGCAAATGACTGGCATTTAACATCAAGTCCCGCCACCAGATTGTGCCGCCTTGTGTATTGAAGACTGGTTTTAACTGTTATCAAGGTGTTTGATGACATATTTGATTGCTTTTAGGAATGTTTTTATGATGTTTTTAAGATATTTTACTATTTTGCTATGTTGGAAACCGCCCCGAGCCTTGGGAAGGGGCGGTCTAGCAAGTCTGAATTTTATATATATATATATATATATATATATATATATATATTGTATGTATATACACACACACACACACACACGTATATATTGTATTAAAGCCTAAAAGAAGCATTTTCACTGCTAAAGGGATTGTAGGTTGTGTGTCAGGGTCAACACAGCTAACAAGTCAGTGTGGGCCTTTTGTCCATGTAAACAAGTCTTGTTCTTCCACTTTACCTCTCATAGTTTTATCATTTGGTATCCTTGGGTTTGTAGTTGGTCAGAGACACCACAGTAACTTACACATGCCCCCCATCCTGCAAATCCCAGGGTTTCATAGGGCAAAACCAGGCATGTAGCTGGGGGGGGGGGCTTGAGGGGCTTCAGCCCCCCCCCCTGAAATTCTCAGGTTGGTCCACGAGAAGGCCTTACTGGTACATTATTTAAACTGTTATGTGTATTCATATCATGATCTGATCACCATGCTTAATATATCCCATATGCATGGGAGTATTGGGATAATGATACAAAAGGTTTGCTAAGGTAGATCCTCACTCACTCATTCCCCCCCCCCCCCCGGGCAAATCAAAATCCTGACTATGGTACTGGGAAGAACCAAGCCAGTTAAAGCAGAATTGCAGCACTATAATTGTGTAGTGTGGAAGAGCCCTCAACAATGACCTGAGCTGGCACATGGGTCATCTATTGGTCACAGTCTTCCCATTACAGTGAGATGTATTATACTTCTATTTAAATTTTACTCATTACTTCTCAGTACACATCTATACATACAAATTAGCACTTGTATTCATATCTCCGCTGTCTCTTGTGATTATGCATTTCCTTTGTTTGGTGATGCATGAACGCCCACGGCATCAAAAGAGGCACGCGGCCTCTGAGTACCAGATATTGAAGGCAATCTTGCGATAAGTGTATACCCATTTTGTGAGCTTTTTAATAAAGATCTGAAAAATGGCTGGGGCATCCAGAATTCTGGACGTGGCCCAGCACAGTGGTTTGATTATTAGACAATCTTGGAGCTCAGGGTTTGAATCCCGCTTGGAAATGGAAGCCCATTGGGTGACCTTGGGCAGTCACACTCTCTCAGAGAAAGGCAATGGGAAACCTACCATGAACAAATCTTGCCAAGACACCTCAGTGTATTAGGGACCCCATCGGTTGGAAAGAACTGAAAGGGACACAACAATATCAGAATGGATTACCAGTACTTCCCAATCTTTGGTCCTCTAGGTCAGTGTTTATCAACCTTTTTTGAGCCGCGGAACATTTTTTACATTTACAAAAACCTGGGGCACACCACCAACCAAAATGACACTCTAACACAGTCATACATATAGTTAATATGTTTTTAAATGTATTTATACACTCAGTGTGAAACCTGGGCCTGTTTCGATGAACACAACATATATATGACTTCCTCTCATATACTTATACATGGCTATCATGTCTTCTCTCAGCCTTCTCTTCTTCAGGCTAAACATGCCCAGCTCTTCAAGCCGCTCCTCATAGGGCTTGTTCTCCAGACCCTTGTGAAATTTCACCCTGAGTGAAACTTGCTTCCAGATAACTATGGATGTCATGAAGCTGTTATAAACAGTTCCTTGGGGAGGGGGGGGGGGGCAACTCTCTAAAAATCCAGTAAAATAGTAAAAAAATAAACATTTCCAAGCGGAGAGGTTCAATTTGTTTCTTGGAAACCTGTGAATGCTTCAGTCTCCCGATGCTCCCAGGTTCACTCACTGCCCAATTCACCGACGTGGAGCTTTGATTGATTGATTGATTGATTTTATTATTTATGAGTCGCCCTCCACGTCAGTGCTCCGGGCGACTTACACACAAAAACACATAAAAGAATTCAATAGTTAAAAGCTAAAAGAATAAAAAGATTAATTAAAATAGTTCCAGTAGCTCAGGCTAAGTCTGGGAGGTGTCCTTAGCCATAAGCCTTTCGGAAGAGCCAGGTCTTCAGTGCGATCAGGAACTGGGGCATGTCCCGGATAGCTCTCTGATCCGCCGGCATCAAGTTCCAAGGACAGGGGCCGCGATGGAAAAAGCTCTCCGTCTCGTGGTGTCGAGGCGGGCCTCACTCACACCTGGGATGCGGAGAAGGTCCCTGTTTCCTGAGCGCGGCGACCTTAAATGAGCTGGTTCGGACAAGCGGTCTTTTAAATAAGCTGGGCCGGCACCATGGAGGGCCTTAAAGGTAAGCGGCAGGATCTTGTGGATGGCTCTGAGCTCGACTGGCAGCCAGTGCAGGCGCTGCAGGGATGGCGCGATATGGCATCTCCGGCATTCGGCGGAGCCCTTCCTTTGCCTCGGGGAGGATCTTTGGGGAGGGAAAGAGGGAAAAAGAGCTGCTAGGAGGGGGAAGAGTGCCAACTACCCACGGCACACCTGCTGATCGCTCACGGTACACTAGTGTGCCGCGGCACACTGGTTAGGAACCACTGGATTAGATCGACTCCAATCTGATCTAGGAAAGGAATTCTTTCTGTTATTAACTACAGGGATTGAAGCTCTGCAGTGGTTCTGGTCCCTACATTCAGATACACTTCAGTCATGCTGCTAGTTCTCATGAGGGACAGGTTGTCACGCCAAAGGATGAATTCTTGAAGTAGTGTTCATTAGCTAGAAAGATCATAGCCTCTGCTCATAGAACAGAATAGCTCATAACTGATTTTCTCTATGTATAAACATGGCTTAGGAAGAGAATATGGACATGTCAGTGAGAGGACAAAACCATATTAAACAGCTGAGCATGTTTAGCCTGCAGAAGAGAAGGCAGAGAGGAGACATGATGAGGGCCATGTATAAATATGTGAGGGGATGTCATTGGGAGGAGGCTTTTCTGCTGCCCTGGAGACTAGGACACGGAACAATGGCTTCAAACTACAGGAGAGGAGATTCCACTTGAACATTAGGAAGAACTTCCTGATTATGAGAACTGTTCACAGTGGAACACTCTGCCCCGGAGTGTGGTGGAGGCTCCTTCTTTGGAGGCTTTTAAACAGAGCCTGGATGGCCGTCTGCCTGGGGTGCTTTGAATATGATTTTCCTGCTTCTTGGCAGGGGTTTGGACTGGATGGCCCACGAAGTCTCTTCCAACTCAATGATTCTATTATTCTATATTTCACTTTTTATATTATTATTTAATAATAATAATACTGTTTATTTATATTCCGCTCTTCTCACCTCGAAGGGGACTCAGTGCGGATTACATTACACATACGACAGACAGTCCCTGTTGGAAGGCATACAAATTACAATGCACAGTACACAGTGCAATTTTCGAAGGATTTCTTCTTCCTGGTTTCGTCGCAGGGTGTGCGTCACAGGGTGTGATTGCTCCATTACGTCATTGTTGTTATGTCATTGCGTCATTACGTCACAAGGGGGTGCTGTTGTTCCATCCTCCTGATGGGGAGCTTCTGTTTCCGCATTCCACCTTCCCGACAGCCGAACTGTCCAGGCATTGTAAAGTCCTTCTGTAAAAATCCTTCCCTGCTTCGCGGTTCCCAGTTTTATCTAATCACAGCTAGGCTGTTTTCGAACTGCTGGGTGAGCAGTGAACAGGGCTTCACAGCTGGGTGTCCAAGCCAGCTCGGGAATCGAACTTGCAACCTTCAGATTGCAAGCACAGCTGTGTTACCTCTGTGCTATCTCTCCGGCCCTCAAGATCGCTTCTTGAGGCATCACTGAGTGTTTGCTGTTTGCGTATTATCAGAATTATTAATGCAATTCCACAAGAGACAGAGAGTACTGAGATGGAAATATTCAGCAGTGTTTGAAGTCTTTCATAAGTTAGGCCAGATCTTCTATTTTGCAGAAAAATGTAATAATTCTAGTAGTATTCAAACACACAGATAGGTTATTTTTTCCCCTCCTGTATGATTTTTACCATCTTTGCTTGATGAAGAAGCAAGTGGAGTTTCAAAAGCTTGTATGATACATTTTCTGCATTTTGGTTGAGTCCCACTCTTTGAATTTTGGATTTTGTTGTATGAAGTTAGTCTGTATCAGTGTCCAAAGCGATTGCGCAGCACTTTTGAGTTTAGAGTGCTTCTACATTATAGAATTAAGGTAGTTTGGCACTACTTCAACTGCCATGGTTCAGTACTATGGAATCCTGGATGTTGTCGTTTGGTGAGGCACCAGCACTCTTTGGCAGAGGTGACTAAAGAACTTATACAACTCCAATGATTCCATAGTATTGAGATAAAGTATTGTCAAACTGTTTTAATTGTATGGGGTAAATACACCTTGAAAGAAAGAAATTTGAAACTTAAACTTCTGTACACTGGGTCTACCAACATCGGTTGCATCTAATGAAGTACACCCTGGTTGCATCTACACTGTTGGAATTCATACCGTTTGACACCACTTTATTTATTTATTTACTAGCTGACCCGGCCACGTTTTGCTGTGGCTTTTTATCTTTCCTGTGGCCCAGTCTGTATATATGTGTTTTGTATGTGTATGTATGTGTATATATGGATTTGTGTCTATGTGTACATATGTGTGTGTTCTTATGTATATGTGTATATGTGTATGCGTGTATGTGTGTACTTATGTATATGTGTGTTTGTATATGTATATGCGTGTATATGTGTGTGTGTATGTGTATATTTGTATATTTCTGTGCATGTGTGTGTGTATGTGTTCCTTTCTTCTCCCCTCCTTCCTTCCTTCCCTCCATCCTTTCTTTCCTTTCCCCTTCCCATCCTTCCTGCTAGCCTTCCTATTTTCTTGCTTTTTTCTCCCCTCCTTCCTTCCTCCCATCCATCCTTCCTCCTATCTTTTCCTGTCTTTTCTCCCCTCCTTCCTTCCATCCATTCTTGTTTTGCATGTCTTTATGTATATGTGTGTGTATTCTCTCTCTCTCTCTCTCTCTCTCTCTCTCTCTCTCTTCTCTCTCTTTCTCTCTCTCTCTCTCTCTCTCTCTCTTTCCTGGTCTCCTTCTTTCCTCCATTCTCCCTCTTCCTTTCTTCCTTCCTTCCTCTTCCTTTCTTTCTCCCCCTTCTCCCTTTCCTTCTCTCCTTCCTTTTCCTTCCCTCTCTCCTTCCTTCCTTTGTTCCTGGTATCCTTTCCTTCCCCCTCCTTCCATCCATCCTTTTTTTCCTTCTTTTTCTCTCCTCCTTCCCTCCTTCCTTCCTTTTTTCTTCCTTTCTTCTCCCCTTCCATCCTTCTATTCTTTTCTTTCCTGCTCCTTACTTTTTTCTTCTCTGCCGCCATCGCCAGGGCTTCCTCATCGGGCGTGTGGAGCAGGCCCCTGCCAGTGTTTGTGGAGGCCACGGGGGCCTGGAAGGGCCGCGGGAGGAGCATGGTGTGGGACAGGAAGCCCTGTCAGAAGTGGCGGCGACCGACCCCTTCACTCCCCGCCACCCTTTCTGGGCGGGAAAGCAAGAGCCCGGAGGGGGAGGAGGTGGGCCGGCTTCCTCTCCCCCAGGGCATCTCCTCAGCCCACGGCCTTGTTCCTTCCCCGAAGCCCCGGCCTTTCCTAAGAGGAGGCCCCTTCTCCCTCCCTCCTTTCCTTCCTCTCCTCCTCCTCCTCTCACATGACAGGCGCCATGGACGGAGGAGAAGGTGAGCCACCGGCAGAGGGTTTTGTCCGGGAAGGGGAGCCCCTAGGCGGGCCCTCGTCTTAGGAAAGGCCGGGGCTTCGGGAAGGAGCAAGGCTGCGGGCTTAGGAGACGCCCTGGGGGAGTGGAAGGCGGCCTGGCCTGGCTTTGACCGGGCGTGTGGAGCAGGAGGAGGAAGAGGAGGCGGAGGAGGAGGAAAGAGCAGCGAGGGAGGGAGGATCGTAGCCTCTGTGCATGGCTACCTCTGTTTGGCGCTGCCTTTCGTGCGTTGCCTGTCGTGCGCGCGCGGGAAGCCGAGAAGCAGCTTTTTTTGTTTGGGGAGGGGAGAGGAGCGTTGGCGCCATTTTGTTGTCTGGCGCAGGGGGTTATGGGACTTGTAGTCCAAAACGTTTTTAAGGGGTTTTGGCCGTTGTCAATTTTTTAAAATGTTTTTTTAAGCAAAGAACATACCTTGTAGGGTTGTGGATGTATGTGGGCTGTTTGTGTGTTTCTGCCTTGTATGGTTTCTTTGTTTTAGAGCCAGGAAACATGACACTTATCATTTTATATATATAGATTATTTCGATTTCTAGACCGCTCCTTCCCGCAGGCTCGGGGCGGTTTACAACATTCCATAAAAGCATAAAAACATCATAATTAACAAATTTAACTGCCGTGACTCATGCTATTTAATTCTGGGAGTTGTAGTTTGGTGAGGTACCAGCACTCTTTGTCAGAACTTTGTGAAACGGCCACTCCTATGATGCCATAGCACTGAGACCTGACAGTTAAAACTCTGTCAAACTGCATTATGTCTACAGTGTTTGTGTATGAAAGCTACATATACAGAATCATAGAGTTAGAAGAGACCATAAGGTCCACGTAGTCCAGCCTTCTGTTGTGTGGGAATGTACAGCATACTTACTTAACATCAAGATTGTATTACTTTTAAAAGATTGTATTTTTCTATGTTGTCCAATATCTCTTTTAATCTGCCTAATGGTTGAATCCTTGCAGGGTTGTGTGTGTGTGTGTGTTATTGTTCCAGTGGACGAAAGCCACTTTTGCTTCCGTTGACAGGTAGAAGTAGAGTCCTAGCTCCCTGATAGGAGCATTGAAAGCCAGCTTGTTGTTCATGGAGCAGCTGTGTACCCAGTGAAGGGCCCTTTCCGTTTTGCACACTGAATTGGCTCGGCTGGAATTACCAGAGGCTTTACTGAGTGGAGTCCAGTGAAGGAATGAGTCACTGTCAAGGCACAGCGCACACTGAAATGTCATTTTAATGGTAGGCTTGGCTTCTGTGTGGGCTTCAGGCAATGAATGAGATATTCCCCCACCCCGTGCGGAGCTGTCCTTCCGGGACACTTGGCTTACCAACAGGGCTGTCAGGACTGACCCACCCACAAAAGTGGCGCGTTAATGGACTTCGCTCACTTCTCCAATAAGCCACAGGTAGGGTAGTCGGGGATGATGGGAGTTATAACACTGGAAGTCAATTTCATGAATACTTGAGGAATCCCCCATATTGTGAATTTTTAATTAAGACTTAATTAATATAATATAACTGAGAATATCAGGGCAGAAAATCCCACAATATCTGCTTTGAACTGGAATATATGGCAGTCTGGACTCAGATAACTCAGTTCGAAGCAGATATTGTGGGATTTTCTGCCTTGATATTCTGGGATATAGGGCTGGGTGGAAGGGTCCTGGGTTATCTGAGTCCACACTGTCATATATTCCAGTTCAAATCATAAAAATGTGGGATTTTATTCAGCTGTGTGGAAGGGGCCCTAGACACCTGAAAGGTACCAGAGCCAAGCTAATTTTGGAAGTTAAGCAGGGTGCACCCTGGCTAGTTTTTAGATGGGAGAGCACCCATAAATATCAGGTGCTGTAGCTTATATTTCAGAGGAATGGACTGGTAAATCCCCCTCTAAGTATTCCTTGCTTAAGAAAACTATTAAAAAATGCATGGGGTCATCACAAATCAAGATACAACTTGAAGGCAGACACACTCACATCACATAAGGCATATTGGATTTTAAGGGTGTAAAGTGCCGGTTTTGTTGCCTCTTTATCTCATGCCTCACAATTACATCATTCATGCTGGAAAATGAGTAAAAATGAGTCAGTTCGGTTTCAGTTTAGCATTTGTATTTTATTCTTGAATAATACATTCAAAGGTAGAGGTCTTTTAGGTTAAAAAGGCAGTCTAGACAATCAAATGTGTTAAACATATATGTTAATGCATGTTTTAATATGTTTTCTATATTAATAATTTTAAGACATAACCTATGGCAACACCATGAATTTAATAGGCAAGGTATTTTTTGCCAGTTCCTACTTTGGAAATATAGCCTATGGCAGCTTATATTCAGCGGTGGCCTCCCATTCAGATACTAACCAGGGATGACCCTGCTTAGCTTCCAAGATCAGACAGAATCCGATGCCTTTAAGATATTGTTAACTGTAATTTGTTGCATGTTTACAATTGTTGCAACCTATGTTTGACTGTGGAAATTGTATGCCACCTCCAGCCGAAACGTTGCCGAAAATAATAATAAAAACTATTCCTGTGAAAAGCTGAAATGCTGTTGATTCACAAAGCTATAAAGCAGAAACGTTATGATTTTGAGCCAATTAGCTAAATGAGACTTCATTCTGTGTGGTTTTTTTATATAGTGTTCTTGGACTTCGAGTGGATATGTGAAACCGCAGATAATAGTCAACCCTATTATTTTCAGTGGGAGGAACGACTGTGGTACAAAGAGGGTGTAGCTGAAACACGAGATTCTAAGTGACTAAGTGGATGAATGAAACTATGTGTATTGGCTCTGTGGATACAGGGGGTTGTACTGTATTAGTTACAAGTGATATCTGACTCCAGTTGTCTTTGCACTGATATCAGGGCTCTTTTATACTCTACAATTATAGAGCTAAAATATACTTTAACTGCCATGGTATGTGCAACAGGGGAAGGAGAAAGCATTAAGCCAGTGGTTCGCAACCTGTGAGTGCCCAGGTGTTTTGGCTTATAATTCCCAGAAACCCCAGCCAGTTTACCAGCTGTTAGGATTTCTGAGAGTTAAAGGCCAAAACATCTGGGGACCCACAGGTTGAGAACCACAATACCTGACAGCTTCTCCCTGTGCTTCAAAGCTGTGATGAGCTAGTTATGCGCGAGCAGATTTAAGGTGAACCCAGCAAAAACTGAGATCCTATTGCCCGGCCGACCTCCAGAACTGGCCATCCCGCTGCCAACCTACGATGGTGAGCCTCTGGCTCCATCCACTACTGTGAAGAGCCTTGGTGTCGTATTGGATTCCCAGCTAACGATGGAGGCTCAGGTCTCCACCATCAGTAAGCAGGCTTTTTTCCATCTTCGCCAGGTGAGGCAGCTGGCAGCTCACCTCCTGACAGAGGCTCTGGCAATGGTGATCCATGCCACGGTCACTTCGAGGCTAGATTACTGTAATGCTCTGTATGTTGGCACCCCTTTATTGGTGACCCGGAAGATTCAGGTGGTTCAAAATGCAGCTGCCAGACTACTCATGCGGACACCCATGAGACATAACTCCAATGTTACAACATCTCCACTGGCTCCCAATTGAACATCGAGCTTCCTACAAGACTCTGGTCCCGACTTTCAAAGCCATCCACGGTCAGGGTCTTAGATACCTCAGGGATCGCCTCTCATATGCTCACCACCTGAGATCAGGAAAGCCTTCTGTATATCCCGGGTCCCAAGGAATTATGCCTGGAATCTACAAGGAACAGGGCCTTTTCAGTCTTTGCCCCAACCCTGTGGAACTCTCTACCACCATATGTAAGAGCCAAGCCCGATTTACGGTCATTCACCCAAGCACTTAAAACCTGGCTCTTTGTTAAAGCTTTTAATTTGTAATAATCTAATATACTGTCCAAGTTGCTTTTACTTGTTTGTGTAAGTCGCTTAGAGCACTCTAGTGGAGAGCGACTCATGAAATAATGAATTGAATTGAATTAAGCACAAATCTTCCAAGAATCCTATGCCTTCTTTCACCAGAGAACCAAATGGCCCACTTCCATGTTCATTGCTTGGGGAGCCGAACTGCATCCTCCGAGTGAGGACTTGCTTTACTGCCTTGCACCATGTATTTAGTGCCAACAGCTTGCTTAGGAACCCTGCAGAACATTGATGTGACAGTTCTTTGCCTAAGGGGCTGGCTGTCTTAAGGTTGTGTGCACACCGCTACTCAGATTCTTGGTGAGGTATATCACGCATTGCTGTTGGACGGTCCCAAACAATGGCCTGATTCTGAGGCTGTCGCTGCAGTGTAGTTGCCTCTGAGAAACACACAAGAGCAGCACTAGGACTCTATATCTGGGTCTATTTTTCTCTACTTTGGCCTGAATGGAAATTGGGGTTTTTTTTAGCCCAAACCCCATATAATTTGGGGGAATTATCATATCCGGGGCCCTTTGAGACAGCCATATAATCCAGAATATCAAGGCAGAACGTTCCACAATATTTGCCTTGAGTCCACATTGCCATATATCCCAGTTCAAAGCAGATAATGTGGGATTTTATTCAGTGGTGTGGAAGGGACCCAGGGTGATAGCTTGTGATCTGTTCAAAACATCATTAAGAAGAATGTGTGTGTTTGTGTGTGTGGCAACTATATGTATGTGATGTGTGTTTACTGGGTTTGGCAATTAATTACATGTTGACAGAAGATACCATTGTGTGGGTGGCCTGCCACACTATCATGGATTTTGTGCCAGCGACTATACTACATAAAAAGACAAAATGGGAGAATGAGATCAACATGATAAATTGCATGATAAATTGCTAGTAGATTATCCAAAGCTTCCTGTTTTGTAATAGTAATAGTCACAAAACTGGAAAACTCCCCACACCAATGAAAAGACAAGGGAGGACTTTTTGAGTAGAAGGTCTTGTCATCTTGTTTATGGCATGGATTATCAATTCGTGGATTGCCCATGTGCTCAGGGGCAACCCTTTCCTTTATTTTTAGTGCATCTTTGCCCATCTGCATCAGGAATTTGCACCTAGCTGTTGCTGGTGAATCTTGGAAGCTCTAGTTAAAATAAGAAAGGACAGCCTACAAGTCAGAAGTCTATTTATTTCTGGTGTGGTGGACAGATGGTTACCCTTGAGCCTGGGTATGGAGATCCAACACCAAACTCTCTATTCAGCTTTCCTGTTTAGTCTACGTAGCTCTTATCTAGAAAATAGAAGTCTTAATGAACAGTTTATAGAATATTTGTCAGTATAACAACTGTCCCAGAAGTATGAGGAAATCATGCTTAGCGGCCATATAGTCTAGTTTCTGAATGCAGATTAACTTCATTGAATTGGCAAAGTAGACTCACACAATCCAGTTCAAAGCAGTTAATCTACATTCTGAAACTGGATTGTATGGCAGTGTGGATCCTGCCCCCCCAAACTGGATGCCTTCCAGATGCCTTCTATCTGTCATCCCCAGCCAACATGCTTGGATAAAGATGATGAGAGTTGCAATCCAAGATACCTGAAAGTCACATTGGTTGGCAAACGTTTCTGTAAAGCATATGGCTTTACTCACAATGTACTACAGAATCTGTAATCATCGTACCTAGATTCTAGTTGGTATGCTAACCTATTGGTGGCAGTTTTTCCAGTGATGGCAAAGGAAGGAAGACAAAATCTGCCTGCTCCAAACACCCTTTAATGATGTTGGTGTTGTGTACCTCATGGCAGCACTCTCTTTGGTTTTTTCTTGCCAAGATTTGTTCAGAAGGAGTTTGCCACTGTTCTCTTCTGAGATGACAGAACGTCAGTTGCCCAAGCTCACTCAATGAGTTTCCATGACTGAGCAAGGATTCAAACTCTGGTCTCCCAGAAGCTTGGCCCAACACTCAAATCATTGCACCATGTTAGCTCTCTGTCTTTCTTTAAAGAAAAGTTCTCCGATGCTTTCTTTTTTCATGACTGATGCAGCCATGGCCATTTGCACCAGCAAAATTCCTGACAACAACAATGATGACAATGATTGATGAGGCTAAGTTTAACTATGCAGTTATGTCATTCCAGCCTAAAATATAGTATTTGGAGCCAGTGGCATCATTACAGTTGGTGTCACTCAGTGTGGTAACTCAGATTTTTATTTTATTCATTTACTTTATTTATACCCCGCCTTTTCCCCACACTAAAAACAACAACAACAACAACAACGACATCCCATGGACCTCCGAGTTACAATATGGTAACTAGAATATCAGAAACTTTGGCAAAATGAGCAACTATAAAAAAGCCCCAGAAGTAATATAATAATAATAATAATATAATAACTTTATTTTTGTACCCTGCCTCCATCTTCTCGAAGGGGCTCGGGGCAGCTCACACATGGCATAAAGTGCCTAAAACAATATATAAAATAAAATAAACACAAAATACAATATAAAATAAACCAATATTATATAAAGTAATGAAAATAGCAGTGATCCAGTTCCTGTAAACTGACTACAGGATTATTTTTGTTTTAAAAATACAAATTTCTGTTGAAATACTGCATAAAATGTTTATAGACAGTTGTTTTGGTGCCTCCCCCTCTGTGAGATTCTGGGTTTGTAATTTGGTGAGGCATTGTCATTCTTTTGCAGAGAAAGTACAACTCCAATTATTCCATAGTGTTGAGCCATGGCAGTTAGTGATATATTTCTGCAGTGACTGTACATATATCCCATAGAATGATAAATGATGGTTTGGTGCAGGGGTCAGGAACCTTTTTGACTCAGAGAGCCATGAAAGCAAAATATTTGGAAATTTATTTCAGTGAGAGCCATATTTTATATATATATACATATATATATATATATATACACCGTATTTTATGCACCATAAGGCGCACCTGCTGATAAGACGCACCATGATTTTAGAGGGGTGAAATTGGGAAAAAATTTGGGGGCTGGTAACACTAACATGGAGGGGGGGGGGAGGAGCTGGAGCAGAGGGGGGGCCGCGATGTACTTACGCTATATTCGCGCCCCTCCGGCGGCTCGGCGGCTCCTGCACATGCCCATACTCGCCGCCGTGTCGCTGCAGCCAGCCGGCGGCGCGGAGGAATGGGGGCGGAAGAGAGGGACTCGTGGGGCGGGCTCGCCACTCACGGACCCGAGGAGGAGGGAGGCCACGAGGCGGCCCCACGGCGGCGGCAGCGGCAGCCGTAGCAGAAGCCGCAGCAGCAGCAGCAGAGGAAGGCCCGAAGGCAGAGGCGCATCTTCGTGACGTCAGGAAGATGCGCCTCTGCCAGGAAGGAGGCGCGGCCGCGCGGCTGTAAGGAGGCCCGAAGAGAGGCCGCAGGGAGGGAGGGAAGGAGGAAGAGTTCCCTCCCTCCCTCCGGCCTCTTTTCCGGGCTTTCAGCGCGCGCCGCCTCCCCCTTCCTCCTCGTCAGAGGCGCGACAGTGACGTCAGGAAGAAGCGCCTCTGCCGAGGAGGAGGCCTCGCCGGCGCGCGCTTACAACGTTCTTACAGCGCGGCTGGCGAGGCCCTCCTCCTCGGCAGAGGCGCTTCCTGACGTCACCGTCGCGCCTCTGACGAGGAGGAAGGGGGAGGCGGCCGCGCGCCAAGAACGCCCGGAAAGAGAGGCCGGAGGAGGGAGGAACTCTTCCTCCTTCCCTCCCTCCCTGCGGCCTCTCTTCGGGCCTCCTTACAGCGCGGCCGCTCCCTTCCCTCGGCAGAGGCGCATCTTCCTGACGTCACGAAGATGCGCCTCTGGCTTCGGGCCTTCCTCTGCTGCTGCTGCTGCGGCTGCTGCTACGGCTGCCGCTGCGCCGCCGTGGGGCCGCCCTCGTGGCCTCCTCGTGGCCTCCCTCCTCCTCGGGTCCGTGAGTGGCGAGCCCGCCCACGAGTCCCTCTTCCGCCCCGTTCCTCCGCGCCGGCTGGCTGCAGCGACACGGCGGCGAGAGTATGGGCATGCGCAGGGAGCCGCCGGAGCCGCCGGAGGGGGCGCGAATGGCAGCCCATCGCAGCCCCTCTGCTCCAGCGCCCCCTCCATGTTAGTGTATTCGCTCCATAAGACGCAGCTTATTTTTCTTCCTACTTTGGGAGGAAAAAAACTGCGTCTTATGGTCCGAAAAATACGGTATGTATATATATATATATATGTGTGTGTGTGTGTGTGTGTGTGTGTGAAAATTGTTGAATTCAGTCTTCATATATATATGTGTGTGTGTGTGTGTGTGTGTGTGTGTGTGAGAGAGAGAGAGAGAGAGAGAGAGAGAAGACTGAATTCAACTATATACGTACATACTATGAGAAAAGGATTTCCCCGGCAGAATGATGGGACACTTCAGACCTGGCTCTGCAAAAGGCATGCTCAGGACTCTGGGAAGGAAGACAAGGCGGAAGGAAGGGGGAAAGAAAGAAAGAAAGAAAGAAAGAAAGAAAGAAAGAGGAAATAAAGGAGGGAGTGGGAGAGGAAGAAAGAAAAGAAGAACAAACTATGGAAAAGGAAGAAAAGAAAAGCAGGAGAGAGACAAGGAGGGGAAAAGAAAGAAGGAAAAGGGAAGGGAGGAAAGGAAAGGGTGGAGAAAAGAAAGGAAAGGGAGTGAAGAAAAAGTAAAATAATGAAGGGAAAAGAAGAAAAGAAAGAAGGAGAGAGAGGGAAGTGAAAATAAAGGAAGGAGAAGGAAAGGAAGACTTGGGGGAACAGAATAGAAGAGGAAGGAAAGAAGGAAGGAAGGAAGAGGGAGGGAGAATGGATGAAAGAAGGAAGGAGAGAAGGAAAGTGTGAAAGGGGAGAAAGAAAGGAAGAGGAAGGAAGGAAGAGGGAGAATGGAAGAAAGAAGGAAGGAGAGAAGGAGAAGCTGCATGCTGGGAAACCGAGGCCCGGGCTGCTCTGGAGAGCCAGATGTAATCATGAAAAGAGCCACATCTGGCTCCCAAGCCGTGGGTTCCCTACCCCTGTGTTTCTTTTGTTTTTTGTTTTGTTTGTTTTTTGCTTTCTTCCAAGAGACTCAAAATAGATGGAATAAAATGGGCATTACCTATAGATCTCTGAACCCGTTCATTCAACTCTCTATCTGAGGTCTCTGTTTTCTTGACCCTGTGAGCTATGGCATTGGTTTCTGAGTTCAGGAGAATGAGGACAGGAAAGCACAGCAGTGTGAGAAAGAGAGATCTTAAGCCGGAAGAACTGCAGAAGGTGCCTCTTGTGGACTCAACCAGCTTAGACATGTAGGATTTGGGGAACTAAAGCCTCCAGACTATCTCCAGGTACAAGTGGAGCATAACCTCCTCCCCAAATTTCCGATATAAATAGGGGAAGAGTTATGAAATCCTGTGACAGGGCAAGTCAGGGGTGGCTTTTGTGCCGTACCACTGGTAGTTTCTGAGACCTGGCGTGCCTCTCGAAATTGAGTGAATGGGCAACAAAGTGGCAAATGCATTTTAACCTAAACAAGTGTAAAGTCATGCACATCGGGGCAAAGAACCCCAACTACACCTACAAATTGATGGGGTCAAAGCTTTCCGAGACAAACCAGGAAAGCGATCTTGGGGTTTTGGTGGACAGCTCAATGAAGACGTCAACCCAGTGCGCAGCAGCAGTGAAAAAAGCAAATTCTATGCTTGGCATGATCAGGAAGGGATTCGAAAATAGGTCGGCAAATGTTGTATTGCCTCTCTACAAATCTATGGTAAGGCCACATTTGGAGTACTGTGTACAATTCTGGTCTCCGCACCTTAAGAAGGATATAACGGAACTGGAAAAGGTACAAAGAAGGGCGACAAAAATGATCCAAGGGATGGAGCAGCTCCCTTATGAAATCAGGTTGCAACGCCTTGGTCTTTTCAGCCTTGAAAGACGGCGTTTAAGAGGTGACTTGATCGAAGTGTATAAAATCATGCATGGGATAGAAAAGGTGAATAAAGAAAAATATTTTCTCTGTCACCCAACACTAGGACTAGGGGGCACTCCCTAAAGCTCCAAGGTAGGAAAGTTAGGACTAATAAAGGGAAATATTTCTTCACCCTTAGGGTCACTGGGTTATGGAACTCACTTCCAGAGGAGGTTGTGACAGCGGTCAGCCTGGACAGCTTCAAGGCAGGATTAGACAGATTCATGGATACCAAGGGAATCAGTAGCTACTGAAATGGACATCCAAGTGCCACCTCTGTGTTGATGGAGGCAGGCAGGATTTTCCCCGGGTACTGGTTGTGGGGGGTCGGGAGCAGGTGAGGGTTTTGCCCTCCTTTCTGCTAGAGATCCCAGTGTACAACTGGTGGGCCACTGTGTGACACAGAATGCTGGACTAGATGGGCTGAGGCCCGATTCAGCATGGCTCTTCTTATGTTCTTATGTTCTTATGTGCCTTGAGGATACCAACTGGTGCGGATTCTTATCCAGTCCATGAACCCTTTGACAAGTTTTGGAAAGTATCAGGAGTTCACACTAAAATTTTTAATAAAGTATTTTTAATTAGCATTCTCAACTAGAGTGATTTTCTTGCAAACCTGAGAATGCCAGAGGATACAGCAATGACAGCTATAAGTGGAATCATAAATATAAATACACACATAAACAGACAACACATAAGTAAGATCACACGCTTCCTTTTGTCCAATAAATGGAATGAGATTCTCACTTTTTGTGGTTGGATTTCTAGTTACTATGTACAGGCTTTAAGCAGCAAGAATGCAATTATATTTGTTATACATTACATATGTTTCATCATATCCAGTGCAACCTCATATCTGTGGAAAGGGGTGCTCCAGTTTCACTCATCTACATAGGAAAAAATATCAACATCCTTTCTGAGCATGTTCTTGGACTTCAAGCATGATTCGATGGTATGCTTCTGTTGGACCATAGAATTGCGCTGGAGGACCTAGTAATTCTGGAGCAGTGTTCTCCCTGTGCATTTTCCAGGTCCTCCCCATGTGGTTATATGGTATGCCTCTACTATTGGGCAATCCCCAGTGGTGCAGCAGCTTAAACCACTGAGCTACTGAGCTTGCTGACTGAAAGGTCGGCGGTTCGAATCTGGGGAGTGGGGTGATCTCCTGCTGTTAGTCCCAGCTTCTGCCAACCTAGCAGTTTGAAAACATGCAAATGTGAGTAGATCAATAGGTACCACTTCTGCAAGAAGGTATCGGTACTCAATGCAGCCACATGACCTTGGAGGTGTTTACAGACAATGCCGGCTCTTCGGCTTAAAAATGGAGATGAGCACCAACCCCCAGAGTCGAGCACAACTAAATGTCAAGGGGAAACCGTTACCTATACTTCTACTAGAAGCTGTGCATTTCAATAGGGTTCTCTGTTGCCTATAATTTTGCTTTTCCACAGAAAGCCAGGGAAGTATCCCCTGCAGCTATGGAGGTGATAATGTAATTATGTGTCATCCATGTAAATTTATATTTATTTTTACTTTTATGTAGCCCTTGAAGAAGGCCCGGTATGTATATTGGCCGAAACACATTGAACACTTTTTAAAAATAAACCAGCCATCTGTTGAGCACTTTGAGGCGTGTTTCTGGTTTTTCCTGCAGGTTCTGTTGGGTTCTCTCCAGTTTCTTTTCTCACTCAAGCTCCCTTTTTCTCTCTGTGGTGGCAAGCAGGGCCCTCGCCCTATCCAACTACCACTCAAGGCATGTCTGGCAAGGATGCAACAGAGACCTTTCTGCGTGGCTGTTCCAAGAAGGCTTTCTAAAGGCTCTCACTGGTGCTCCTGGCCAAGGGAGGCTTGGTTGGCTCACTTTGCCTGTTGTTCAAGGGGGAAGATCAATTCTGTTTATTTCCAGATGGGTTTTTGGCATGCAGGCTCATCTGCTGTCAAAGGATGTCTAAGCAGTTGAATGCTGACTGGTTTGTCTGTTGCTGTATTTTCAGTGAATTCCTCTTTCTGTCATATTTTAAACATAGCTTTTGTATTTAACCCATGTTTTATTATTCTTAGCCATATTGAGCTCTAGGGCGAGGTGACAAGTTAGAGATGGAGTGTGTGTCGAGGAACTCGATTTGAGGCAGGGATCCAAGCTCAGCAGGGCTAGCACCCCCTATGATTTTCCAAAGCGCTGCCTCACCCATTTCATGTGTCGCTTTGTGAATATGGGTACGTTGTGTAGGAGAGGGAGAAAGTGAGGGAGGATTGCAGGGGGAGAGCCCTAAGTGTAAGCAAGGCAGCAGCAAAGGGAATTAGCCAGCTGTGAAATTGCCGATTACTATATCCAGCCAAGCCAATGGTATGTATTCCTGCTCTTTGCTGGCAGATAGGTTCCTGGCAAGCCTTCTGACGGAGAAATGTTGTGGCTTGCATTCTGCGTTCTGGTTGATAATGCAGAGGAGTAGGGCAGGGGTGGGGGACATTGTGCCCCTCCAGAACGGCCTCTTCCATCATCTGTAACCACTGTCCACAACATCTAATGCAGCGTTTCTCAACCTGGAGATCGGGACCCCTGGGGGGGGGGGGGATGTCAGAGGGGTTGCCAAAGACCATCAGAAAGCACAGTATTTTCTGTTGGTTATGGGAGCTCTGTGTGCCAAGTTTGGCCCAATTCTATTGTTGGTGGGATTCAGAATGCTCTTTGATTGTAGGAGAACTATAAATCCCAGCAACTACAATTCCCAAATGTCAGGGCCTATTTCCCCCAAGCTCCACGAGTGTTTGGGCATATTGGGTATTAATGCCAAGTTTGGTCCAGATCCATCATTGTTTGAGTCCACGGTGCTCTCTGGATGTAGGTGAACTACAACTCTAAAACTCAAGGTCAATGCCAAACCCTTCCAATATTTTCTGTTGGTCATGGAAGTTCTGTGTGCCAAATCTGGTTCAGTTCCATCATTGGTAGAGTTCAGAATGCTCTTTGATTGTAAGTGAACTATAAATCCCAGCATCTACAACTCCCAAATGTCAAAATCACCCCCCCCCCCAACCACCAGTATTCAAATTTGGGAGTATTGGGTATTTGTGCTAAATTTGGTCCAATGAATTAAAATATATCCTCCATATCAGATATTTACATTACTATTCATAACAGTAGCAAAATTAGTTATGAAGTAGCAGCAAAAATAATTTTATGGTTGGGGTTTCACCACAACATGAGGAACTGTATTAAGGGGTCACGGAATTAGGAAGGTTGAGAAACACTGTTCTAATGGAATTACAGGTTCATCAGATGTGATCTGAAGTTTTGGTTTCTTCTGAGATGAGAGTGGGCAAAGGGAGCTACCGACCAGATGTCTGTATGGGAACAAGAGAGGAAACTAAAGAAGAATAGGAGCGAACAACAAAAATGGGCAGTAACACCCATTTTAGTAATTTTTCCTATAGTGTGAAATAGTCTCCCATTATAGTGCTGGGGCCCATGCCGTGAAATATAAAATCAAGAGAAGCCAAGCAAGGTGGTTATCATCACATGGTAATCATACGGCGGGAGAATGCATTCAGCTAAACAATTGGTGCCTGCTTATATTGTAATAAAATGCCTTGCCGAAAAGCTTTCCTCCCATCGACAGCTATTGCCTGCTGATTATGTGGTTGCTGTGAGGTTGATCTTTTTCAAAATCTCAGTTCCATATCTGTTGGGGAGAGAGGAGAAATGTTTAGTTCTCCTTCCCTGTTGCCTGGTTCGAAATAATTGGGGGAAGGGGAGAGATTATTTGGCGAGAGATATTTTTCTTTCACAGTGAAGATATGAATAGGTTATTGTGAGTCAGGAAACCATTCCTCATCAGTTTGGGCTTGTGCGTAGAACTATGGATACTAATTATTTTTCCAGGCTCTTTGGAAGGGAATTAGGAGCCATTGGTAGTAGCCAAGCTTTGGATTGCTGATGCCAGTCTAGATTAAACTACGTATGTTATAAGTCTGTAGATCATATATGAGAAAGATCAGTAGTTGCAGAAGAGCTGCTTGTGGCTGGCACATTGCTGGTATGAATTTTGGGAGCCAAGAATGTAACCAGTAATGTCTGCCAGAGGTTGTTTCTGTGCCCTGTGCTTGCTCACCCTGTACATGATGAAGGCACGATACGTTGCTAATGAATGTTCTCTTCTCCCAAAGGGAAATGATTATGTAAATACAATCTTGAACTTTCCTTCTTTGTGTGTATGGATGTGTGTGTGTATGGGTGTGTATAAAACAATACATTTTCCTCTGCAAACTTGGCTTTCTTTTACATATGGTCTAATGTGTACATCTAACTGAGAGAAAGAGGTTGGTAGCATAAGCTTTAGTATAGTCAGGACAGATCAGTTTAATCTGTGGGAGGGAGCTCAGTATTTTGTACTGATGGATCATATTATTCCCAAATTTCAAAAATATACACATGCATACACACACATACACACACACACACACACCAGAACACTTGCATTACAGTTTTATAATCTCTTATCTGAAATGTTTGGGACCAGAAGTGTTTTGAATTTTGGAATTTATATCTTGGTATCTTGAGGTCCCCCTGGTGGCATAGCGGGTTAAACCGCTGAGCTGCTGAAGTTGCTGACCAAAAAGTTGGCGGTTCGAATATGGGGAGCAAGGTGAGCTTCCGCTGTTAGCCACTGCTTCTGCCATCCTAGCAGTTTGAAAACATGCAAATGTGAGTAGATCAACAGATACCACTCCAGCGGGAAGGTAACGGCGCTCCATGCAGTCATGCCGGCCGTGTGACCTTGGAGATGTCTACGGACAACGCCAGCTCTTCGGCTTAGAAATGGAGATGAACATCACCCCAGAGTTGGACACAACTAGACTTAATGTCAGGGGAAACTTTTACCTTTACCTATCTTATACTAGTGGAGTATGGGCTTTCTTGGTGTGTTTTAAAACTATGGCTGTGTCTACGTGGGCCAAATGAAACAATCTCACCTCAAACCCACTGCAGGCAGTCTAGCTGTTAATCCGTCCCAAGAAGAGATACAAGTTATCCCAGAGCTTCCAGGAGCCCATTGTTTTTGATATGTGGAAAACAGATTGTGCTGGAGCTGGGTGATCAAGTGTCCACACATTAAAAAGACCTAATACCATGTTGTGCTGGTGACATTGCTTCTAAAGATCATATAACTGCGTGTCCTGTTGTGACCCCACCAGAAGCAATGGTGCCAGCGAGGCTCTGCTGGAGAGAGCCCTTTGGTTGGGGTGGTATCATGTTATATCCGGGACAGCTCCGGAACAGAACAATGGAGTATCTTGACTGGTGTAGATGCAGCCTATCATCACATATTTTTGTTGTTGTTTTCATTTTGCATTTGTGGGGGAGGACATTTGGACCTTTTGTATATTTTCAGTCTTCTACATTGTTGTTTTCCACATTTTGCTTTCACATATGATTTCATAGGTTTTCTCAGGATTGTATAAGCAGTGAAGTAATGATTTATGGAATTAATAACTACCAATCACAGCATAAGAAATATATGCCATTTATACAAGCTGTTCTTTTGCCATCAAGTACTACAATATAGTGGGCCCTTGGTATCCCCTGGGGTTTGGATCCAGGACTCCCTGTAGATACCAAATGTACTCCCATTGCATACAATGGCTTAGTAATATAGTAATTTGACACAAAGCTCGGTTTTTGGATTTTTAAAAATATTTTCAATGCATGCATGGGCCGAAAGTATTCAAAATCATGGATTTGATGTAGATACTAAAACACACCAAGGGTTTAAAGCTTAGCATAGTGTCATCAAATGTCAAACATCTGCAAGATGTAAACAAACCAAAATAAGTGATTTCTAAGTAAAAGAATTTTAAGGCTGACATTGCATTCTCACTGGAAACCCATTTGATGACAGAGCTTGTGAAGAGTCTTCAGAAAAAAATGACTGAGTGAGGTTTATCTTTCAAAGGTTTCTAGACAGTGTAAAGGCGTGGCATTCTTAATTCACAAACATACTTGCGTTTTAATACAGCAGGCACTATTAGATCCAGATAGGCTGTTTTTATTTTTTTTTACTTGTAATATGTTTTTGAAAAAATATTTGTGTATATTAATATTTATGGTCATAATTGTGATGCTCCTGAGATGCTTCATAAATGTTTTAGTCACCCTAGAACAGTGGTTCCCAACCTTTTTTTTGTCCAGGGTCCACTTGACTAGGGATCACTCTCCAACGTTAGTACCAAAAGGGTTACAAATCAGTTTTTGGTCAACTTTAGATTCGGTTTGGTTATTTGGGGTGCTGATTCAGAAAATTGCATTGAATAGATCACATTGGCTCTAGTTTCTGATACAGAACATATGCCATCCAGTGGTCGCCATCTGCTCGCCCACAGAAAATCATATTTAACAAGCCTTGGCACTATAAAATGGTTTTGCAAGACCATTACACTATCGTTGTAACAGTGTAGTAATGGTGAGGCCATGGACCATATTTTAGTTCTTGCGGACAACTGGTGGTCCACGGAATACAGGTTGGGAACCACTGCCCTAGAATATAAATATTTGATCGTCGGTGGTGATTTTCATAAAATTTGGGATCTTTTATTAAACAGAAATATACCTCCCCAAGTAAACAGTCTATGGTGGGAGCTGTTTTATAGGTCTATGAATGATGCATGGAGAACCCGACAGTCAGGAGATAGGGACTGTACTTTTGTCTTTCTGGTCCACTATAATTATTTCAGGTTAGATATTTCTTAATTCCAGTGTTTTTGGACATAAATACAAACACATGCAAAACCGACCCCTTGATAATAGCAGACCACATTTCAGTTTGTCTAGAATTGCACTTTTCCAAGACATTTAAAGTCTGGCAATGTAATGCTTCGCTTTCAGTGATGAGCAGTTTAGGGGTCATATGTCAGCAGATCTGATGGAGTATTTTTAAATGAATGAAGGCTCTGTGAATTCATACGCTATTGAATGAGTAGCAGAGAAAGCATACATACGGAGTTGAATCATTTCTTATTCTTCTTACAAAAATGGAATTATTGAACAATCAGCTAACCTGTGTTCTTTGTATTTGCTGCTTCTCCCCCTGAACAACTTACTAACATTTGCAAGAAGTCAAAATGAATTGCATAGTATTATCTCACAGCAAACTGAGCATGCTTTGACATTCCCATGTCAAACATATTGGGAAATGGAGGAATGTCCCTTAAACATCAAGAGCAACACAATGTTTTGATGGCTTACCATCCTTGTGAGAGGCTTCTCTCATGTCCCCAATGGGCAGCAGCCAGGTTTCTAACTGGAGCAACACACAGGGAGCATACAACCCCGGTTTGCTACCAAGCACAATTCAAAGTTCTGACTTTAGGTTATAAATCCTTAAATGGTTCCAGTCCAGCCTAGCTATCTGAACATATCTCCCTTTATGAACCAGGTAGAGCATTAAAATCAGCTGAGGAGATCCTGCTCTCGGTCCTACCACCTTCGCAGGCACGAATGGCGGGGACGAAAAACAGAGCCTTCTCTGTGGTAGCTCCTCAGCTGTGGAACTCTTACATTGACATGTGGATAAGTCAACCCTAGGCTTTTGGGGTTGAACTTATGGACATTTAAAATTATTAAAGCAAAAATGTCATTTTTAGTCCGATTCCAGTATCTGTGGGGGATGCATCCCAAGCCCCCTGTGGATACTTGAAACTGGATAATGGGGAAAGCCTATATTTTGACTATATTTGGTCCAGAAGCATTCCATAGAATGACATTGGAGAACCTAAAGATGCCCACAAACCTGATGGAAAGGGGATATTTTTTGAAGCATGGATAAGTGAAACTGTGGATAAGGGGGTAATACTATAGAGCAGTGTTTCTCAACCTGGGGGTCGGGACCCCCAGGGGGGTCGCGAGAGGGTTTCAGGGGGGTCGCCAAAGACCATCAGAAAACATGTATTTCTGATGATCTTAGGAAGCCCTTTGGCAGAGGAGGCTGAAGATCTCTCCACTTTTCCTTCTCTTTCTTTTTGGAAACAGCCTGCAAATTCTCCCACCTAAAGCTCTCCTCTGCGGTGATTGGCAGGCCTCCCAGCCAAGGAGAAGGCTGATTCTGAGACTCCAAGCGGGGAGGGGAGAGTAGGCGTGCTCAGCACATGGCAGCATGATGCGCATGTGTGGCTGAGGGAGAGTGTGTGAGGTGGGATGGAGGCTTGCGCCAGCTAGTTCCTTCAAGGCATGAGGGTTCTGTGTAGGAAGTTTGACCCAATTCTATCATTGGTGGGGTGCAAGAGGCTCTTTGATTGTAGATGAACTATACATCCCAGCAACTACAACTCCCAAATGTCAAGATCTATTTTCCCAAAAGTCCACCAGTGTTCACATTTGGGTATATTGAGGATTCGTGTTGAGTGTGGTCCAGATCCATCCTTGTTGAGTCTATAGTGCTCTCTGGATGTAGGTGAACTACAACTCCCAAACTCAAGGTCAATGCCCACCAACCCCTTCCAGTATTTGCTGTTGGTCATGGGAGTTTTGTATTCCAAATTTGGTTCAATTTCATTGTTGGTGAGTTCAGAATGCTCTTTGATTGTAGGTGAACTATAAATCCCAGCAACTACAACTTCCAAATGACAAAATGAAGCCCCCCCCCCCCTCCCCACAAAAATACAGTTTTGAAGTAGCAATAAAAATAATGTTATGGTTAGGGGTCACCACAGCATGAGGAACTGTATGAAGGGGTCGCAGCGGAAGGAAGGTTGAGAACCACTGCTATAGAGCCTATACTAAAAGAAAACCTACAGAACGTTGCAGTTGTGCTATTACCTATGTTTCTTATTTTTGCAGTGGAAAAATAAAAACAGAAATAACACTTTGTAATAAAACGGATGGTAGTGATGAGGGAGAGGGCCTTCTTGGTAGTGGCCCCCCAGCTTTGGAACTTCCTCCCAAGGGAGATCAGACAGGCTCCCACCTTGTCCTCTTTTCGGAGGGAACTAAAAACCTGGATGTTCCGCCGGGCCTTTGATTAAGCAGTTCACCAGAAAACTATCCTGTCCCTACTTTAAGCACTGCATCTTATTTTGGCCCTCTTATTGGCTACCTCGACACTTCCGGCAATAATTTCCCAGCCCTTGTTTCTTTTGATTTCGGCACCTTCCATGGGCTCCTGTCAGGAATTAATGTATTTATTGAGCCTGAACTCAGATATGTTCCCTTTATCTCAGCCATACTGTTTTATGATGTTGTTTCTGATTGTGTTGTTTTATATTTTGTTTGATTCATTTTATTGTGTCTCTGTTTTTGTGTGTAATTTTTGGGCTTGTTCCTTTTAAGCCGCCCCGAGTGCCCCAGGGGAGATGGTGGTGGGGTATAAAAATAAAGTTTTTATTCTTATATTATTACTAGCTGTACCCGTGCACGCGTTGCTGTGCCATAGTCTGTGGCTAACCCCTTCTCCCAGATATTCCATCTACCTTTTCCTAATCTATCCTCACCTTGTGAGGGTGGCTGGGATGGAAGGAGCAGCTGAAAGCTGTTCATACTTGGTATGTTTTGGGTGCATATTTATGATAGGGATGAGGAACCTCTGCTCCTCCAAGTGTTGCATGGTAAACAATGATGGAACAAAGCCAGTCTTCTCCATTTAGAAGGCTGCACATTCCCAACCTTCGATCTAAGATGTTTAATTTCTTTATCCTTATCCTTATTATAAATATCAGGTATGTATGTATCATCCTGATGTGTTTGACAGATTTTTGCCTCAGAGAGCCAAAATTGAAACAAAGAAAAAAAATTACAAAAGAATAAACGGGTTTACAAAACAATATACAGCAAACACTTGTTAAACATGTAAAAAAAATCGATATTAGCTGTACAGTTATTGTATATATTTATTTGTTTGTTTCAACTTGTCTGTCGCCACTCCTGTGCGGCTCGGGGCGACTCACAACACTAGAATACAAATAAAAGCAGATAAAATACAGATAAAATCGCATATATAAACAACACATTTAACCTAAAACCATTAAAAATGGAATATACAACATAGCGTATATAACTCATCATATGTACCTTAACATATCCTTACCCCTCTAACCACACACCCATGAACCCAACCCCTATGACCTTCGACACCTCTCAATGTGGATCACATAACATACCAGCAACTAGTCATATGGCTTCTTTCACTGAATCCCCTTTGTGGCAGTCATCAAATCTACCTTTGGCTTTTTTCCCCGGATACCCTCCATTTGTTTGCACATTCTTCATTATTTCCTCCATTACTACTATTTGTCGGCTTGGCCATTTGGATATAATCTAATAATTAATCTCTTCAATCTTTAACAGTTGACTTTTTCCCCCCTTCCATGTTTTAACTATTATTAGACTTGCCGCAACAAAGCAATATTGACAAATTTCTTCATCTCCTGCACTAATATGTCTTCTAAATAACAGCTCATTTTTTAATTCACTGTTTTACCATTTTCACAGGAGTCTTGCACCCACAATCCCAGCACAAGTGGGAAATTACTGTAATGCTGAAACTCAGCTGTCTGTCCAGTTTGTTTTTGAATAGATCATTTTGTCATTCACCTTAAGCAGTGAAATGCCATGAGCTGACTTTTAAGACCAATCCTTTCTGAATACATGATATTTGCAGCCCATAATAGAGCACATTTATTTTTCAGTACCTGCCTCCTCAGCCTACCTCATTTGAATGAGCCAATGTGGGATTGTTGCTGGGGATTGTGCCAGAATTTGATGAAACTAGGTCAGATGTCTCTAAAATGGTAGCCTCCAGATGTTTTGGACTTCAGCTGCCATACTTCTATCCAGAATATTATATCTATCTGGGAAAGATGGGATTTTTCATCTAGCACATGTAGAGCATGCCAGGCTGAGGAGGGAGGGATTAGATAATGGCTTATTTACATTCAACCTGGCAAAGATGTAGAAAAATGATAGTCAAAATGCTCAAGAGCCTGCGCAACCCTATATGAAGAAAGGTTACTGCAGCAAGTGGGCGTTTTTTACATGGTGGCTATGATCATGTTTGTGGACCTAGATCTCCCAGAAGTTTTAAAAAAGGGAAAGTTTTCAAATTTTGGCACTGAAATGCGCTCTAGGTTATAGCAAGGCATTTCTACTACATTTTGAGGTAGTGGCTGATTGATTTAGGCTCCAAAGAAGCCTTTAAAGAAAGAGAGAGGCAGTGATTGCCACTCACGTCTTGGTATTAAAAAAACAATGGTGCAAATACTAGGCACGTATGTTTGATTTTTAAAAAATTCAAAGATCATTACAAAATTCAGGGGCACTGGTATTTTGTTTCTAAAGTGTTTCTAAAGTATAGAAACCGGGAATGTGGCGCAGCTGGCTGGGTGTCAGCTGCATAAGATCTCTACTGACCAGGTCATGAGTTCGAGGCCTGCCCGGGTCGAGGTGGGCTCTCAACCTATTGTGTAGCCTGTTGTCAACCTTTGCAACCCAAAAGGCAGTTGCATCTGTCAAGTAGGAAATTAAGGTACCACTTAGTGGGGAGGCTAAATTTAACTAATTTACGAGGCCATAAAAAGATCTCCAGGAAACACGCTGAGGAATGAAGGAGTGCGACAGCTCCCCCTGGTGGCCAGATGTTAAATTGCCTCTGTCTTGAGTGTTTGTGTGTCTAAATGTAATGTGTCCTTTGCGGGGTGAGAAGGGCAGAATATAAATGAAGTAAGTAAGTAAATAAATATATTTAATGGACATTTCGTTACTATAATGAGAGTAACGAATTTTTGTTACTTTTTCGTTATAATAATTGTGCAAGTGGAGAAACTTCAGGGGCTCCCTTTTCCATCATTTTTACAGCTATTGGGGTGAAATTTGCTACAATGGTAGAACACATTTACCACGCTTAGTCCATCAAGTTTCAGAACATTTCACTTATCCACTGATTGTGGGGGAATTTTCAAAAATTTTATCAACAACATTTAAAAATCTACAGGACTATCTCCTTGAATGACACAAGATAACAGGGGATAATTACCCTCAACTTTCAGAAATATTCATACATCTACTGATTTTAGGGAATTTTTAAAAGTTTTGACAGAAACTTTTTTAAAGCCACAACAGCTATCTCATTGAATGTCCCTCATATTAACCAATAGAACTTCCATTTAGGGATTTCCTCCCAGTCCAGCACAGAGATTTACTTAGCAGAAGTATCAGTCAGTCCTCCTCTTTGCAGATTTAACCATTTCTTGGAACTCTGTCTGGCTAATTCTGCGGAGGGAGACATCTCTCCCCTATCCTGATTGGGGCTTTCTGCTGCTGAGCAGAATTCTGGGAAATGTAGTTTAGGGCATAGGGTGCCTCACCTGCCCAAACTACATTTCCAAGAATTCTGTGCTTCCTTTCCCAACAAACTCTGCTTTCTCCCTGCTGCTTCCCTCTCCTAATGGCAAGAGGCCATTAATTTAAAGAGGAAAAGCAACCTTTTTGGCTTGGCTTGGCTTCTTTGTGCTGAAAATGAAACTGATTCCGGGAGGCTTCCAAGATTTACAAAATGCAAATAAAAAGGTATTGAATACATTTTGATTATTAGGTTTTTGGCACGGGCCCCGCCCACATGTTAGATATTGCCTCGTAAGTATGAATTTAACAAATCTGATCTGACTTAGGAGGACTAACCAAAAATTGCACAGCCCTACCAAATACCCCAGATTTTGCACCATGTGTCTCCTGGGGAACCAATTTGGCCTCCTAGCCCTCTGCAGCTGGTCACCTTTGGGTCACACAGAGATATAATTCCTGTTTCCTTTTCTCTTAATAAAAGAACCAGAGGGCATCAAATGGAGTCAAAGGATGGGAGACTCAGGAATTACCAAATGGGAAATATTTCTTCACAAAGTGTGGAATTTAGTGGTGGAATTCACTCCCACAGGATGTCATGTTAGCTATGAGCTTGGGCGGCTTTAAAATTGGATTAGACAAATGGGAAAGAGAAACCCTGGAGGTGTTTTTAAGGCGAGGGCGTCTCAATTCTTCAAGCAGGTGGTTGTTGATTTTGCCTACTTGCAAGTACTCAGAGGGGAGGTTGAATTACAAACATCCTTAAATGGAAAGACTCTTACAAGATGAACAAATTTTAATTACAATTTTTATGACAATTACAATTCATTGTTGTGTTTTATTGTTTATTTTATTTTGATTGATGTGTTTAATGTTAATTCTTGTATATTGTTATTTTATGTTATTTGGTGTTTATTGATTTTGGCTAATTTTTGTTGTATTTTATATGTTCTGTGTTCCACTATAGTTTCCCTGTAAGCTGTCCCAAGTCCCTTTAGGGAGATGGGGGTGGGATATAAATAAAGTAGTAGTAGTAGTTGTAGTTGTTGTTAAATCACCCCTCTTTGCATCCAGGGTAGCAGCCCTCTAATATTTCTGGGAGGATGCAGTGACAGCAGTTGTCTACTAACATTTGTAATTGCTTGATCAGTTAGTACCTTTCTGATTGATAATTGCTAAGGAAGCCTTAGAAGTCTTTGTACTCCATTTTGCTAAATTCTTTTGGGGTTCAGTCCCTACTACAACTCACACCCTCTATTTCAGTGGTTCCCACCCTTTTCTGACCAGAGACTTCTTTGATCAGGGACCACTCTCCAACATTAGTACCAAAAGGGTTACGAATCAGTTATTGGTCAACTTTAGATTGATTAATTAGGGTGCTGATTCAGAAAATTTCATTGGATAGACCACATCATCTCTAGTTTCTGATACAGAACATATGCCATCCAGTAGTCACCATCTGCTCGCCCACGGAAAACCATATTTAATAAGCCTCTGCACTATAATAGGGTTTTGCAAGACCAGTCACTCTTGTTGTCATGGTGTAGTAATGGTGAAGCCACAGATCATATTTTAGTTCTTGTGGACCACTGGTGGTCCACAGACTACAGGTTGGGAACCACTGCTCTATTTCAAGGCTCATGTTCAAAGTAAATAAGTTGAAAAGTTCTCCAGAAGGGCATGTTCAAAGTCCCACACTGAACATTTAATGTAATTTCAAACCAGTATTGAAGAAAGTGGTTTAGGTGTAAATAGGAAATCCTAGTACTGCTTTGATGATAATTACATAAATAACGGTTTGTTGTTTAGCCACCCCAGTTTGACTCTAGCTTTGAATTGCATTATATGGTAAGTGTAAATGGAGCCAGAGAGATAATCAAAGGCCAAAACAGAAGCAGTGATGTCCGTGAATAAAATACATACCATTGTCATACTCATGCTACAAAGAAATGAGGCAACTCACTTATTAAGGTGTCTATATGTAATGATGAAGTGCTTTGCCATCACCAACATCTGTTCAACCCTAACACTAATCATTTCAGCACATGTGTGTATTGATTCGTGCATTCCTTGTACACTTAAGATATTCTAAATGTACACCTGATGTAGTAGTAGTACGATAAACAACTGGGGACAGATTTCTGTCTGCAAATATCTCCTTGTCATGCACCCTCCGTAAGGAAACCAGTAATGGCTGTGACTCCCTGTCAAGTAATCTTTTGCTGCCAAACCTGAGTTTGCCACTGAATAATGTGCACAAAGTCTCTCTGTCTCCAGGATTTATATCAGAGGTTTAAATGGCTTGAGCAGCAGGAGGACAAATAGAGGAAGGATATGTTGAGGGATCTTGGTTTTCTGCCAGGTGAAAAAAAACAATCCTCTCCAACCTCAAAAGCTGAATCCTAATTTTTCACCACAAGCAGCATAGATTATGATTATGAAAAACAGGAAACATTGTTTGACTTTCTCATTCAATCGGATTTGATTTATTAGTCACAAGTTCCATTCAGCATCAGGAGAAGCGGTATATGTGATTTGGGTGACAAGCAGCCTTGCTTAGGTATTTATTTGGATGCAACTAAACAGGGAGAGGAGGAAGGAGTTAACACCAGAAGCAGGGCTGGTCCTGCCATTGGGAAGAGTGAGGTGGGAAATGTTGAAAAACAAGCCCTGGAAAAAGCAACAAAAAGTCCACTATACGGTTCCGATATGTGGATGACATTTGGAGCCATGGAGCAGTAGAACTAAACAGGCTCCTGGACCACCTCAACAGAATCCACCCAAACATCCAATTTCCCATGGAAAAAGAAAATGAAGGAAAACTGCCTTTTCTGGATGCCCTAGTCACCCACAAACCAGATCAACAATTGGATCACACAGTTTACAGAAACCTACAGACACCTACTTAAAAACTCTAACCATCACCCAAGTCAAAAAAACCCCCAAAGAAGCACAATTAAAGCCCTGGCAGACCATGCAAACAGAATCTGCAAACCCCACCTCCTCCAAGATGAACCACCTAAACTGGGCTTTACAGGCCAATGGATAGTCCACCTCAGACATCAAAAGAGCTGCAAGACCGAGAACAAGCCAGGAGAGTCAAGACAAAGATCCACCCAGAGGAAAAGTGTACTTGCCATACATCAGTGGAACCATTGACCACATTGGGAACCTGATGAGGAAACACAACCTACAAACTATCTACAGACCCACTAAGAAAATCCAACAAATGCTACATTCAGCTAAGGACAAGAGGGATCCTCTCACTTCTGCAGGAGTCTACCGGATACCATGCAGCTGAAGACAAGTCTCCATAGGGACCACTAAACGCAGCATTGCCCAAACACAGATCAAGGAAAATGAAAGGCACTGCAGACTTAACTCAACCAGAGAAGTCTGCCAGAGCAGAGCACCTGATGAGCCAACCTGAACCACTCTAATAGCTACCATGTCAGGCAACAGAGAGATGCCATTGAAATCCACAAGCATGTGGACAATTTCAACAGAAAGGAAGAAACTATGAAAATGAACAAAATCTGGCTGCCAGTATAAAAATACTATAAAATTCTAACAGTAAACAACACTCAAACACAGGGGGACTCCAGACAAGAAACAATCTGGAACAACTAATCACCTCTCAACAAAGGATTCCCCCAGGCAGTAACAAGCAACACCAAAAATCTGTCAGGCCATCAAATGCTAATCACGGTGGCCAATTGAAACAGTCACACCTTGCTCCAATAGATAAGAGTTCTTTCTCCTACCCTGGGCTTTCCACAGATGTATAAGCCCAATTTTCCTAGTTTCCATCGGACCTCACAACCAATGAGGATGCCTGCCATAGATGCAGGTGAAACGTCAGGAGAGAATGCTTTTAGAAAAAACCCTACAACAACCCAATGTTGGGAGTTGGAGGTCACTGTGTCCATTACTCAAGCTACCTTACTGCCCTCAAGAGTAGGGGAGGGATGCCAAGGTTGGCATAGGATTTATTGGGAACTCTGTCCAGTACACTGTACTATTAGGAACAGGGGCTGTTGTTGTTGTTGTTGTTGTTGTGTACCTTCAAGTTGTTTCTAACTTAGGCAACCTTAAGGTAACTCTATCATGGGGGTTTCTTGGCAGGTTTTTTTCATGGGAGTTTTGCCTTTGCCTTCTTCTGAGGCTGAGAGAATGTGACTTTACCATGATCACCCAGCAAGTTTCCATGACTAGGCAGGGATTTGAACCCAGATCTCCAGAGTCCTTGTCCATTACTCAAGTCACTGCACCGTTGGTTCCCTGCTTTTTATGGCTTAGTTTGTTGTATCTGCAAGAGAGACCATTGCTATGGTCACTATGGTTTATTTTTAATTGTTCTTTGTCAAAATAACAACAAATATGCTATCAGGATGTTAATAACTACCAATACAACTAATTAGTAACATAGTTGTCTCTTAAATGGTTTGAAGGCAATAATAATAATAATAATACACTTTATTTATATTCCGCACTTCTCACCCAGAAGGGGACTCAGTGTGGAATTACTTTAATGAATTACTTTAATTTAATGATACATTGTTATTGTGTGTGTGTGTATGTTCCTTCAAGCTGCTGATCGTCTTATGGCGACCCCATGAAATTCATAAGGTTTTCTAAGGAAAGAAATACTCAGAAGTCGTTTTGCCAATTCCTTCCTCTGAAATATAGTCAACAGCACCTGTTATTTCTTGGCAGTCTTCCATCCAAATACTAAGCTGCTTAGCTTCCAAGATCAGATGAGAACTAGTGCCTTTGGGGCATTTAGGCCATATCGTTAGTGTCTTATCGCAAATGCAACATATCCAAATGTATAGTTGATAATACACACTCTTGAGTGGGAGGCAGCAGGAGCAACTGACCACAAACAGCTCACTTTCCATGTCCACTGATCTGTGATCTGGTAGGATCCACACTAAACAGTTTTGACTTTTGCAGATTTCATTATTCACAAATTTGATTAAAATGTTATGTCTAAGGCCCCTTCTACACTGCCCTATATCCCAGGATCTGGTCCCAGGTTATCTGCTTATGCCAGATTATCTGGCACTGGAGACTCATACAATCCAGTTCAAAGCAAACAACCTTGGATCAGATCCTGGGATATCTCTGGCATTGCAAACGAAGATTCAGGAAGGACTCATCCCACGCTTTTTACAAGCGTGTTGATGGCTAAAAAGACCAATCCGATTTAGGCAAGTCCGGTTGCAGAAAGCACAGCAGAAAGTCTCCTTGGGTGATGTTGTTTCCAAGTTGCAGTTCTTTCTGCGTTGTCGTTTCTCTTCGAGACCCGTTTGGTGTGCCTTCTCAAAAGAGGCCGCAGCATTATGGATAGTGCGTTTCCATGCCTCCCGATGTGAAGCCAGGGTGGACCATTGTTGGTGATCAATCTGGCCTAGCCTGAGCTGTGGTTTCAGGGAGTTCTTATATCTCTTTTTTGGGGTGCCTCTCTTGTGCTGACCCATGGTGAGTTCACCATAGAGTAGTATCTTTGGGAGGTGGTGGTCCTCCATCCTACATACTTGCCCTGCCCAGCACAGCTGTGTTTTCAATAGCATGGCCTCAATGCTGGTGATCCCTGCTTGTTCAAGGACAGCAACATTAGTCACATAGTCAGTCCAGTGTATATTTAGGACTGATGAAAACTTTTGAGGAGTCGTAGAGTCCTGGGATATAATGACACTGTAATATGAGGCCTAAGTAACTCTGGGTCCTTCAGTGTGACTCTGTGGTCAATTTTCCAGTCATGACAGAGAACCTACCGGTTTCCAGAGATTACATGTATCGGATTCAGGGCCTGCAGGCCAAATCTGTCCTGCCGTGTCATTTTATGTGTCCCTCCTGATGCTAGGCTACAACTCCTGTATTCCTTATAATAACTACAGCTGATGGGAGTTGGAAGGCTGCAGTTCATTTTATTTATTCAAGAGAGTGGGGTTCATATTTAGATACAAGGCTCGTGGATATGATGTATGCCTTTAAAATGTCTTTTAACTTTTCCCTAACCTCATAGCCACAAGTGCTACTTGGTTGCAATTCCCACTATTCTCAGCCTGCATGCCATATAGTCAGAGGTGATGGTAGTTATCATTCGATAACATCTGGGGATTGGAATTGGGTAAAAATGAAAGAGTACTGACCACTATGTAAACAAAATTATAGTTGGTCCTGTGTATCTATGGATTTTTCATCCATGGATTCATTTCCCTTTGAACACAACCCTAAGGCTGATGTGGCTCTTGATGAAAATGAGTTTGACACCCTAAACGTAGGTCCTCCGGTCAACTTCCACCAGAGGTCAACCATAGAGTCAATCTGAAAAATCTAAAAATTTCTAAAGAGATGTTCTCTCAGGAAATAAATATTTTTCCCATGTCAGGAACTACTTGAGAAACTGCAGAGAATTGGCTGTGTGCAAAGATGTTGTCCAGGGGACGCTGAGATATTTCATGTTTTACCATTCTTGTGGGAGGCTTCTCTCCCCCACATGGGAAGTTGGAGCTGACAGAGAGAGCTCATCCGCACTCTCCCCGGATTTGAATCTCTGACCTGTTGGTCTTCAGTCCTGCAGGCAGAAGGGTTTAATCCATTCACAGTTTTTGACTTTCACAGGGGTCCTGCGCCGATAACCCCAACTAATGCAGAGGGCTTATTGTACTTATGCTCCGCTGTCTTCACTCTGTCTTTTCCAGAATGTAGGGATCCAGGCTTTGCGGGGCGGTGAAGGGGGGAGATTGTGAAGAAAGGCCCAAGGTATCTCTCTAGTGTCTTGATGGTGGACCAAAGACCAGACATGAATGAACAGATGGCTTAAGCAGCATTCATATGGTACAGTGTGGAATGGGCTGATAGACAAAGATAAATGTATATTTCTGCCTCTCCAAATGTTAGATGTTAGGATCATAGAATTGGAAGAGACCACGTGGATCATCCAATCTAACTGCTTTCTATCTTTTTTTAAGACTTTGCCTGTTCTATATTTCCTCTACTGATTTGTGCTCCATCCTCTGCCTTTTGATGGACAGACAATCCCTCCATGTGCACATTTGAAAATTGCACATTTTAATATTACATCCAAAGCATAGCTGAAATACATTTTAGTCAAGAAAGGAATGCATTCATAGAATCATTGAGTTGGAAGAGACCTCGTGGGCCATCTAGTCCAACCCCCTGCCAAGAAGAAGGAAAATCACATTCAAAGCACCCCTGACAGATGGCCTCTGTTTAAAAGCCTGAAAGTTCAGAAAGTTCATGCAATTCAGAAAGTTCATGCAATGTAAATAGTACCCTAAAGCAGTGTTTCCCAACCTTTTTTGAGCCACGGCACACTTTTAACATTTACAAAATTCTGGGGCACACCACCAACCAAAATGACACTCTAACACAGTAATACATATAGTTAATATGTTTTTAAATGTATTTATACACTCGGTGTGAAACCTGGGCCTGTTTCGATGAACACAACATAGATATCCTGGCAGGAATGGCAGAAAGAAACACACGAAGGTCTTGCTCAACAGCTGTCAGTCTCTCTCTCTGTGTTTAGTTTTTATCGCAGTCACCCGGTCCTCAGGGAAGCCGGCTGGAAAGAGAGCAGCCAGACGGAAGCACACTCTGAGGCAGAGAGTTCCACTGCTGAACAGCTCTCACAGTCAGGAAGTTCTTCCTAATGTTCACCCTCCTACACAGACATACTTCCCTGTGATGTTTGCTTTTCTGCCTGCGCTGTTGTGCTCTCTCTCTCTCCCTCCACTCACATCAGCCTCTCTGCCGGCCTTTCCTCCTCCTGAAATGGCAACCGCTAGGAAGGGGGCGGGGCCTGAGTGACGTCACCCTTCCCTTCTCCCTCCCTCGATTGGAGGCTGGCTGGTGAGCGCGGAGGGGAAACGGCTGAAGGAGGCGGCGGCCCGGCCACTTCTTTTTCGCCACCGCCCGACCCTTCCCCCTCCCCCCCCCCCACTAGCAGCAGCAGGAGTTCAGCAGGAGGGGGAAGAAAGGGTATATTGGAGGTTTTCCCATGGCACACCTGATGATTGCTCACAGCACACTAGTGTGCCACGGCACACTGGTTGGGAAACACTGCCCTAAAGACACCAAATTTTACCTGATCTTAGACACTAAGCAAGGTCAATCTGGTTAGGACTTGGGTGGAACCACAAAGGTGATTTAAGCTGTATTTCAGAGAAGGAACTAGAGAAACCGTCACTGAGTAGTATCCCTTGCCTGAGAAATTAATGAGGTCACTATAAATCTGTGCTCAACTTGAAGGCACATGCACATGCAAACTAGTGTACAACTTTGTGTACACTTGCAAAAAAAGGGAAAAGTTTTTCCTCATTTAGAAACAAATATGACAAGCCTTGGAGATGGCGTAGACATGGATGTGTGAAAGGTAAGGGAAACCATGGATGTTCCCATCAACAATCAGTTCTTTTAGATCCTGCCAAACAGTGGCTATTATAATCTACTACGTTTGCATCTTTTGGCTAGCCTAATAAAACTCTCACTGTTGTAGGCGTATTGTTCTTTTGGTTAGTTGTTATCAAGTAAGCTTTGGCTTACAGTGATCCTATGAATGAGAGACCGCCAAGTCACTCTGCTCAGGTCTTGCAAACTCAGGGCCATGGCTTCCTTGATTGAGGCTGGTTGGGATAATTGGGGTCCAAAAAGCGCTCAGTAAAAATGGTAAACTTCTGCAATATTGTGTGTGATTTTTTTTGTACTTGCTTTACAATCCATTCTGTCATTTTTCTCTCTTGCTGCTATAATTGGGTTTGTGAAGTTGATTGGTCCTATTAGGAATTTGATGAGAGAGACACAGCACTAGCCCTGTGCGCCTGGTACTCCATCTGACAGGAAATCCAGAGCAATTTCCTTGTTCAGGTCATATATATCTATTACCCATTGCTAATACTTCCTGCAAGTGGATCTGAAATATTGATGCTAATTGCTCCTCCTGTTCTCGTGGTAGCACATTAAGCAGGTAAAACTAACAAGCTGTGTTTCCTTTTTAAAGTAGAGGGGGATTAATAGTTTACAAACTTAGAGATGCCCAGTTGCCCAGAATCCTCCTCTGGGTGGCTTTGGGAGAGACATTATATGACCTGGTCTCACACTGGGCAACACACATTTTAGTGCATCAAATGTTAGGTGTGTTTCTGGGTCTATCTGACCCACTGATTCCAAAAATGGCACAAGTTTTTGCTTTGTCAGCTCTAGTTTTTGAGATGCAGAACATATGCCATATATCAGTCCTCATCTGCTCACCCATAGGAAACCATGATAAGCATATATAAGAAATTAGAGCTGATGCTGTCTATCCAATGCAATTTTCTGAATCAGTGCCCCAAATAATTCCAGGAACATGCCTAAAAACCAAGAAGCCAAGAAAATATATTTGTTTTGTTTGGCTTTGTTTTATTTGTTAATTATTTATGTACTTTATTTATATTCCGCTCTTCTCACCCCGAAGGGGACTCAGAGCGGATTACAGTACACATACTTGCAGACAATCCCTGCAGTTCAACATATATAGACATATTTAGACATATATAAACTAACATAGACGAACAGAGGCAAACTTCTGGCCACCAGGAGGAGCTGACGCACTCCCCATCTCTCTCAGCGTTTTCCAGCGTCCCTTTGTTGTTTCTTCCGCATTCCTCAGCAATTCCTGGAGTTCTTTATGGCCTCATAAATCAGTCAAAATTTGCCTCCCCACTTTAACATGGTACCTTTATCTCCTACTTGACACATGAACTGTCTTTCGGACTGCAAAGGTCGACAGCAGGCTACACTTAAGGTCGAGCACCCACCTCGACCTGGGCAGGCCTCGAACTCATGACCTACTGGTCAGAGAGATCTTATGCAGCTGACACTTAGCCAGCTGCGCCACTTCCCGGTGTTTTGGAGAGACCTACAAGGATGAATGGCTTTCTTGAGAGTGATGCCAATCAGGAGGCACACAAAGACTAGGACCGGAATGGGCAGACTTTAGGCCTTGGCATGCCATTTCAGCATTAGCCCAGGAATTGATGTTTCCAAACCAAAATCTGAAACCTAAGCTCCTGGTTGTGGCATTTGAGCATTATCCATGAATTACTAAGCACAGTTGCTCACAGCTTGGTGTTCAAGTGCACATCTACCCAGAGAGAAATACCATTGTCCCTCCACATTTGTGGTTTTGACTTTTGTGGATTTCATTACTTACTGGGTTTACTAAAAACATTCTCTCTAGGAATCTGTAGACCTGGAGTCATGCTGAAAGACCTAAAATTCATAGAGAGTTGTCTTATCAGGGGGAAAAGGGTACCGTAATTTCTTGATTCATGGGTTTGTTTTTTTAAAAAAAAAACTTTTCACAGTGGCCCTGTGTCCCAAACCATAGGAAAATGTCGAGGGCTATCTGCATTTTCCTGTTTGGAAATTAAGGCATAATTTCCCAGAGCTAGGTAAATTGAAGAGATTATATCTTCTCACATACTCATGGAGATTGGATAAGGAACTTTAGCTACTTGCCTGCAGCCAGAAACTGTATGTGTTGCTGAGCAAAGAAGAGGGTGAGCCCTGGCACTAAAATGTCTGGGAGGGAAAGGGAAAACTAACTATGTAAATACACAGGCCCTTTGGAGTGTCTTTGCAAGCTAAAGCCATGGATTAAGTCTTACAAATTGTAGCAAGCTGCTGCTTTAATCGCTGGAGAGTTGTACATAGCTGTTTCCTCTTGGCTGGAACCAAGGCCACCAAAACTGGAGGATCTGTTCCTCGATCTTCTGCCTTGAGATAACCCATAGAAGCTGGGGATACAGGGTTCGGAGAACTGATAATACTTTATAGTCCTATGAGATAAGCTTTTATTTTGAATTGGTCAAAAAAGGGAAGCAATGTTTAATGCCTTATTGGTAGAGATAAGGTGAAAGAAGAGAGCCGAGAGCAATGCCCAGTTCTGTTCTTGTGGCCTCACAGTCCTTTGTGCCCTTTCCATTCTCTATTGGAAGACAATGGCTGTGGACGAAAGTTGGGGGTTGAAACAGATACTGTCATCCAGCATGATATAAATGTACAGTATCTCATCTTATTAAAATATATTTTCAGGGTTAAAGTCATAGGAGCCCTGTCTCACATCCAATCTGGCAACCCTAATTTCAGAACAAGATGTCTGAAATTACACTACGCTGAGGAATATGTTCTAAGTCAGTGTTTCCCAACCTTTTTTGAGCCGCGGCACATTTTTTACATTTACAAAATTCTGGGGCACACCACTAACCAAAATGACACAAAATGACACTCTAACACAGTAATACATATAGTTAATATGTTTTTAAATGTATTTAATGTCTTCGCTGCCACTCGGCCCTTCCTCCTCCTCTCCCAAGCAGCAGCAGGAGTTCGGGGGAGAATGGGGGGAAGAAAGGTTTTCCTGCGGCACACCAGGTGATCGCTCATGGCACACTAGTGTGGCGCGGAACAGCGGTTGGGAAACACTGTTCTAAGTAACACAACAGAAACTTGCACACACAAGGTCCCCACACATGCGCACACACAGTGACACCCTTCTTAATTTTTCGCACAGCGTCCTTTCTTGGTTTTAGCAAATTTAGGTAAGGCTTGAAATAGGGTTTTATTTTTAGTAAAATATCAGAATCTTCCAGACATCATAACTGGGGGGGGGGGGGGATTTTGGGAATAGTAATTAAAAACAGAAAACGTACTAAGCTCTGAATTTAGGGAGGGGAAGAGACTCTTATTCTCAGTGTGAAACCATTCTGAGCCTGAAAAAAATTCTGTTCTGCTTAAAATCACCTGGAGGTCTCGTAAGACAACCCAATCTGCTTTTCTGTCTCTGAGAAAGACAAGCTCTACAGATGATTGATGAATGCTTACTTAATGTTCTTACTTTCTCATTGTCTTTTTTCCCTCACAGGGGGAGTTGTTGAGCCCATGTCGCTGTGCGGGGTCCGTCCGCTGCACCCACCAGCCCTGCTTGATTCGATGGATCAGCGAGAGGGGCTCCTGGAGTTGTGAGCTGTGCTATTTCAAGTACCAGGTCTTAGCTATCAGCACAAAGAACCCCTTGCAGGTAAGCCCTGGGTAGCAAACTGTCGGTTGAATGGTTTGGGTGGGTGGAGGAAGGATAGCAGCAGATGATACTAGGCAAAATACACATCTGGGCATACATTCATACCCATGCAGTAGCCTACTAGCAAAGCCTGTCAACTGCTTTATCTGTTTTTCTTCCCATTCTCCTGGACTAGTCATTATACAAAATGGAGTATCTTATCCCACTGCCATTGTGTTTGTTTGTTTGTTTGTTTATTTATTTAGAACATTTATACCCCGTCCTTCTCAACCTCCGAAGAGGGACTCAGGACAGCTTCCAACAGGCAACCATTAAACAGTCCATTGCGGTCAACTAAAGTCTTACCTTCAACATTAAATCAGTCTATTCTGCAAACGCTTGATCCCATAGCCAGGATTTAAATTTCTTCTGGAAGGTCAGGAGGGAGGGGGCAGATCTAACTTCATTAGGGAGGGAGTTCCACAGCTGAGGGGCTACTACAGAGAAGGCCCTGTCTCTCATCCCCACCAAACATGACTGTGATGGTGATGGGACCGAGAGCAGGGCCTCCCCGGATTATCTTAAGGTCCTAGGTGGTTCATAGAGGGATATACGTTCAGACAGGTAAATTGGGCCAAAGCCATTTAGGGCTTTATAGGTTAAAACCAGCACTTTGAATTGTGCTCAGAAGCAAATAGGCAGCCAATGGAATTGGCGTAACAAGGGAATTGTATGTTCCCTGTACCCCGCTTCCGTGAACAGCCTGGCTGCCACTAGCTGAAGCTCCACTAGCTGGAGCTTCCAAGCAGTCTTCAGAGGCAACCCCGCGTAGAGTGCATTGCAGGAGTAGTCTATTCGGGATGTAACCAGATTGTGGACCACCATGGCCAATTCAGACCTCCCAAGATATGGGTGCAGCTGGCGCACAAGTTTTAATTGTGCAAAAGCTCCCCTGGTCCCTTGCTTATTACCCCACTTTTTCTCTCCACAATGAGACTCAAAGTGGCTAAGAAGAATCGGATGGAAAGCCAGTGCAGTTCAATAAGGGAAATTGAGGTGGCGTATGGGGAAATGGTGCTTCTTCACCTCAGGCAATGAAGCATTTTCGATCAACCCCGGCTATTTCATGTGGGGCAGTGTAAGAGAAAACTGACAATGTGTCTTACAAGTGTCCAGAGTTTGGAAAGGTTAATATTGTTGAACTCCCGTTCTCAGAGTTATCAGTGCAAAATGGTTATTTGTCATCATGACTGGGGATTCTGGGAGTTGTAGTCTAGAAAAAAGTTAAGTTATATGCCAGATGTAGAGGGCCAGCCACCAATGTAGGTAAAAGTCTGCACTTGAGCCTGTGCTAGAAAGGTATATTTTGCTTACCAGGCAAGTTCTGTGCTTTGACACTTGTTCATGAACAAATAAATTTGCTTTTAAGGCTGAATTTTGTGCTCTTATTTGGCCATGTTATGGTGGTCTCTTGCTCTAACATCTGAATTAGGGCATTTTTTTAAAAAATCTGTACATGTCTTGTGTTAAGTTCCACGACTTACCAGATATGGTGAGGAGAATATTCACCATATGAAAAGTGACACGCAAAAATTGTCATCATGGTGATTTTGTAGTAGGGGGGAAATGAATCGATCCTGATTCATGTGCAGATGGATGGTTTGGCAACATCAGCCATTATCCTCGACACAGGGTACACATTGTTCTGAGAAAAGCAACTAAACAGCTCCAGCCCTCCAGGAGTAGGAATCATATGCCCCTCTAGATGTTGTAGGCCTGCAGCTCCCACTAGTGAACATAGTCCCAATGTGAAGAGTGCTCGGAGTTGCAGTGCAACATCATCTGGAGGGACACACAATACCATATATTCCCTATACCTCCTGGAGGGCACCTTCAAGGTATACAGGAATTGCAATCAGAAAAGTTGCTAATTGAAGTGTAAACCCAATCCCATCCCCACGTCCTGCAGTCCTAATAGCTGGGAAATTCTGTGAGTCATGATGCCCAAAAGTAACTTTTGAATACAGTCCTGATATGATTGCCCATCAGATTTCCGTTCCGACTTGAGCTGCCAAAATTCAGACATGTAACCAGTACATATGGCAAAAATTATGCAGAGATGAATGACAGCCCAACTATAAGCCTTTGTGGAATTAGGAGTACAAAGGCTCATAGGTTTCCTAGCTAATGTTTGGATGAGGAGGAACAAGCTGAGGATCAATCCCGATAAGACAGAGGTCCTCCAGGTCAGTCGCTCGTCTGATCAGGGTATTGGGTGGCAGCCTGTGCTGGACGGGGTTACACTCCCCCTGAAGTCACAGGTCCGCAGTTTGGGGGTTCTCTTGGATTCAGCGATGACGCTTGATTCTCAGGTGTCGGCGGTGGCCAGGAGGGCCTTCGCACAGTTAAAACTCGTGTGCCAACTGCGACCATACCTCGTGAAGTCTGACTTGACCATGGTGGTCCATGCCTTGGTTACCTCTAGATTGGATTACTGCAATGCACTCTACGTGGGGCTTCCCTTGAAGACGGCCCGGAAACTTCAACTTGTCCAATGCTCGGCTGCCAGAGTAAGAACTGGGGCAGGTTACAGGGAGCGGTCGACCCCCTTGTTTAAAGAGCTCCACTGGCTACCGTCTATTTTCCGAGCCCAATTCAAGGTGCAGGTAATTACCTATAAAGCCCTAAACGGTTTGGGACCCGCCTACCTTTGTGACCGGCTGTCCTCCCATGAACCAGCCCGAGCCCTTCGCTCCTCAGGGGAGGCCCTCCTTTCGCCCCTGCCTATATCACAGACCCGGCTTGTGAGCACTAGGGAGAAAACCTTCTCCTTTGTGGCCCCCCGCCTTTGGAATTCCCTCCCGGGAGAGATCAGGAATGCCCCCCCACTGGAATCCTTCAGAAAACAACTGAAAACCTGGTTCTGTCACCTGGCCTTTGGAGATTAGGCTCCCCAAATGCCCCCGTTTCTGCGAGACCTCTTTCCCCCCATGTGACCCTTTGTGTTTCGACCCTACTCGTACCTCCCCTAAACATTTTATAGGTTCAAGTGACCCGCCCTGTCATTTTTGTTCTAGATTCACCTGTGCTGTTGTGTGTTCACAGATGCATTTTATTGTGTTTATTGCTTTTATTGTGTTTATTGTTCTTTGATGTTGTTGATATTTTGTGATGTGTTGTTCGGGTACGGCTCCGAGTCCCCTCCGGGGAGATGAATGCAGGTTAGAAATAAAGTTTTATTATTATTAATAATAATGTTTGCATTCACACCTCTCTGTGTGCACACAAACACAACACCAGGAAAGAATCGTGCTGGATTTCCAGAATTAGGGCTGCACCTTGCAGCATCGCTGACCAGGGCTGACCTCAAATGTTTTGTTGCCAGAGCTAAACAAGTAGCATTTCCCATAGTTTCACATACATTGCCTGTGGCTTATGGGAGTCATAACTCAACATGTTTGCAGGACATCTGATTCACCAATCTGTTTATAGAAGAGTCCTTTGATGCAAGTTCATTTGCCACAGAACCTCAGTATATTACAATGATACCTATAGTATAACCTGTGACAGCTTTCACAAAGTATTCTCAGAGTATGTTGGACTAGAGCCTTCATCATTCCCAGACAGCATAGGAATAGATTGCTTGGAATGATGGTGTAGTTTCCTTCTTTGGAGGTTTTAAACTGGATGGACATCTTTCAGGAATTATTTTGTTGTGTAATCCCACAAGTAAGGAGCTGGAGTAAAATGCTCCTTACAATTCCTTTAAGATCTAAGTTTCTGTGATCCAGTATTCCTGGAGAGCACCAGATTGTGGGAATGTGGCGCAGCTGGCTAAGTGTCAGCTGCATTAGATCTCTCTGACCAATAGGTCATGAGTTCAAGGCCTGCCCGGGTCGAGGTGGGTGCTCGGCCTTTAAGTGTAGCCTGCTGTTGACCTTTGCAGCCCGAAAGACAGTTGCATCTGTCAAGTAGGAGATAAAGGTACCACATTAAGTGGGGAGGCAAATTTTGACTGAATTATGAGGCCATTAAAGAACTCCAGGAACGCTGAGGAATGCGGAAGGAACCACAAGGGACGCTGGGAACGCTGAGAGATGAGGAGTGCGTCAGCTCCCCCTGGTGGCCAGAGATTGCCTCTGTTCGTCTATATGTGTGTATGTGGAAACGGCAGGGATTGTCTGCTAAGTATGTGTACCTGTAATCCGCTCTGAGTCCCCTTCGGGGTGAGAAGAGCGGAATATAAATAAAGTGTATTATTATTATTGAGAACAATTGTTCTGTGGTGCGGACGTTCCAACAGACCAAGCCTTGCTGAGGATTCTCCAAAGTCTTCATCATTGGGGAGTGTGACCTGGAATAGCATCTCTCAGCTCTGCGCCCCCAGATATTTTTGGCTTCAACTCTCAGGCTTCTTCTACACTGCCATGTAAAATCCAGATTATCTGCTTTGAACTGGATTGTAAGGCAGTGTCAACTCATATAATCTAGTTCAAAGCAGATAATGAGGATTATCTGCTTTGATAATCTGGATTATGTGGCAATGGCCTTTGAAGCCGAAAACAACATGGATAAACCTTGGAGGTCTTAAAACATCTGGAGGGCCAACATTTGGCAGGCTGAGAGCCATTGACCTCGAATGCATTCTCCCTGCTGGTAGTCATTGCATGGGGAGATGACTAGTTAATATGATTGACAAATGGAATGGTTCTGGATTATGATTTGGATTGTGTGATTTTAATTGATGTTTTAATAATTGATGTTATAACAGCTTGGATTTTAATGTATTTGTTTATTTTATGGATATGTGTGTGTGTATATGTGGTTTTGAATTGTTGCCATGTTGTAAGGCTGCTCTGAGTCCCCTTGGGATGCAGTAAATAAATAGTAGGAAGGCAATTCATCTGCCATGGTTGATCTCTTTATTAAGGAGCTCTTGACACCCCCAGAGAACTTGAAACATACCTTATGCAGCCTGGTTCTTGGGACATTCTTCCTGTAGCATTCCAGTAATCTTATTTTAGTTGTAGCTTGTGCCGTGCAAAGGAGAAACAGAGCATGCAGCATTTTAGAGTGCCAAAGTTGTGTATCCTGCATCTCTAGTGCATTGATTTCCTGAAATTCTCCACTCCTCATAAAGTATAGAATGACCCCATGTCTGTGGAGAATATGTCCCAGTACTTCGCATTAATATGCAAAATCTTATTGAATGAATGTCTTCTGGTGGAAGCATGTTATAGATCAGTGTTTTGCAACCTTTTTTGAGCCGCGGCACATTTTTTACATTTACAAAATTCTGGGGCACACCACCAACCAAAATGACACAAAATGACACTGTAACACATATAGTTAATATGTTTTTTAATGTATTTATACACTCAGTGTGAAACCTGGGCCTGTTTCGATGAACACAACATAGATATCCTGGCAGGAATGGCAGAAAGACACACACAAAGGTCTTGCTCAATAGCTGTCAGTCTCTCTCTGTGTTTAGTTTTTATCGCAGTCAATCTAAAGAAGCTCATCTCACACAGATATGTGGTTGAAAACGGGAGCAATGTCAAAATAGACCAACAGAAAATACTGGAAGGGTTTGGTGGGCATTAACCTTGAGTTTTGGGGTTGTAGTTCACCTATATCCAGAGAGCACTGTGGACTCAAACAATGTTGGATCAGGACCAAACTTGGCATGAATACTCAATATGTCCAAATGTGAACACAGATGGAGTTTGGGGAAAATAGATCTTGACATTTGGGAGTTACAGTTTCTGGGATTTATAGTTAACACACAATCAAAGAGCATCCTGAACTCTTGCAACAATGGAATTGAACCAAACTTGGCATATTGAACTCATTACCAACAGAAAGTACTGAAAGTGTTTGCTTGGGAATTGACCTTGAGTTTGGAAGTTATGGTTCACCTATACCCAGAGAGCACTGTGGACTCAAACAATGTTATGTTACGTTGTTGTTTGTTTTCTATCCAGAATCACAATGTTGGAAGGAGGCTCACCACTTTAAGGTCCCTAAAACAGGCATGGGAAAACTTCAGCCCTCTGGGTGCTTTGGACTTCAACTCCCACCATTCCTAACAGCCTGAGGCCCTTTCCTGCTTAAGTGGCTGAGGGGGGGAAAGAAAAGGGCCTGAGGTTGCTAGGGTTAGGGTTAGGGTGGTGGTAGTTGGAGTCCAAAACACCTGAAAGGTCCAAGTTTGCCCATGCCAGCTTTCGACAGTGACCTCTTCCTCCCCCTTCTCCTTCCCCTTCGTGCCCTTTCTTCCCCCTCCTGCTGAACACTTACTTTTTCTTCTCCACTTGGGCTCCCTTCTTCAGGAGGGGAGGAGGAAGACGTGACCCGTGCAGGCACTACTGCGCAGACTCGCCCCACGTCTTCCTCCCTCCCCCCCCCTCCCCTCCTGAACACGCTCACGCTGCCCCTCGGATCAAAATGGCAGCAGCGTGAGCAAAGCGAGCAGAGCGAGGCTGGGAAGAAGGGAGCCCGAGTGGAGAAGAAAAAGTGTTCGGCAGGAGGGGGAAGAAAGGGTATTGGAGGTTCCAATTTCCCACGGCACACCTGATGATCGCTCACGGCACACTAGTGTGTAGTGGCACACTGGTTGGGAAACACTGTTATAGATCACTGCTTCTTGAACTATGGGCCCTGACCCCAGAGGGGGTCCTATTATTTTAGTGTTGTGGTCCTGAAACGTTTTCTAAATGTCTCCTAGTGGCTATTTTAGACATTTAAACAAATCTGCTGTGTTTGTGGTGGACGCTATAGAAGATGCTTCAACTGTACTTCATAAAAGGGAAAATCGGCTTGTTTAGCAAGCCTCACAAATACTCATTTGTTATCAGTAAATATTTGCTCTTTATACATATTCTATATATTTATTAGGGCTGGTTGATCCAAGAAAAAAACGTTTTGAAACTCGTTTCGGATCTAATTGTAGCTGTAGTTTCGGATTATGTGGACTTCTGAAAAAATTCCGATAAGTTTCGAAATTGATTTGGAAGTATTTCCGAAATTCGGAAGTCTTCGGAAATGGCGTCCGCTTTCAAAAATGGGCCCAAAAAAATCAGCAGAAGGGAGAGTCAGCTGTTAGCCATCAGCCAATGAGCAATCAGCAAGAAAATTCAGAAATGACATCCGAAATTCGGAATTCCGAAATTCAGAATTTCGGATTTCGGAATTCCTGTTGGGAGGGTTGCTCTCGAAATTGCTTTAAAAGTTGGAAGTATTCGGAAAACTTCCGAAATTCGGGCAGATCCAAAATTGTAGAATGGCCCTAATATATCTATACCTATATATCTGGGGTCGAGGCCCCCTGGTGGTGCAACAGGTTAAAACACTGAGTTTAAATCCGGATGAGCTCCTGCTGTTAGCCCCAGCTTCTGCCAAATTAACATTTCAAAAACATACAAATGTGAGTAAACCAAAAGGTACCATTTCTGCAGGAAAGTAATGGCACTCCATGATGGCCACATGACCTAGGAGGTGTCTATGGACAATGCCGGCTCTTTAACTTAGAAATGGAGATGAGCACTTCCCCCCTCCCCCCGCCCCCGAGTCGGACTCTACTAGACTTAATGTCAAAGGGAAACCTTTACTTTATACCAGGGGCCATGTAAAAAATGTCTTTGACCAAACGAAATCCCAAGTGAAAAAGTTGAAGAAGCCCTGCCATGGACTGGCGCTGGAAAACCATTGAAATGCTTAGAGGATAGCTCCCTAGGTATCACTAGGCCCTCCAGCACAACTAGAATCATATAATAGAATCCCGTAGAGGGCCCCGAAAATGCCAAGAGAGGACATATTTTGCTAGACATGTGTAGATGAAACCATAGTTACTATAAACCCAATCCATTGTTTCTCCACCAGTGCAGCCAATTCTCCTCCAGCCATGGTTAACCACTGTTGTGACGTTTTTTTCTCTCTGCAGTGGCAGGCCATTTCCCTGACGGTGATCGAAAAGGTGCAAATCGCAGCCATCATCTTGGGTTCGCTGTTCCTCATCGCCAGCATCTCGTGGCTCATCTGGTCGTCCCTCAGCCCTTCGGCCAAGTGGCAGCGGCAGGACCTCCTATTCCAGATCTGTTATGGGATGTACGGTTTTATGGACATTGTGTGCATAGGTGAGAGCTTCCCTCCCGCTTTTCGGTGCTTAGGAAATGGGTCTGCCTTACTTCTCCTCCCAGTTAGCATGAACCGGCAGGATGCCAGAGGCAGGGAAATGGAAAGCAATTTTTCACTCACTTTGTGATGCCTCTGTGGAACTCGATGCGGAGGAATGTGCTGGTGGATTTCTGAGGATTTCCAGGCATTAGAGGATCCCAATTCTCAAGCACTGCCTCCGAGGAATAGTCGTGGGAGCTTGCTAACACACCGGCCGAAATTAGGATCGGTAGTCTATATGTGTTTCCATTGAGGTCAGAAAGCACTTCTCTCTAGGCATGCTTTATTGCGTCCTGGTTTTGCTGAAGATTGTAACAATTTGCTCCCGTTTGTTAGGTACCTCTCCTTTCCTCTCATTCTTTCTTTTCTGCCCCCTCTGGGCATTTTTTCAAAAATAGCTCTACCAATAGTCTTGATGCTGCAGAATTATTTGTAACCCTTGGCTTGATGCAAGCACCAAATTGTGCATTGCTTTCAGAATTTAGCTTCCTAAATCTCTGAGCCCTTTTTTATTATACGGGAAATATATGTCTTTGCCCACATGGATGTGGAGACAGCAAATAATAACAAAGCTTGATTAAATCCTAGAAGTTCAGTGGCAAGAAGATTGAACAAGTTTTCCATTAGGTAGCTCCACTACTTCACATAGCTCCTGTCTCCTCCCTCGAAAATAAAATACGCAGATTTTTAAATTAAAAAATCACAGAAACCAGCTTAAGTTATGTCATTCATACAGGGCACAGAATTTAGCTATTTGGATAGTGAATGAAAATGCTCTGGGGGTGCAGCAGATTAAACCGCTGCTGAACTTGCCGACCAAAAGGTCGACAATCTAAATCCAGGAAGCGGGCTGAGCTCCTGCTGTTAGCCCCAGCTTTTGCCAACCTAGCAGTTCAAAAACATGCAAATGTGAGTAGATCAATAGGTATTGCTCCAGCGGGAAGGTAATGGTGCTCCGTGCATGGCCACATGACCTTGGAGGTGTCTATGGACAACACCAACTCTTTGGCTTAGAAATGGAGATGAGCACCACCCCCTAGATTTAGACACAACTAGAGTTAATGTCAAGGGGAAAGCTTTACCTTTACTATTTATTTATTTATTTGCCATTATTCTATAACGCCTCTCTCAGCCCGAAAGTGACTTGAGGCGGTGAACAAGCGGCAACAAGTGCCCATATACAATACATCACAAGGTAAAAACAGTCATATAAAAAGATACAAAATTAACAGTTAAAAACTACAAAATACAAATCTCAGCTCCACAATCTTGCCTTACTAAACTAAATGTCAACAAATCACCAGGGCCAGATGGCATCCACCCCAGAGTTCTTAAGGAACTCAAGTGTGAAATTGCTGAAATTCTAGCCAAAATATATAACCTTTCTCTAAGATCAGGCACTGTACCCGAGGACTGGAAGGAGGCAAATGTAACTCCGATCTTCAAGAAAGGATCCAGGGGTGATCCAGGAAATTATAGGCCAGTTAGTCTAACCTCAGTTCCAGGCAAAGTGATGGAAACCATTATTAAAGAAAAATTACTAAGCACATAGAAGAACAGGCATTGCTGAAGGAAAATCAACATGGTTTCTGCAAAGGCAAATCATGTCTTACTAACTTGTTAGAATTCTTTGAGGGTGTAAATAAACACATAGATACAGGGGACCCAGTCGATATTGTTTACCTTGACTTTCAAAGGCTTTTGACAAAGTCCCTCACCAAAGGCTCTAAATAAGCTCTTCAGCCATGGAATCAGGGGACAGGTCTTGTCCTGGATTGGAACCTGGCTAAACTGTAGGAAACAAAGGGTGGTAATAAATGGACACTTCTCTGGGTGGAAAGAGGTGAGAAGTGGCGTACCCCAAGGTTCAGTTTTAGGACCGTTACTTTTTAATTTATTCATAAACGATCTGGATGTAGATGTAAATTGTGAGGTAGCAAAGTTTGCAGACGACACTAAATTGTTCAGGGTAGTTAAAAATGAAACTGACTGTAAAGAGCTCCAGAAAGATCTCTCGAAATTGAGTGAATGGGCAACAAAGGGGCAAATGCATTTTAACCTAAACAAGTGTAAAGTCATGCACATCGGGGAAAAGAACCCCAAATACACTTATCAACTGATGGGATCAAAGCTTTCTGAGACAAACCAGGAAAGGGATCTTGGGGTTTTGGTGGACAGCTCAATGAAGGTGTCAACCCAGTGCGCTGCAGCAGTGAAAAAGCAAATTCTATGCTTGGCATGATCAGGAAGGGAATCGAAAATAGGTCGGCAAATGTTGTATTGCCTCTCTACAAATCTATGGTGAGGCCACATCTGGAGTACTGTGTACAATTCTGGTCACCGCACCTCAAGAAGGATATAACGGAACTGGAAAAGGTACAAAGAAGGGCAACAAATATGATCCAAGGGATGGAGCAGCTCCCTTATGAAACCAGGTTGCAACGCCTTGGTCTTTTCAGCCTTGAAAGACGGCGTTTAAGAGGTGACTTGATCGAAGTGTATAAAATCATGCATGGGATAGAAAAGGTGAATAAAGAAAAATTATTTTCTCTGTCACACAATACTAGGACTAGGGGCACTCCCTAAAGCTCCAAGGTAGGAAAGTTAGGACTAATAAAGGAAATATTTCTTCACCCAGAGGGTCATTGGGTTATGGAACGGGAGCAGGTGAGGGTTTTGCCCTCCTTTCTGCTAGAGATCCCTGTGTACAACTAGTGGGCCACTGTGACACAGAATGCTGGACTAGATGGGCTGAGGCCCGATTCAGCATGGCTCTTCTTATGTTCTTATGTTCTAATCTTAAAATCGGTTTCCGTTTCGTAGTCATAGTAATCCTTGATCATGATTACAGTTCGTCTGCAAATGCTTGCTCGAAAAGCCAAGTCTTGACTTTCTTACGAAATGTCAGGAGGGAGGGGACTGATCTGATGTCACTAGGAAGGGAGTTCCAAAGCCGAGGAGCCCCACTGAGAAGGCCCTATCTCTCGTCCTCACCAAGCGTGCCTGCAAAGCAGGCGGGACCGAGAGCAGGGCCTCTCCGGATGATCTTAAGCATCTTGATGGTTCATAGGGAGAGATGCGTTTGGACAGGTAAGTTGGACCAGAACCGTTTAGAGCTTTAAAGGCCAAAACCAGCACTTTGAATTGTGCTCGGCAGCAAACTGGTAGCCAGTGGAGCTGGCACAACAGGGGAGTTGTACGCTCCCTGAGTGCCGCTCCTGTTATCAACCTGGCTGCTGTCAGTTGGACCAATTGAAGCTTCTGAGCAGTCTTCAAAGGCAGCCCCACGTAGAGAGTGTTGCAGTAATCTATACGGGATGTATAGATTGTCTGCCACCTGAGTATAGTTCTCTATACTATGAGAACTATACTCAGGTGTCAGACATTTTCTCTCAGTCAAGATGGGAGTTCTTTGTCAGTATTTATTTACACAATGCTTTGTCTGACATTATATTTGGATTTAGCCCAGAGCAATTTTTAAGTGTCTGGGGGCTACAAGGGCTCCTCCTTGGACCTTAAAGGAATGTGTCAATCGCGGATTTTCATTTAAATACAAGGGTGTTGAGAGAATATATCCCATGTTTTTGGCCCCGGTCTGTATTAGTGTCACAAGAAGCCATTTTCAAAAGGCTTGACATGAACCAGAATCCATGTACAGTTTTGGAAATAAGTTTCCCCTCAGCCTGAACCAGCTTTTGAGGTCGTCTTTTGTTTTTTTGTGTATCAATTCTGTTCTGAATGATAGTGTATCTGTGAGTTTTGCATCTATGGGCCCTTCCACACAGCCATATAACCCAGAATATTAAGGCATAAAATCCCACAATATCTGCTTTGAACTGGGTTATCTGAGTCCACACTGCCATATATGCCTTTTCAACGCAGATAATGCAGGATTTTATTCAGCTGTGTGGAAGGAGCCCACATTAACATGACAGAAAGACCTAGTGAGGAGGAATGAGGAGTGTGGCATTCTCCAAAGGTTGGATTACAACACCGAGGCAGGCATAAATGGCTGGAGTTGAAGTTAGCCAGTTGACCGTTTTTCTGTTGGAAATGGAATGTTCAGGACCTTCACCCAATACACTTCTAAGGTGACTCAGAGGGAAAGCAAAAGGCCTCAGGCAGTCAGCCACTGCGGCCCACAGCAATGACGGATCAGGACCAAACATGGCAAACAAGGGACCAATGGCCCACTTCACAACCTGGTGTGGTTTAGGGCAGGATGGGCCACGAGTGATGGGATTTGCAGTACCTTCACCTCATTCACTTCCCAAACAACACTGCAGCCCCTATAAATCACAGACCAGGCCCAAAATTGACAACAAGGCTTCCTTAACTTGATTTTCCTGACTAGGCCTCAGCTCATGGGATATTGTTAGGCTTCCTCAACTTGATTTTCTTGACTAGGCCCCCAACAATGACAGAGCAAGACCAAACTTGACACACAGACCCCCCAAGATGCACCCTACATCCTGGTGCAGTTTGAGGAAGGATGGACCATGGATGATGGGACTTGCAGTACTTTAATTCACTTCCTTAGAGCACTGTGGCCCACAATTTAATGATTTAACTATGGCACGTAATGCCTTTCTCAAATAACCCGGGCACCGCCGGGTCCCCAAGCTAGTAGGTAAATATAACATCAAGAATCATTCAGCAGACCAGCCTTAAAAGACTCAAAGCATTTCAGGAATTCAGAGGCTCTCATTATAATTCGCCGAATCTCCGCTTTTGTTTTCTTATTTTTCTGGACCTCACATGGCAGAAATAAATCTTGCAATTCCAGTGGCACAAAAACGGAGGTACCTGAAGCTAAGAAGCAAATAAAAGCTCCAATCCATCATGTAGATTATTTCATTTATTGCTCCAGGGAAACTATGCATGGTTTCTGGGTTGCGGTGAGTTTTCCAGGCTGTATGGCCATGTTCCAGAAGCATTCTCTCCTGACGTTTCGGCCACATCTATGGCAGGCATCCTCAGAGGTTGTGAGGTCTGTTGGGAACTAAGCAAGTGAGGCTTATATATATGGGGAATGTCCAGGATGCATGGTTTTGTGAAACCAAAACCAACCCAAACCAAACGATGAGAAATTAGGAGGTCAGGACCCATCAGGAAAGTGGTAACAGAAGCTGTATTCACGACAGTATTCCATAATGTATATAACTTAGTCACAGGTTTCTAGCTTGCGAAGTGTTTCTGACATGACTCTTGGAGCTGAACACATGGCCAATCCTTGGAGGAAGAAGCATCCATCTGTCCGCTAGGCTGGCATGTCGTAGTATAGTTTACAAACCATCCCGGCCCCCGCCCCTTCCTACTCCCATCCATCGCACAACCTTCTGGTTCCCTCTTCCCCCTCACTTCTGTTTGCCTCCCAGATGCCAAGCAGCCATTATGATCTCAAGCATAAGTAAGCCAGTTACCTTCTTTGAAATCCCTGTCTGATTCACATGCCTCAATTCCAGTCCTTCTAAACTAGTAAAGTATGCAGCATTCGGTTGAGTGCGGTGAGTGGCAGCTTCAGAGGACAAAACGAAAAACTCCTGAACAATTTCAAGAAACCTTGGCCGCTGTGAACTCATCCTGCCCTGCTGTACTGATGGCCTGTCTAGGGCTACAGAGCAATGAGAGGCTGGAAGCCAAGCATTCAGCCCTATTGTTTACTTGCAACTAGAGGAGTCACATTGATTTAGTTGTCGACCTAGAGGTAAACCTCATTGATTTGATGCTTCTATTCAATTGTTGAGATTGACACTAGGATTTTAAAGTTTTAATTTCGTGGTGAACATCTTAGGGCTTGTTTGGTTTTTTGTTTGCAAAATAGTCAGTATATTCTATTATATCATTATTATTGTAAAGATATATGTATATCATTACAAACTATTATGAGATCAATATTATTACTGTAATCATAATATTGAAAGGGCCCCCTAGTGGCACAGCGGGTTAAACCGCTGAACTGCTGAACTTGCTGACCGAAAGCTTGGCAGTTCAAATCCGCGGGTGCGGGTTGAGCTTCTGCTGTTAGCCCCAACTTCTGCCAACCTTGCAGAAGTAGATCAATGTGAGTAGATCAAGAGGTACCACTTCAGCAGGAAGGTAACAGCTCTCCATGCAATCAATCTGGCCACACGACCTAGGAGGTGTCTACGGACAACGTCGGCTCTTCGGCCAGCTTCGCAAGCACGACTGGTGGGGACGAGAGACAGGGCTTTCTCTGTGGTCGTCGCTCGGCTATGGAACTCTCTCCCAAGTGATGCTAGGTCTGCCCCCTCTCTGTTGTCCTTTAGGAGGCCGGTGAAGACTTGGATGTGGAACCAAGCCTTCCCAGAATAGGCTGAGATTGGCTATTGTCTGAATGAATGACCACGTTTACAGATTGAGTGGAATTGTTTTAGTGGCGATGTGGTTTTATGCTGGGATTTTTATGAATTTTAATATGTTGTTGTAGTTGTTTTTAATCTGTATAGCATTGAATTTTTGCTGTTATGCCAGTCTGAGTCCCTCGATAGAGGTGAGAAGGTCAGGGTACAAAAGTTTTAAATAAATAAATAAATAAATTCGGCCTAGAAATTGAGATGAGCACCACCCTTTAGAGGCGGACATGACTGGACTTAATGTCAGGGGAAACCTTTAATTTTACTAATGATATTGATATGGGGCTTCAAGTGGCACCCTGTCATGGGATTTTTGTGACAAGGTTTATTCAGAGGGGCTTCCTCCAAAGCTGAGATCTTGAGTTGTCCAAGCTCATCCAGTGGGTTTTCATGGCTGAGTAAAGATCTGAACTCTAGTTTCCCTAAGCCCTGTTCCAACACTCAGCCTACTATACAATGCTTCCTGTAAACAACAACAACATAGGATTAGTAGTACTAATAACTATTCTATTTGGCTTGTTGTTGTTGCCACTATAGGCTTGTACCCTGTCGAGCAGACATGTATAACCGTTTGGTTTTCGTGTTTATGATCATGGCACTAATACCACAGTTGCAGATGCTCCTTAACAGACTTATCAAGTGATGGAGGCCTGTTTTGCTAGGTATTGGCGCACAATAGGAGGATGTTTTTAGTATTCCCCTGCCAGAAATCAGCAGCACAACAATCAGAAACAAGGTCTCTGGTGCAACTCTTTATCAAACCATAAATCAGTGATTTTCAACCAGTGAGCTGTGAGAGATCATCAGCTGTGCCGTGGGAAATTATTTTCGAACTTCATTCATACAGTATATAAACTATAAGGCACATCTGTCTCTTTAAGAAATGGAACCATAGCACTCTCGCGTCACCTAAGGAGTGACGCAAGAGTGCTATGGTCGCGCCATCTTGGATTCGCTCAGACACGGCTAAGTAAACAAAGTTAGAGTTAGTGCTGGCCAACAAAGCTATTTTGACATTGCTCCTGTTTTCAACCACATATCTGTGTAAGATGAGCTTCTCAAGCTTGACTGCGATAAAAACTAAAAACAGAGAGAGACTGACAGCTGTTGAGCAAGACTTTCATGTGTGTCTTTCTACCATTCCTGCCAGGATATCTATTTTGTGTTCATCGAAACAGGCCCAGGTTTCACATTAAGTGAGTGTATAAATACATTTAAAAACATATTAACTATGTGTATTACTGTGTTAGAGTGTCATTTTGGTTGGTGGTGTGCCCCAGGATTTTGTAAATGTAAAAAAGGTTGAAAATCACTGCCATAAATGATTGGCAGGAAGAGGCTGGAAAAGTCATGCTGCTTTACTCCAGTCATCAGCACTACAGTCCTCGATTGTTGCCGCTTGCACTTAAGCTAGGTTTTGGAGACTGGAGTCAGGAGATGATACACACCGTTAACCCTCCATATTTGCAGGTGCAGTTTTTGTAAATTAAATTACACTATGTCACAAAACTTGAAAAAAAACCTGTTCCTGGTTTGAAAGTCTTATTTCCTGTTTTATTGTGCAGTATTTGCTTTGAAAGTAGTTCTTACACTCCAGAAACTTTTTTGTGTGTGCGTCACAAACTATGTTGAATTGGTTGAGACTATGAGATATTCATTGAAAAACTATTTATTTATTTATTTATGCTTCACATTTATAGACCGCCATTCCCCGAAGGCTCGGAGCGGTTTACAGCAGTATGCATAAATACAATCCAGTACAGAATACACATATAAAACAACACATTACCTAACATTAAATAAATAAATACAAAAAAGTGGGGTGAACTGAATGTGCTGCAGGATGTCCTACACAAAATGTGCTGCAGGATGTCCTACACAAACAATTTTTTTACATTCTAATACATTTTCTCTGTTTTTATAATAGAACCAATTAGAAAATGACATTTATGACCCAAGAACAAAAATTGTGTTACATATTAGCTGTTTTCATTAATATAGTCTCTCCATGGATCTCTAGGTCTTCTTAATGTGACTCTGTGGGCAATGTCTGCTGGAAGTTAGCCATAAAATCACACTGAAGGATTTCGAGATTCTAAGAGAAATTGTTTGTTGAAATAAAAAGGGAAAAAACCATTGTTTTACTTGTGCTTTTTCTACTTTTTGGAAGGTCCTGTATCTTCCTAAATCAAAAGATCTTGGGAGCAGCACACAGTAAAATATATTAAAAATATAGAACAATTTAAACTGGGAAACAATTTACCTTCTGCTCCCTTGTGGCACTGCCTGGAGTTCCCCATCCAAAGCACAGGTCAGCCTTCTCTGAACCTGAAAGGTGTGGAATAGCCTTGACAACTAGTGAGCAGCAGTAAGATTATATTTGGCTAATCCCCTTTTAATGCCATACTTTCTTTCTCTGGGTCATCACCAAATCCTGTTAATTATCAGAACCAGAGCTGAATCAATCAGGGCCAGCTAATACCTCCCAACAAAGGATTCCCGAGGCAGCAATCAGCCAGGCTTTGAGGCTGCAAGGCCATTGAATGCTAATCAAGGTGGCCAGTTGCAACATTCACACTTGCCTCAAACAGACAAAAGTTCTTTCTCCCATCACTTTCCATAGATATATAAACCTTACTTGCCTACCTCCCAACAGACCTCGCAACCTCTGAAGATGCCTGTCATAGATGTGGGCAAAACGCCAGGAAAGAATGCTTCTGGAACATGGCCATACAGCCTGGAAAGCTCACAGCAACTCAGAACCACAGCTGGTAATTTTTGGGGGACTACAACTCCTAGAATCCCCAGACATGCTAGCTGGGCAATTGTGGGGTTCTAATTTTTTTTAATTAGTTTGGATCAGAAGTATGGCCAGTTCTGGTAAAATAACCATGGCTGTGTTGTCACCATGAATGAGGGGCAGATAATCAACCAAATTCACAATGTAGGTATGCAACCCTTTTCCTGAAGGCCTGGAGCAATTATGAAAACTGTTTTAAAGTCTATTAAATCTCTTATTTTTCAAGTACATGGATGCCTATGTGTGTGTCCACCTGAGTCCTCGTGTCAGCCTTTGAACCAAATATAGCAAGAGGAGCAAGGGCTATGTGTTAGCTCCATTGCAATGCTCCAGGCCATTTTTTGTATTTATTTATTGTTCTAATCCATTGGGACACTAATGAGCCATAAAAAGCTAGGTCACCTTTTCTATGAAAGAGCTAGTATGGCTGTCTTGAATATTGATTTGCTCCATCTGCTATTGGTACTAAATCAGATTTAGTAAGTAACTAGTAAGGGTCCTTCCACACAGACACATAACCCAGAATCTCTCTCTCTCTCTCTCTCTCTCTCTCTCTCTGGCATTACTTTGCGAATGAAGATTCTTAGGAAGGACTCATCCTACGCTTTTTACAAGCGCGTTGATGACTAAAAAAAAGATGCCCATTGGCCGCGGCTAGCCAACCGGGTAGATGGGGATGAGCTTTTGTTAGGCCACCTTTTCTAGGCCCCTCTCCATATGGAGCAAGTGTACTCTCCTTTAAAAAAGGCTGCTTGGTCATTCAAGATGCTGCCGAACAAGACTGTCATCTACCGGGTCAGTCCCGAGCGACCAAAGTCCCGAATCGCCAGCATGCAGGGTTGGGTCTGTGGCTTCCAGTGCATCTTTACACCAGCCGCATCTTTACACCTCACCTATCACTACAGGGCTTGGATGTGTCCTTCAAGCCTGTGCAATGGATTTTTCTGGTGGGGCACAGCGTGCACAGAACTGGCCCCCCTATAAACCAAAGGTTTGTCTGCCGGGGCCTAGAAAGCTGGGACGGTGGCAGCAAGGTCCTCAGGTCGTAGGTTTGATTACAGTTGCCTTCTCTTAGATGGTTGACCTTACAGGGTTAGATGAGCACCATCTGCCTGGTTTGAAATCAGAGTTTTCCTTCTCTTAGGATGGTTCCCAAGAGGCTAGAGAGCCCATCCTGCCCATTGATGCTCTTTGTCAAACCCATCAGTTGTGACCTGTCTGGCAAGGGAGGCCCTACCCGTGGCTATTATGCTACCGCCAACGTAGCTCACAACTTCATTAGGGTACGCAAGCCTCTCCCTCTCGACAAGGGGGCACCAACGGAGAGGACATGTTCTGTCTTCCAGGCATCTGTTTGCATTACCCCCACAGTTATAGAAAATAGCACCATTTTTGCATTTTCTTTCAGGGTTGTCTCAGACACTCTGGCACCCTGGTAGTAAATCATTAACAAAGGTTTGCAGCCAGTTTGCAGGGCATGCTGCTGAAGGCTTGCAAATGTATCTTTTGGTTTGGAGGTAAACAAAGGCAAATAGGCTATAGCAAATAGCGAGGAAAGCAGACAAATAGCACAAGGCTTAATAGAAAATATATATAATTCAATAATTAATACATACGTGCACCTAGGTAGTGGACAATGCAGGGTGAGAAATCCCGGGCACTCAGGAAAGGGGGAGAATTCCCCAGATCAAGTACAAGTAAAGGCAATATGCCTCGCAATGAATGAGTCCCAAAGTTCAAAGCCCGTAGGCAATAGAGTTCCTGTAGTGCGAATGAGTCCGTTCTACTAGGTAGACATCAATTGTAAATCCATAGATGGGAAAATAGGAAAGATAGTTCAAGGGATCGGGATGATGAAGGGAATCAAGGGAAAAATTCCAGGACGCGGGAGACCAGAGATGGTAGTCTCCTCTGAAGCAATGTAGATGAAGAATCGCCGACAGCAAGCATTCGCTGTGTTTTCGGCCGCTGTGAAACCGTTTCGCCGCTTGGCTTTTTCAAGGCGTTTATATGGCATAATAGCGTCCCATATTTACAATAGAAAAGTTCGACCGACCTAACCCTGCTTCCCGAGAAGTAGTTTCGCCTTTAAAACTGACTCTGAGCTAAGATAGAGGAAGATCCACTCTTTCTAAATAGCCAGCCAGAGTCAGGATAGGGAATATCTCTGGATTTCCCTGTCATTGGTGGAAGCTAAAGGGGGATTTTCCAATCCTTGTCTCAGCAACTAAGCAAGAGAGAAAGAACCATCAAGGGAAACTGCTTCATCTTTGTGAGTTAAGTTATATGTTTGCCTTTGAACTTTTGAAACTGCTAAGATCTGCACCAAGTTCATCCAGAATTTTGCTCAAATAAAGGACTTTGTTTTACTTTATCCTGAGGTGGTTTTACTTGCTGGGACCCCTGAGCTTCAAGAGAAGGCACCCGCAGTCCCCCAGGCTTTAGATAGAAAGCACATCTTTAGTTTTAGCCTTTGAGTGCCTGGGCGTGACGGCACAGGACATAACCCAGAATATCAAGGCAGGAAATCCCACAATATCTGCTTTGAACTGTGTTATCTGAGTCCACACTGCCATATATTCCAATTCCACACAAATAGTCTGGTGCTTCCTGCCTAGATATTCTGTATATGGCGGTGTGGAAGGGCCCTGAGTGAGCCCAAGAAAGCTCAGAGAGACTACTGAGTAAATATATTCAGGGCTGTACTGAAGATTTACGGCTATACTGAAACCCACCCAAATATATGGGAAAATGCCCCTACTGTACACCCAAATTTGAACAAGCAAGCCTTCTTCCATCGCATCTGGTTTGGCCCTATGAGCGTGAAGAAAAAAAGGCCACCATTTCAGAGGTTTTCTATTTGCCGAGTGGGTTGATTTCTTTACTAACACATTTATTTATTTACAGTATTTATATTCCGCCCTTCTCACCCCGCAGGGGACTCAGGGCGGATTACAATGTACATTTACATGGCACGGGCTGACTTCGAACTCATTACCTTTTGGTCAGTAGTGATCTTAATGCAGCTGACTCCCAGCCAGCTGCGCCACAGTCCCGGTGCATTTCCATTTCCTGAATAAGGATTTCAGAAGTGACATCCTAAACATATAAAATAATGCACTTTGGCTTAGGGGGGGAGGTGTCATTTGATACTTCACCGCAGGCAAAATGAGGAGATGATGATGATGATAATGATGATGGCGGTGATAGCCATTATTTTCATCACCATTTACAACCCAATCAGACTTTGAAGTTTCAGTAACAATGACAGGATAAAATAAGTGTGTGCTTGCATTTTTCTCAAAAGATTTTTTTTGCAGTGGGGAGGGGGGCACTGATATTATTTACATTTAGCTTAGCTTTACCTGATGTTATGATGTATTTAACATGCAGTTTCGTCTTCATTCTGTCTGAACAATGGTTGCAAGTTAGGTTTGTCATTCTGTTCGTCCTCTACAAGTAAACATACCCATTTAACAGGGCCTAAATGATTTCTAGAAAGGGAGATATGTTAAAGTGCTTCAGAACCAAGTCCCCTTGTGAACTATAGAGTTTAAAACAGGGGTGTCCAACCTTTTGTCTTCCCTGAGCTACACTGGAAGAAGAATTGACTGCGGTCACACAAAGATAACTGATGAGCAAAAAAAGGGAGGTGGTGGGATGAGGTCTGAGCATAATTTTCATGGTATCCCCCACCACAGATAAGCAAAAAAAGTCCATGCATAATAATCCTAATTATGTGCCGCCCCATTCGAAGAGTCAAGGTCTGTTTTCCCCAAACTCCACCAGTGTTCACATTTGGTCATATGGAGTATTCCTGCCAAGTTTGGTCCAGATCCATCATTGTTTGAGTCCTCAGTGCTCATTGGATGTAGGTGAACTACAACTCCAAAGCTCAAGGTCAATGTCCACCAAACCTTTCCCTTATTTTCTGTTGGTCATGGGAATTCTGTGTGCCAGGTTTGGTTCAATTCCATTCTTGGTGGAGTTCACAATGCTCTTTGATTGTAGGTGAACTATAAATCTCAGCAACTACAGCTCTCAAATGATAAAATCAATCCCTCCCCCCAACCCTACCAGTATTCAAATTTGGGCGTATCGGGTATTTGTGCCAACTGTGGTCCAGTGAATGAAAATACATCCTGCATATCAGATATTTACATGACAATTCATAACAGTAGCAAAATTACTGTTATAAAGTAGCAACGAAAATAATTTTATGGTTGGGGGTCACCACAACATGAGGAACTGTCTTAAGGGGTCGCGGCACTAGGAAACTTGAGAACCACTGCTCTAATACATTACTGAACATTGGTTCAGTGAAGACTGACTATATACTGAAGCATACTGACACTGCCAACTGCACACCAACACTGCTGACTTCATAAACTGTACAGCTTCTGATGCAAAGTGGCTTCTGAAATGGAGTCTCAGTCTGAATAGTCCCAAATCTGATCATGTGGTCTATAGTCCCTCTCACAACCTCAAACAACATAGAGTTAAGGGAAAACGGCATATCTATATCTATATATGTACACACATACAATATAGTAAGCAATCACAATTTAGATACATAACAAATAATTAGTATAGGAGGCTTGTGGAAGGTTGCTATTCCCAACAAGGACAGGTCCATCTACGGTACTTGAATAGAACAGGGCTAGCAAATCTGTCCCAGGTCAAGAACCTATAAAATCCAATGTTGGCCCCTTGGCTAAGCTGTTTAACTGGGAACTAGACTTCAGTACCACCCAGAGAGATATATATGGGAATGTGGCGCAGCTGGTTGGGAGTCAGCTGCATAAGAACTCTACTGACCAGAAGGTCATGAGTTCGAGGCCTGCCCGAGTCGGGGTGAGCTCTCGACCAATTGTGTAGCTCGTTGTCTGTCTATATATATTGTATGTCTATGTCATTGAATGTTTGCCTGTATATGTGCATTGTGATCCGCCCTGAGTCCCCTGCGGGGTGAGAAGGGTGGAATATAAATGATGTAAATAAATAAATATTTGGTGGTCCTTGACTAGAGACAGTTGCTGTTAGTGGCTCTCCCAAAGAGCCTGCAGATGTATGCCTTTGCATGCAAAGCACAACAGCAAAGGACTCTTAGGGCCCTTCCCCACAGTCCTATATCCCAGAATATCAAGGCAGAAAATCGCACAATATCTGCTTTGAACTGGGTTATCTGAGTCTACACTCAGAAAATGTGGGATTTTCTGCCTTGAGATTCTGGGATATAGGGCTGTGCGAAAGGGCCCTCAGCTTCTAGGAACAAGAGTCCCTGGACAGCTATCTGGAGCTTGGAAGGAAGGCTTTAGAAGCAGCCTTCATACATGTAGCATGCTGCTTTGAAAGACATATAATAAATAATAAATAAATACCTGTAGCATGCTACTTTGAAAGACATATAATAGAACAGCTGCCTTGCAGTAACACACTAGTGAATAACATATTGCTCTTCAAATAAACAACTTCAAATATATAAATAAACAATGAATAACAGATTGGTTTCTTAAAATGATATTCCAAACTCTACACCTGTGTTATGTCATCATTTCAGAGGTGTATTTCACTCTGCCTGGTTTCTTTTTAATGCCCCAGGAACAAAGTCCCCCTATGCATCGTAACATTTAAAACATGCAAAAATGCAACAAAAATCCAAAACCAGTTTTTTAAAAGCACAAAACTGACTGAGTCCCTGACCAACATAATACCTTAGATTATTAAAGCTAACTAACTGGTGAACCCACCAGTCTGTTCAATGGGCTGGTGATCTTGTTCTTTTCCCTTATAGTGTGTCTGAGTAAGAGGACTGCTGGCATCTTTCATGTCACGTTTGTGACAGTGGTGTCATACATGGTTGATGGGGCAGATGGCATAATTAGGGCTGGGTTAATCCGGTGGCTGTCGTTACTTGAGGACTGTTGAGAAGTTGGCTGGAAATTTTACTTCTTAGCTGCACACTCTCAATTGGACTGGAAATGTGTTTTTTTAACCTAAATAAATAAATAAATATTAGAGGCTGATGACATTCACTAAAGAGAGCAAAGTGCCTTTGTGGCACTGACAAACGAGCTCTGGTGAGAGACGGAATGATAACAGCCAGGCTCTTATGGGAAGAGGGCCGCGTGCTGTCATTGGGAAATGAATGAATGACTTTTCCATTTCCCATTGATTCAGGAGGGACACGTGTCGCATGGTAATGACCCGCAGTAGGGGATAGCAGGAGCTCAATTGATTGTCATTTGGGTGGTGACCAGGTGGAAGATGATATTTATAACTCATTGGTGCATGCAGAGTTTTAGCATGCAACGAGGCTTGGATATAGAAGTCCTTTTTTAGTAGGGTTTCTTTTGTTAGTTTTGCAAAACACATCCACCGTTTTTAAAAAAATCCATTACAGACATAATCTATGCAGACCATCACATGAATAGATATCTTCATAGAAAAGGTTATCTGCCTATTGCTCAAACTGGCAGTTATTGATTAATATATGGTGTTTTTTGTGGTTTCATGCTGTTGTTTGCTGTGGTTTCCAATGTATGTTTGCTGTGGTTTCCATCAGCTGGTTTCCAATGTATGGTGCCTAAAAGGAGGACTAATAATAATAACAATAACAATAATAACTTTATTTTTATACCCCGTCTCCATCTCCCCAAAGGGACTCGGGACAGCTTACATGGGGCCAAGCCCAATCAACAAAGTTAAAACATAACATATTTAAAATACATAACATCAGTATAAAACAACAAAAACAACATTATAACAATATATAGAACAAACACCAGAATCAACAACCAATAGTATAATTTAAGTCTCGTTGTAGGTGGGTGGACTGGTGTACAACAATTTAGAACCGTGTTTTTCAACCTTTTTTGAGCCGCGGCACATTTTTTACATTTACAAAATCCTGGGGCACACCACCAACCAAAATGACACTCTAACACAGTAATACATATAGTTAATATGTTTTTAAATGTATTTATACACTCAGTCTGAAACCTGGGCCTGTTTCGATGAACACAACATATATATAAGTTCCTCTCACATACTTATACATGACTACCATGTCTTATCTCAGCCTCTCTTCTTCAGGCTAAACATGCCCAGCTCTTCAAGCTGCTCCTCATAGGGCTTGTTCTCCAGACCCTTGTGAAATTTCACCCTGAGTGAAACTTGCTTCCAGTTAACTATGGATGTCATGAAGCTGTTATAAACAGTTCGGGGGGCACACGATTCTCGAAAAATCCAGTGAAATAGTTAAAAAAACCCACAACATTTCCAAGTGGAGAGGCTCAATTTGTTTCTTGGAAACCTGTGAATGCTTCAGCCTCTATGCACCTATAGACTCTATACATTTCATAGATCTGTGTGGCCTCTTTGGCTGCCTCCCTTCTCCCTCTGCAAATGCAGAGCACTGGGCGGAAGTGATTGAGTCAGCGTTTTCGCGTTGGCTTGGATTTCTCACGAGAACAGCCAAAGCCGGAAGCTCCATGTTGGTGAATTGCGCAGTGAGTGAACCTGGGAGCATCGGGAGGCTGAAGCAGCCCTGAGCGGGAGCTGGAGCCATGCTGAGTCAAGGCTCCTGAAGGCTTCCTCAAGGCCCTGGCATTCAGCGGAGCCCTTCCTTTGCCTCGGGGAGGATCTTTGGGGAGGGAAAGAGGGAGAAAGAGCTGCTAGGAGGGGGAAGAGTGCCAATTTCCCATGGCACACCTGATGATCGCTCACGGCACACTGGTTGGGAAACACTGATTTAGAAGATAGAGCTAGTGAGTAAAGTGAATAACTCATATAGCAGCAGTAAGGATAAGAGTAAGGATAAGAGCAATGTAGACAGGATCATTATAACTTTGGAATTTACAGTAGTAAGGTGCGAGGACAAGATTTTAGGCCATAGCTGGGACCAGCTGTCCAAGAAATTGTCTTATCAAGCTTATCACTGGCTTTCTTTGCTGAGTGTGTGTGGCTCACTCAGTGTCATTCAGTGAGTTTCCATGGCCGAATGGAATTCAAAGCCTGATCTCCAGAGTTATGTAATCCAATATTCAAACCATTGCACCTGTATCTCCCCTCCCTAGGGTGTTTGTGCCCACTTTGTGCTGGTCAGAGACTGTAATAAAGTTTTGTATTGAATATCTCCATATAAATCCTGTTCTGTAATGTGCTGAATGGTTCCCATATTCCAGTATTGAGCTAAGCAGACCAGGCTCACCTTGAGGCAGCTTCTTATGTTCTATAGTGGAATAGAGAGCAGTCATTCCCCATCGAATAATGATGACTGTTATTTCCAAAGCACAATCATCCTCCATGGTGCACTATAGAGTTGTAAGTAAAAAGTAGCTCAGTTTCCACAAATGAACCATTTTTTGTAAGAGAGCTAATAAATTAGGGAGAAGCAAGACATAATGGTGGGCATTGTTACCTAGTTTTTGGATGTCATATCAAATGTGTTTTATGGCTTGAGCAACTACCCTGTAAAAATGAAAACAATGTGAGATTGATATATATAGGGCACAGAATAAGAGCGAAATAACACACCTTCAATCCAAATCCCCCCTCCCCCCATCTGTTTTCTTTGCCAAGGAATTTCCAAAGTGCGTACTCATGAAATAAATTATAGAAATTGACATAATATACATAAATGTGCTTTATGTGACGAACTCTAATTAATCGAGACTAACGGATTATGACGATGCAATGGAAACCAATTTTAAGAATAATGTGCTGAGATTGTATTTTGTAGTTTTTAACTGTTAATGTATATGGTTTTTATGACTGTTTTTATCATATTATGATGTGTTTGTATATGGGCACTTGCTACCGCTTGTTCACCGCCTCAAGTCGCCTTCGGGCTGAGAGAGGCGATATAGAAGCATAGTAAATAAATAAATAAATAAATATATTATTTGCATGTGAACTTGTCAATGTTTTGAGCTAGATATTGGGGTTATTTCAGGACTAAGAATGTTTGAGGTAAAGATCAGTTGAGTGACATTCTTTTAAGGCGAAGAATCTACATCCTTGCACACTTTTCAGATGTTATTTTAGAATAATGAGGACCACAATCAGCCCTCCTCATTTACGGACTTGGCTTTTGCCAATTTGACTATTCACAGATTTGATTAATAGGCTCTTTCCAGGAATCTCTTGGGCCTCCATCACAACTCTATGGTCAGTTTCCTGGAGAAGTTAACTATTGCATCATGCCAGAGGACATAGCGATTCCTATAGAGAGCATTTCTCCATGCATTTATAGATCCTACAGAACAATTCTGTTGTAATTTGACCATGGAGTTGTCCTGAAGGAACTAAAGATTCTTAAAGAAGTGCTTCCTCCCTTTAAAAATAGTGTTTTATTATTCATCTTTGTTTAGCTTGTATAATAGAAGGCTGAGAGGAGACATGGTGAGGGCCATGTATAAATATGTGAGGGGAAGTCATAGGGAGGAGGGAGCGAGCTTGTTTTCTGCTGCCCTGGAGACTAGGACACGGAGCAGTGAGCAGATACATGGAGCATTTTTTTCAAGATCAACTGAAAATATAAAAGCAACCTCAGCCCTGTTGCTAACCTGTCATATTAACAGTGGATTACAGGAGAGGAGATTCCACCTGAACATTAGGAAGAACTTCCTGACTATGAAAACTATTCAGCAGTGGAACTCTCTGCCCCAGAGTGTGGTGGAGGCTCCTTATTTTATTTACTTCATTTATATTCCGCCCTTCTCATCCCGCAGGGGACTCAGGGTGGATTACAATGTACACGTTACATTTAGACACACAAACACACAAGACAGACAGAGGCAAATTAATATCTGGCCACCAGGGGGAGCTGTCGCACTTCTTTCATTCCTCAGCGTGTTTTCTGAATATCTTTTTATGGCCTCGTAAATCAGTTAAATTTAGCCTCCCCACTAAGTGGTACCTTAATTTCCTACTTGACAGATGGAACTGTCTTTCGGGTTGCAAAGGTCGACAACAGGCTACACAATAGGTCGAGAGCCCATCTCAACCCGGGCAGGCCTCGAACCCATGACCTTCTGGTCAGTAGAGATCTTATGCAGCTGACACCCAGCCAGCTGCGCCACACTCCATTCTTTGGAGACTTTTAAACAGAGGTTAGATGGCCATCTGTCGGGGGTGCTTTGAATGCAGTTTTCCTGCTTCTCAGCAGGGGGTTGGACTGGATGGCCCACCAGGACTCTTCCAAATCTATGAATCTACTTCCATGAAGGTCCTGTGCCCCCAAACCCAATGAATGTGGAGAGATGGCTGTATCATTGGAGGGAATTTGAAAAGAGTACTGTATCATTGGTTCTTTTATGATTATTTTTAATTTAATTCCTCTCCTACTATAATTACTTAGTATGTGTTGCAGAATATTAATATTGTTTTCTTTTTGTAAGAGGTCTGAAAAATAGGTTTGGTGGTCTGGTAGTGTGACCTTGGGAATAAGCCTTATGGCTGAGCGAGGCTTATCAGTTTGGATTGCCATATCCAAAAGCAACATGCTAGCTCTGTGTGGAAATAGCATGAATACACATGCTTGCAGAAGATAAATGACTCTGGTGTTGTGGGTGCTTTGTGTCAGAGTGATAAATTCCTGCTGGAGGTGGAAATGGAAGGACGTGCATCCCAGATGCACACAGTCGATCAGCCTTTCACCCTGTCTAATTTATTTGTCCATTCTTTCATTTAGTTGTATTGTACAACAGCGTTCATGGCAGTTTGAGATATGCAAGAGGACGGAGCATTTCCCCTAAGGAGCTAACAGGCTGAAGTTCAAAAGAGGAGAATATATGTCATGATTTCCATTACATGGTCTTGGACTTGTTTACAGGTTAAGACTAGGGCACTTGGAACCAAAATGTTACGTCCATAAAAATTTTGGAAAGGATTTGAAGGAAGTCAGGAAAATGGCCTCACACTGGTGCTCTGGGAGACTTTACGACAAGGACGAAGGATAGGCATGTGTCAGATCATGGCTTTGGACCCTGCAGGTGATGGCGGCATTCTGGGAAATGTATTTATTATTATTATTTATTTACAGTATTTATATTCCGCCCTTCTCACCCCGCAGGGAACGCAGGGCAGATTACAATGCACATATACATGGCAATCATTCAATGCCATTAGACCAGTGTTTCCCAACCTTTTTTGAGCCACGGCACACTTTTAACATTAAAAAAATCCGGGGGCACACCACTAACCAAAATGACACAAAATGACACTCTAACACAGTAAAGAACGGCTGGGGGATGGTAGCCTGCTGGGAACAGCTGCTGGGAGTGCCGAAGCCGGGGGAGGAGGAGGAACCAGGTTGCGCCATGCCCCTCCCCCTCCCCCGGCTTCAGCTCTCCCACAGCTTCTCCAGCCTTGAGGGGGCAGTGCCAAGCCAGTGGTGGCAGAGCCAGCACAATGCTGGCTTGGCACTGCCCCCTCAAGGCTCGAGCAGCTGCTGGGAGTGCCGAAGCCAGGGGAGGGGGCGGAGCAAGGCCGCACCATGCCCCGCCCCCTCCCCCCGGCTTCAGCTCTCCCACAGAGGAGGAGCATGAGTGGTGGACGAGCTTCAGTGGGCGGGGCTCCTCCGCGCGGCTTCAGCGAGCGAGGGGTGGGAGTCATGGCGGATTGGAGGCTGGCTTGGGAAACGGCCGAAGGAGGCAGCGCCCCGGCCACTAATTCTTTTTCTTCGCTGCCGCCCGGCCCTTCCTCCTCCTCCCCCAAGTAGCAGGAGGTCGGCAGGCTGAGGGGGGAAGGAAGGGGGGCAGAGAGCTTTTCTCGCAAAACAACAGGAGGTCTGTCATGGCACACTACTGTGCCGTGTCACAGCGGTTGGGAAGCACTGCATTAGACATACAGCATAGTCCAAAAAGTAACGTATGGCTCAAGCTCTCAGAAACAACAGAGAGAAGGAAGAGGAGGGACACTATAGAAGAGAGGGTGTAGGCTTTTGAATGAAACAAGAAATCAGATCAGATGTAAGAAAGTAGTCTTCAGCCACTTCTTTGTGTCCACCATTTGCAAAAGACAGGATACAAGGATTACATAGAAATGAACTAAACATTTGAAACGTTTTGAAATGTGATAGTTTGAACATGCCCTACCCTCAACCCAAAAGGAAACAAAAAAAAAAGACCCAACATGTATGTGTATTTTCAACCAGTTTTCAATTGAAAATTCAATGGGGGTAAACATTAGCTCCCAGACTGGTGAAGGGGCTTCAAAAGGTGTATCCTGTTCTTCCGGTGGGGAATGGCGGGGGGCAAGCCTCTTTGAGAGAGTGCTCTCCTGAAGAGGACCCTCGTTTGAGTGGCTGGGTTGAGCTGAAAGCTCCACCCCTGCCAGATTGAGTGCGGGGGTATCATGCACCCAGAGGTGAGCCATAGGATCCCAAAGATCACCCTCCCCTCAAGGGAGGGGGATAGAGTGGGTCCGACAGGCACCCGGGTGGGATTACAAGCCGCTCTGAGGGAAGCAAGTCTAAGCAACTTGCGACACCGCAACCCTCTCAATTTTAAACCTCAGAAGAACAGAAAAATTATGGTTTTGGAGCCAAAGTAGTGAATAGAGTTAAGATAATGGAAGATGAGAGAGCTTAACATCCGCTTCCTCCTTGTCTACAGTCTTCTAGGATGCTCTATATACTTTTTTAGTTTAATTTTACATTGAGATGTTGAATCATAGGTTGCCATTCATTAACAAAGTTATCTATTAGTTCGCCTCTTAATAATACAGTTATTTATCCATTATCAACATATCTGTAATATATTTTTCCCATTCTTCTAAGGGAGGTATTGCTGGGGTTTTCCAATATCTGGCATATACTTTGAGAAGGCAAATACGTTGTTCAACTCCAATTACCATAATTCCATAGCACTGCTCTGTGGTAGCAACATGGTGTGAAATTGCTATAATTCTGCAACGTGGATGCATTCTTGGTGACTTATTGAATATTTGGGAACTGAAGAGTGACCAAGTTGGTGTTTTGAGATGTTGAATGAAACTGAAGCCTTACTGATACATTTCTTTCCCAGAGTTCTCATAGCTTTGTCTGAATTTCTTGTAAGTTCAAAAAAACTAAAACAGCCGTTTATTTTTTTTCTTTTTCTTTCTCCCTCTTTCCCCACACCATCCTATCCTATATCACTTTCTTCCCTCATTTAACTATTTATTTTATTCATTTATGAAAAAAAATCTCAATTTTTTAAAAAAACAAACAACTAAATCAGCCATGTGCTGTGGTCCAACCTTCGGCATTTCAAACATTCAAGCACTCTCATCCAGCCATCCATCATCTTTCTTGTCCATTGGCAACAACTTGACCTCTCTTTCTTTCCCTCCTCAGGTCTGATTATCCATGAGGGCTCCTCAGTGTATCGAATATTCAAGCGCTGGCAGGCGGTGAACCAGCAGTGGAAGGTGCTGAATTACGACAAGGCCAAGGACCTGGGGGAGCCCCTTGGTGGGAGCACAAAGCCCGGCGGGCGGAATTCACGGACGAACCCTTCCTCAGGGAGTGAGCGGACCTCCCAGCGAGGCCAGCGGGTTAGGACTATTTTGAACCATCACTGTGGCTACACGATTCTGCACATTCTCAGCCACCTGCGGCCAAACGAACATCGCGGGGGCTCCGGCTCCAGCCGCGAGGTTGTCATGAGGGTGACGACTGTATAATAACAGCCTATGGGGCCTTTGCCGAGCGGGAGAGGCCCCACGGCTCCCAGGGAAGGAAGAAGCCCATTTCTTCCCTTCTGCCCAGACTCCGTTTCGAGCCCCTACGGGGTTGGCCACACGCTGTATACTGTCCGACGCGGGAGGTCCCTGGATCGGTGGTGTTGCCGCAGACCCCGCCGCCCGCCTCTTCCTCATTGTGCGTGGGGAGTGCCTCAACTGGGTTGCACCTTCCTTCCCTCCCATCAATGTGAATTATTTTTCTCCCTCTCCATCCAGGCTTGTGGTGAAAGGAGAGACCCCCCCCTCCTCCCAGCTCTCCTTGTTATGACTAGATTCCTTGGAAGTGTGACGGGGTTTTATTTATTTGGGTTTTTTTAATTTAAAAAACCCCCTTCTTAGGGGTCCTTCTGGATGCGTTGTGGTGCCAACTGGCCCAGAAATTTGAAAACATTTTTACCTCATCTTTCGATGGAAATCCTGCCAGATGACCCATGCCTTTCCACCCATCCCATTGGTTTCTCTCTGCCCAGGAGATGCCGACCAGAGAAATTTTGAACTTTTACCCATCCAAAAAAAATTATGGTGCAATAAACATGTTTCTTAAAGCAAAACGGCATTTCGCAATAAGATACCTGTACCCTTCGTCTTTAATTTCATGCATGAAAATAAGTTTTCGTCTCGCCCTTCCCAGTGTTTTCTCTCTCCTGAGGAAGGAGAAATAATCATTTATATACTACAAATAAGTGTCTTTCAACTGCATTGTTAAACCGCTGAGCTGCTGACCTTGCTGACCAAAAAAATGGCGGTTCAAATCCAGGCAGCAGGATGTGCTCTCGCTGTTAGGCCCAGCTTCTGCCAACCTAGTAGTTTGAAAACATGCAGATGTGAGTAGATTAATAGGTACCGCTTCAGCGGGAAGGTAACAGCGCTCCATGCAGTCATGCCGGCCACATAACCTTGGAAGCATCTATGGACAATGCCAGATCTTCAGCTTAGAAATGGAGATGAGCACCACCCCACAGAGTCGGACACAACTAGACTTAATGTCAGGGGAGAACCTTTACTTTTTCTATTAATCAGAGGAGGTTTGCCATTGTCATTGCCTTCCTTTAAGGCTAAAAGAGTGTCACTTGCCCAAATAACCCAGAGGGTTTCCATGGCTTAGTAAGGAATCAAACTCTGGTATCCCAGAGTCTCAGGCCCCATCTATCTTGCCATATCATCATCATTGGCATTACTTCACGAACAAAGCTTCAGGAAGGACTCATCCACGCTTTTTACAAGCGCGTTGATAACTAAAAAGGCCAATCTGAGATAGGCAAGTTCGGTTGCAGAAAGCACAGCAAAAAGTCTCCTTGGGTGATATTGTTTCCAAGTTGCGGTTCTTTCTGCGTTGTCGTTTCTCTTCGAGACCCATTCGGCGTGTCTTCTCGAAAGAGGCCGCAGCATTGTGGATAGTGCATCTCGATGCCTCCCGATGTGAGGCCAGGGTGGACCATTGTTGGTGATCAATCTGGCCGAGCCTGAGATGTTGTTTCAGGGAGTCCTTATATCTCTTTTTGGGGGCGCCTCTCTTGCGCTGAGCCATGGTGAGTTCACCATAGAGTAGTATCTTTGGGAGGCAGTGGTCCTCCATCCTAGAGACGTGCCCTGCCCAGCGCAGCTGTGTTCTCAATAGCATGGCCTCAACGCTGGTGATCCCTGCTTGCTCAAGGACAGCAACATTCGTCACATAGTCAGTCCAGTGTATATTTAGTGTATAAGATATATTTATATATATCTTGCCATATAATGCACTTTCAAACTGTATTATGTGGCAGTGTAAAATGGGGCCTCAGTCCAGCTTTCAAACCTCTGGTGCCAGGCTGGTTCACACCTTTCACAAGATGCAGATCTTGAACATGTCGGAGCACAACAGAAAATAGACACATTCCCACTCATCTTCTCCTTTTCTTTTTCCTTCCTCTCTTGGGACCGAGATCCATTTTGCCCACCCCTGCTTTTGAAATTCTGATTGGGAGAATTTCTATAGCAGTAAGATAAATACTCTTTTTTGGGGAGGGGGGAGTAATAAGGCTGCCAGACTTTGCCCCTTTACCTAAAACTTTTTAAATTTCAGTGAGATTTACTTAAGCTTTAGCATCTGTAAGACTGGACTGCAAAACCTTATGTATACGAAGTTTTACTATAGTTTAATTTTAAGATACATTGATAGCCCGATTGTGAAACTTTGTCAGCTTGGAAGGAAATCTCTTTAAATTCTGCATTTCAAGAACAGCATGAGGGATTCCAGGCTTCATAGCCACAGGGATTTAATTACCGCACCATCTTTTTCCTGCTGTTCTGTATGAGAGTGTAAGGAAGAGTGGCCACAACGATCAAACTTCTTTCTTTCTAAACGCATAATCTCAATATCCTTGCCTCTTCCTTCCCATGAAGACCTTATTTCCATATTTGTGAAAAAGGGCGGTCTATCTGGTACAGCATGCTGGATGACATTATACGACAGAAGAGTTCATCTTGTCAAGACATCTATGCTTATAGAAAAACAGAGATTACAGGCTAATTTCTATGATGTGCTAGATTTTTATGTTCAGTTATTTAAAACAACTTCAACACAGCAATGTTTACTTCTAGTATTTCATGATCCCAAGAGAACATTATCTCTCAAATTCTATGAAACTATAAAAGTTAGAAGCAGCTGTGCAAAGTTAGCACGGCCTGTATGTATTTTAGACACAGACTACACACCCAGCCCTCCCTTTGTGCTTGGGGAATTATTTACACACTGAGATCCAGATTCTGCAACCTGAAAACATTTGTGCAAATTAAGCATACTACACAAATAATTTGGTGACAGAATCATAGAATTGGAAGAGACCTCGTGGGCCATCCAGTCCAACCCTCTTCCAAGAAGCAGGAAATTAGCATTCAAAGCACCCCCCAACAGATGGCCACCCAGCCTCTGCTTAAAAGCCTCCAAAGAAGGAGCCTCCACCACACTCCGGGGCAGAGAGTTCCACTGCTGAACAGCTCTCACAGTCAGGATGTTCTTCCTAATGTTCAGGTAGATCTCATTTCCTGTAGTTTGAAGCCATTGTTCCACGTCCCAGTCTCCAGGGCAGCAGAAAACAAGCTCCCTCCTTCCTCCCTATGACTTTCACATATTTATACATGGCCCTCACTATGTCTCCTCTCAGCCTTCTCTTCTGCAGGCTAAACATTCCCAGCTCTTTAAGCCGCTCCTCATAGGGCTTGTTCTCCAGACGCTTGATCATTTTAGTCAGCCTCCTTTGGACACATTCCAGCTTGTCAACATCTCCCTTCAATTGCGGTGCCCAGAATTGGACACACTGTGATTCCAAAGTGTGGTCTGACCAAGACAGAATAGAGGGGTAGCGTGACTTCCCCGGATCTAGACAGCATACTCCTATTTATGCAGACCAAAATCCCATTGGCTTTGTAAGCTTCCGCGTGACATTGTTGGCTCATGTTTAACTTCTTGTCCACGAGGACTCCCAAGATCATGTTCACACATACTGCTGTTAAGCCAGGCATCGTCCCCCGTTCTGTAACTTTGCATTTCATTATTTCTACCTAAATGGAACATCTTGCATTTGTCCCTGATGAAGGTCAGGAAGACAGTGTTTAGAACAAGGTTTTGTAAAATGTATATATTTAGAAAAATTGGAGTATGGGTTTTCAGCACCACAAAAACAACCAAAGTAGGGAAAGAACAGAACAGGATGCAAAACTTGTATTATAAAATGTGAGACACACCCTCAACCCCTTCTTTAATTCTAAAGCCAACCTATAAACCAGTCCCCAAAGTACTTGTAAAATCAAAATCTTTACATGGTAGGCATTGGTGATCATCAATATGGCATGATTATGTCGTAGTTCTGAGTGTCCTCTTTGCATTTTACACCTTGTATATTTGGGCTTGAAATACAAAATAGGCATGATTATCTATATTATTGAGCCAAATTAGAGATCACAGGTAAAAATGATCCTTGATCTTCCTTCTTGATCATTCTTCGGTCATAGATTGGTTTCTTCAAGGAGTCTGTAGCTTCAGGAATCCAGAAATTTGACTCCATTCTGTAGCAACAAATGCAAATACCTCTTCACAGAGCTGTTGGGTTCAGAGCTTCACAGAACCCCAGGAAGGAGTTTTCAAAGAGGACATTCATTAGACGAATATTGAGGGAAACACTCAGAGGGTGGTAGTGGTGAGGAGAGAATCAGAGAGCCAAACAAAGCAGCACGCCAAAACCACAATCACAGAAAGTTTTAAAAAGTAGGATAGATCAGTACCTGTGAGAGATAGTTTTGACAGAGCGAATCCTCCTGGGATGTGGCTTGGAGAGATAGTTCTTCTACATCTAGAAGAAAGCTCTCGTTCCTACACCATACCCATGGGACTCTACAAACACTAAAACACACATTGGGGGAATTATACTGTACAGTATATACTAAGTAAAGGAAGTGAGAACAATGCAGCAAGTGTCAGGCTAGGCTGGCGTCAGCACATGGAAATCTTAGGTAGCTATCAGATCCCATAAGAAACCACCACATACTGAGTCTCCTCTGGGCCACCCTGGTTCTCCAATCCTAAATCCCAAAGGGCATTAGAGCTGGTATTTCCATATCTCCAATGTTTTGGATGCAGTATCAGTCCAGGACAGAGCATTGGAAGTGTTACTTTGAGTCAACAATTCCCAGTGTGGGATAAATAAGAGTTGCAATAAAAAAAATATAACATTTTCAAACTCAATTTCAAAACACTAAGGAATTAAAATGTGGCCCCATTACCACTTTCGGTCACTATCAGACAGGTCCAAGGGTGGTGTGGGGCAGTGGTTTCAATTTGCCAGAAGTTCCTTCAGACTTGGAAGTAGGCCTGCTTGGACCAGCCCTTCTGAAGTGTGGCTAATAAGATCAGGTGTGATTGGGGGGGGGAAATAGCTACAGTAATTGCGGAATTGAGTCTCTGGTCCACCTTATGTGGTTGAACTACAGCCACTATAATCCCTCACTGCAAACAGGGTGTCTGGGGTTGATGCAAAAGAAAACAAACCAGAGACCACTGATTTCTCATGCCATTGGGACATTGAATCTACTCCTAAACCTATTTCTGGAGTAGGGGTCAACATCTTGGCTCACTTCTTTGAAGTTTGGACTAAAACCAGGATGAATTCCACACCTCACTTATATGTAAGTCACCATCCACCTCTTAAATGCTAGCTTTTGACTACTTTTTCGTGTCAGGAGCGACTTGAGAAACTGCAAGTCGCTTCTGGCGTGAGAGTATTGGCCTGTCTGCAAGGATGTTGTCCAGGGGATGCCCGAATGTTTTGATGTTTTACCATCGTTGTGGGAGGCTTCTCTCATGTCCCTGCATGGGGAGCTGGAGCTGACAAAGGGAGCTCATCCCTGCCCTCCCAGATTCAAACCTCCAACCCGTCAGTCTTCAGTCCTGTTGGCACAAGGGTTTAACCTATTGCACCACCGGGGGCTCCTGACTACTGTTCAAACCTTAGTCATGTCCAATTTTAATCAAGTCTCTCTTAACTTGATGCCTTCCAGAGGCCTTCCAATTAATTTTCCCTGCTATGCTCTACTGTCAATTAATGTGCTCCACTGTGTTAAACTGTCAGTGTGGATGGAGCTGAAACGTGGCTGTCGGACCACTTTGCCCAACCTTCTGGCTTCATTTAATTTCTTACTGGGGTAATTTATTATGGTGGCTCAGTGGGTTAAACCCCTGTGCCGGCAGAACTGAAGACTGACAGGTCACAGGTTCGAATCCGGGGAGAGTGCAGATGAGCTCCCTATATCAGCTCCAGCTCCTCATGCGGGGACATGAGAGAAGCCTCCTACAAGGATGGTAAAACATCAAACATCCGGGAGTCCCCTGAGCAATGTCCTTGCAGACAGCCAATTCTCTCACACCAGAAGCGACTTGCAGTTTCACAAGTCGCTCCTGACACAACAAAAAAAACCCAAAACTGACCTGATCCGTGGCTTTCTGTTTACTACCTTGAAAATGCACCTTATGATCCTCATCTGAAAACAATCCATAATTTTACTAAGCAGTCAACATGTTCCACAGTCTTTTCAGTGGCTTTATGCATCTACCTCCTTTAACAGAAATGTGGAATAGTTGTTTCATCCAGGTGAATACAGCCATGGATATTTCTTTCTTCAATCAGACAGGAAAGGATTGAAAATGGACGACCAGATAGTGACCCACTTTGAATCAATATTGCCCTTTAAAAAAAATACCTGCTCAACACCAAGGCACTTAACAAGAGACGGGAAAGGACTTGAGGTCTGTGGAGGCCTATTGCACAGCTCTCACTCAGCTTGGAGCAAACGGTCAATACGCCCTCTAGGGACCTCGCTGATGGAATGTGCGGAAAATGCTGAGATGATATTTGTAGCAGAGGAAAAGCAGCAGGGAAGGAAATAAGCTGGGTTTTTTTCCATTTCTACATATTGTATGGGCCTCATTCCAGCATTTGATGGTGTGATGTATTTCTGAAGTTTCATGCATAGAAAAGGGATCAGACCAAACTCCTGGTCTGGGTTTCTGTTCCCACAGGGGCCAACCGGAGAAGCACACAGCATGAATGGAAATGTACTTTATCATCTCTGAATCTACAGTATCTTAATCCTTTTCAGCAGATTCCATTGTGCTCACAAGTTCCAAAGTGTAACTAGGCTTGTGCAAAGATACAGTTTGGTCAGCTCCCTTTGCTCAATCTGGCTTGTTCGGCTGGCCATAACCGTAAAGGCTCAGCCTCCATGTTTTTTTCCAGCCAAAACGGTCAACACAGCAGGTGGTTTCAGGTCCTCCTGTCCTATTCACAAAGAGGCTGTTGCATGCTCGCATGGGGTTTTCTCCACGGGTCCTGCCTGTTGGGCCAATCAAAATAGAAGAACGCAGTGACGTGTCTTATGCAAACTGTGTATATTTAATGGAGCGAGTGCCTCCATTGCTCTCAGTTGCATCCTGGCTCTGGAGAGGTGCTTCAGTCTGATTGCCTTACCGCTCGCTCTCAGCTTTATTTTTTTGGCTTGCTTTGGCCTTTCTCTAGCATTGAATTTATTTTATTTTTTTTTTTTTATTTTTGTATTTTATTTATTTTATTTATTTAGTAGGACTGAGAGTTGGGAAAATGTGGGACAGGTGGGTGGGGTATGTGCACGCATTTGGGGACTTAGGAGAAAGAAAGTGCATCTCTTTGCTCTTGGCGTGCTTTTATTTTAAATTATTTGGTTGGCTCCTTCCTTCAGAAAATACTTTAGAAAAGAATAATAACAATAATCCTAGCAAACATTCTCAGAAAACTACTACCAAGCTACCTACCTACCTACATTTTCATTCCTTTGCAAACAAATTATCTGTTTATATTTCTCTCTGTGCTCTAAAAAGAAAATAAATTCCTAAATTTTAAGGGATGACCCAAATGTTATGAAACTTGGTGAGCTAACGTTTTTAGGGCTATTGAGATGAAAATGACCAACTTTGAGGACACCCTTACCACTGTTAGCCCACCAAGTTTCATAATTTTTGGGTCATCCCCATTGCCGCCAATAAGCAGGATATAATAATAATAATACACTTTATTTATATTCCGTTCTTCTCACCCCGAAGGGGACTCAGAGCAGATTACATTACACATACGGCAGACAATCCCTGCCAGTTGACATACAATTACAATACAACAAGTACAATTTAGAAGGATTTTTTCTTCTGGCTGCGTCACAGGATGCGGTTCCTCCATTATGTCATTACATCATTACGTCACAAGGGGGTGCTGTTGCTTCATCCTCATGACGGAGGGCCTCTGTTTCCGCATTCCACTTTCCGACAGCCAATCTTTCTTTTATGTAAAAATCCTTCACCGCTTAGCCACATTTTTCGACTGCAACCAAAAACAGCTATTCGGCTAACCACTCATTTTCGGGAGGTGCGCAAAAATTGATCCAAGTGTCCCCCAAAATCCAGCCAGCAGAAATGGATCAAGGTTCAGCCGAAATGCACAAGCCTGTTTAACTATGTTACATGGGCAAATTCTTCCTTGAATTTGTTCTGAATGGCCAACCACTCAATTTTAACTCAGTACAGGAATTTGTCCAATTGTAATGTTTGGCGGTGTTATGAACTGAGTAACATATCACAATGCAAAATGGTACTCCAAAATTGCAGGACCATAATTCACTCTACAAAGCATGTTTAGCAGTATGGGGAAAACTTACCGGATTCTTCCCAATCACTTCACCTGAAAGCCTGGCTTTTCCTTGATGGATTTTTAACATTACATTTCTGTCTGGCCTCTCCTTGAAGGAGCTCCCGGTTTCTCTGACCTCTGCTTTATCCCTATCACAACTCTGAGGTCACAGTTTCCAGAGGGGCCACCATACAGCTTGGACATTACTTTCTTAAGGCTATAATTCTTAGCATACTTTAGTCAGTATGGCTATTGCCCATGATGGTTGGCAGTATCTGGGAGGTCAGGGAGATTCTAAACTAAAATCTTAACTCTCGACTACTCTACTGCAGCAAAACTAAGAAAAAGTACTGTATTGTTGTACCTCAAAGTGTAAAAGGATAAGTAGCTGCTGTCCTCTTATCTACATCTGAAATATTTTCTTGTTTCTAGATGGATTTCCATTGAGGTGGTTGCTTGAGTCTCCAGGAAGATTTTGGAGCTATTGACTAGATCAGCTCACCCCAAACTGGAGTGCTTCGTACTTCAGTTCCCATCACTCCCAGACAGCATAACCAGTTCCCAGTCTTCTGTTCCAAACAATCTAGAGGGCTCCAGTTGGGGCAGAATGGGGTAGTTAATGGACAAAGTCAAGCCACATTTATTTATTTATTATTTATTTCCAGTGTTTATACCCCGCTACTTCTCAACCCCCGAGGGGGGACTCAGTGCGGCCTAACAGACGGCAACAATTCGATGCCACACAATACATAGTAAACAACAGTTAAAATTAAAATACATTAAAATACACCTAGAATTAAATACATTAAAATACAGTTAATATTAAAAACATCATGTACATTCATCACCATTAAAACAATGTTCCATCCAAAGTCTTAGATCTTAACCACCACATTATGTATGTGTGTATGGCATCATCATTTTTTTTTCATGTCAGGAGTGATTTGAGAAACTGCAGGTTGCTTCTGGTGTGAGAGAATTGGCCGTCTGCAACATGTTGCCCAGGGGATGCCCATATGTTTTAGCATCCTATGGGAGACTTCTCTCATGTCCCCGCATGAGAAGCTGGAGCTGACAGACGGGAGCTTACCCCGCTTTCCAGATTTAAACTGCCGACCTTTCAGTCAGCAGTCCTGCCAGCCAAGGGTCCTCAAATTAAGGCCCGGGGGTCGGATACAGCCTTTCAAGGTCATTTACCCGGCCCTTGCTCAGGGTCAACCTAAGTCTGAAATGACGTGAAAGCACACAACAACAACAATCATATCTCATCAGTCCAAAGCAGGCCCACACTTCCCATTGAAATACTAATAAGTTTATATTTGTTAAAATTGTTCTTCATTTTAATTATTGTATTGTTTTAAAGTGTTTTCTGCACTACAAATAAGATAAATTCAGTGTGCATTGTTTTTTTTCCAAATTATAATCCGGCCCTCCAAAAGTTTGAGGGACTGTGACCTGGGCCTCTGTTTAAAGAGTTTGAGGACCCCTGGTTTAACCCATTGCGCCACTGGAGGCTCCTAGCATCATAATGAAGCATAAGCTAACATTAAAAGGTGGGAGAACATCTTCAGAAAACAGGCTTTCCCCTCCACATACTCATAGAAAGCTTGTAAAATGATAGTTTACACCCTCCTTGATGCCTATGCTACATAATGGACCAGAAAGTGATGCCTTCCAAATGCTCTTGTACCAAAATTCCCATTAGCCAGTTTAGACAATGGTTGAAGATGATGTGAGTTGCACTTCAGCCACAACCGGAAGTGGTGAAAAACATTTCCCATCCTCAATACATGACTTTTGAAAAAATGGCCCCTATGCTTTCAGGCCACTGACTACTATCTTCACCAGGTGTAAACAACTCAATTTTATTTTTAAATTTTGATATAGGTTGGTTTGGAGCTTTTCTTAAAGGCTGCCAACTTTTTGCATTACCTTGGAAGCATTTTCCTAATACTGGTCCCATGACTAGAATATTTGTTGGTCCCAGAAGAGCAGCCAAATTGGACCAGCAGTCTTTGTTGTAGGCCTGAAGTTGAAGAGCCCTGGTTTAGATTATCATAGGCACAAGAACTGAACAATCCAATCAAAAAGGGCTCACCATATTGCCATGTGATGCTCCCTTTGTTTCTGGATATAGAGCAAGTCCTTGAAACATTCTGTAGATCAGTGTTTTTCAACCTTTTTTGAGCCGCGGCACATTTTTTACATTTACAAAATTCTGGGTCACACCACCAATCAAAATGATACAAAATGACACTCTAACACAGTAATACACATAGTTAATATGTTTTTAAATGTACTTATACACTCAGTGTAAAACCTGGACTGTTTCAATGAACACAACATAGATATCCTGGCAGGAATGAGAGAAAGACACAAACTTCCCACACAGAACTCCCATAACCAAGAGAAAATACTAAAAGAGTTTGGTGTGCACTGATCTTGGGGTTTGGAGTTGTAGTTCACCTATATCCAGAGAGCACTGTGGACTGAAATAATGTTGGATCAGGACCAAACTTGGCATGAATACTCAATTTGCCCAAATGTGAACCCAGATGGAGTTTGGGAAAAATAGACCTTGACATTTGGGAGTTACAGTTTCTGGGATTTATAGTTAACACACAATCAAAGAGCATCCTGAACTCTTGCAACAATGGAATTGAAACAAACTTGGCATATTGAACTCTCATTACCAACAGAAAGTACTGAAAGGGTTTGCTTGGGAATTGACCTTGAGTTTGGAAGTTGTAGTTCACCTACACCCAGAGAGCACTGTGGACTCAAACAATGTTATGTTGTTGTTTGTTTTCTATCCAGAATCACAATGTTAGAAGGAGGCTCACCACTTTAAGGCCCCTAAAACAGGCATGAGAAACTTCAATTCCCACTATTCCCAACAGTCTGAGGCCCTTTCCTGCTTAAGTGGCTGAGGGGGGAAAGGAAAAGGGCCTGAGGCTGCTAGGAATGGTGGGAGTTGGAGTCCAAAACACCTGAAAGGTCCAAGTTTGCCCATGCCAGCTTTCGACAGAGACCTCTTTCTCCCCCTTCGCGCCCTTTCTTCCCCCTCCTACCAAACACTTTTTCTTCTACACTGCCGCTTCTGCCGCCATTTTGATCTGAGGGGCCAGCGTGAGCGTGTTCAGGAGGGGAGGGGGAGGGAGGAAGACGTGACCTGTGTGGGTGCTACTGCGCAGACTCGCCCCAGAGCAAATCAAGGCAAAGCGAGCAGAGCGAGGCTGGGAAGAAGGGAGCCCAAGTGGAGAAGAAAAAGTGTTCGGCAGGAGGGGGAAGAAAGGGCATTGGAGGTTCCAATTTCCCACGGCACACCTAGTGATCGCTCACGGCACACTAGTGTGCCACAGCACACTGGTTGGGAAACACTGCTGTAGATAGACAGTGGACTAATTAGCAAATAATGCTATTCTAATCTGTTTGTTTTGGATTAGATCTTCACCACCATTGCTTGCCGTGACCTCTTTAGCTTCCGTTATTACTGAGATTTATGCTTTGGGTTACGACGTGGATCAAGCCGCTGTGTGTGCCCTTTGGTGGCACACGTCTTGGCAAACTGGTTCCTGGCAATGCCATTGGCTGGCAAGTTAATCCAGAGAGAGAAAGGTTTTTGGGGGGCAGGAGGGCCTTCAAATAAACAGCGCTCAAGGGCTGAATGGCGCACAGAATTGATTGGGTCTGGCAGGTCTTAATTTCCTCCTTTTAATCTTATCCCCACAACATCATGGGGAGCTTTGCATTTTATGTGGCTTTTAATATCCGAGGCCCAAGGGTTGGATTATTACTCTCTTCACCCTGGCCCTACAGGTTTATTTCTCCTTGTGCTTTTGCGAATCCCTTTAAAAAGGCCGACAAACACGACCCAGGGTTTTGAATGTTTCCGTTCAGAGAAGCGCAAGGCTGCTCTGAGGCCATTCAAAGCTTCAGCGCAAAAACGTATTTGGACGTTTTAAAAGAAAATCTGCATTCTTTACCCGACGGGCCCGTTTCCAACGTCAACAGGGATTGAAGCTTTTTGGCACAAAAGAGTTGTTCTTGGCAATAATGGGTCAGCGCTGTCCATGGTGCTGAAATAGCAGTTGTGATTGTGAGAATGCAGCTTGGGAAAAAGCTCCCAGGCAAAATGGAAGGCTTTCTCCATGAATGACTATCCCAATAGCGACAAGTGCTGGATAATTGGGTGGCTGGTAGGGAGGCATCCTCAAGGTCCAAGATGGGGAGCTTTGCTCAGGTCAAGATATCCATGTTATGTCTGCTCAGTAAAGGAGGTATTCCTCTTCTTGGATCTATCCAGCTTGCAGCACACCCTCAATGAATCTAGTCCCGGGTTTTATAGATGAATTACGTGGCTGTGATCCAAAACAGCATTAGCTCCTCTATAAGACTGCTGATCCCAATCTTTGTTTACTGGCTAGCAATAACAAGTATCTTAAAGATAAATAATGCCTCCTTACAGAGCCTGGAAATTTTCTTTGGGGAGTCTCAGAATCCCTTTGCCAGCATAGTCACTGGCCATGATGGTTGCGAGATTTTGGGAAGCCATCTTTTTTAAAATAAAAAAAAACAACCTTTCTCAAGGTCTTCTTAATGAAGTACCTCTAACTATGTTTTGGAGTACAGTAGAGTCTCGTTTATCCAACCTTCCCTCATCCAACGTTCTGTATTATCCAATGGAGTCTGCCTCCCACCTGGATCCACAGCTGTTTCAATACATTGTGATGTTTTGGTGCTAAATTTACAGTCATTATTACACAACATTCCCATGCACTGAACTGCTTTTTCTGTTGATTTGTTGTAAAACATGATGTTTTGGTACTTACTTTGTAAAATCATAATGTGATTTGATGCTTAATAGGCTTTTCTTTAATCCCTCCTTATTATCCAACATTTTTGCTTATCCAACGTTCTGCTGGCCCATTTATGTTGGATAAGTGAGACTCTACTGTATATTGAAAAAAAGGGGAAAACAATTTTAAAGCTTTCACTACAGTTTAGATGGGGAGAGCTATCTTTCCAACAGCTCTATTTCAACTGCCTTCCAATTGCTGTACCACTATAGTTGTTTGTCAAAAAGGGGCTTCATCTAAATCAGTAATGGGCAAACTTTGGCCCTCGATGTGTTTTGGGCTTCAATTCCTAACAGCTAGTAAGCTGGGATTTCTGGAAGTTGAAGTCCAAAATACCTGGAGGGCTAAAGTTTGCCCACATGGTGTGTGAATCATGAAATGGAAGTTTAGGCTGCCATCCTAAACATGCTTATTTGGAAGTTGGCTCTATAAGATATCAACAGGGCTTGCATCAGGGGACATAGGTTTGGAATGAGATCAGTAATCTGAAATATATCACAATTTCTACTTAAGAAATCTAAAACAGACATACCTGAGTTAAAGTAGCAGATGTATTTATTTATTGATAGTATTTATATCCTGCCCTTCTCACCTTGAAGGGAACTCAGAGCAGCTTTACAGAACATGCAAAAATTAAATGCCAATTATAAAATGAACAAGGACAGATAACACTCACAGAGGTAAAGGCAGTTTTTCCCATCTTATTTCCAGCATCTTGAAGGCTGTGCTCAACGTCAACCACAGGGAGTGTCGTTGCTCCATCTTCCATGCCGAGGAGCTTTCCTCCTATCATTGTCCTTAAGGCTGCCTTTATTATCTCTCCACTAAAAGTGGTACCTATTTTATCTACTTGCATTTCTGCTTTTGACTTACTAACTGGGCAGGTGAGCTGAGACTAACGGTGGGTGCTCTCCCCAACCCAAACTCGAACTGCTGACCTTCCAATTAGCAGGATTATTTCCTGAACTTTATTTTTTAACAAAAGCATTATTATCAGTTATAGAAATAACAGTAATAAGAGTAATGATAGGTTCCCATACCACAAAAATAACAGAAGATCAACATGTTTCAGTAAACCTTTAATTCCATTGTACGCACTTGAAATGAAAAAAATCGGTCAGGTAGGTTTTTTTATAAATGAACAAAAACATTTTGACTCTTCTGGAGACAACTTTGAAAGCTTCTTCCAAAATGCATCCCAGGATTTCTTGTTTTCCCATGCAACAACCTCCATTTTTTCTTATGCTGTCCACTTTTATGGTGAAACTTATAGACCAACATAGTAGAGTAGCTGGTGAAGCAGGATAATCTGTTCTTTCTTCCTGTTTGCTCTTGGGATATTCTCTGTAAGTGATTCTGGAGGCAGCTGCTGTATACCTTGTCTGCACACGCAATTACAGTAGGATCATATAGCAGTGAATCCCATTCTTTTCCAGGTTAGGCTTCATTACATTGTATACTACAGACTGCTGCAATCCAAACTATATAAGTTTGTCTTTCTCCAGCTTTCATTCACTATCCTACCAATGCCAATGCTGAAAACACACTTCCATCAAGATGGAAGACACAAATATGGACCGCTTGGGGGGGGGGGGGGCTCCCATAAGAAGACTTTGCAAAACCAAGCTTCTTTGTCAAAGGCTTTGTTGTTGGAGTTATGCCTCTATATGGGGTAAACTTCCCCAGCCTCCTTAAATTCATTCTACACTTTCAGGTCTTCCCTTCCATCTTACTTGCATATTTTCAATGCTGTCATTGACACTGGCCACCCACTAGGAAGGGATAACCATGGCAAGAATATCTGTACTGTTTGTTTACTATGGGCCAGGGCCGGCATTCGTTGTACATTCCCCATATCGAAAGAACAATCAAGACATGTAGTGTTTTTCTAACACCACTGGGATTTATAATTCAAAGGTGGGCAGCATGTATGCACACCTATATAGATCCCCACTGATGTAACAGATAGAATGAGATTGAAAAATACTTTTTCCTTGCATGGTACTAAAAACAAATAGGTGTTTTTATTTGTTGGGTCATTGGTTTAAGCCACTGGTTCTCAACCTTTTTTTGACCAGGAACCACTTAACCAGGTGGTACTTTCCAGCATTAATACCAAAAGGGTTACAAATCAGTTTTTGGTCTACTTTAGATTTGGTTTGGTTATTTGGGGTGCTGATTTGAAAAATGGCATTGGATAGACTACATAATTTTTAGTTTCTGATAAGAACATAGGCTATCCAGTAGACGCCATCTGTTCACCCATAGAAAACCATATTTAATAAGCCTTGGCACTATAAGAGGGTTTTGCGAGACCAGTTGCTTTTGTTGCAGCAGTGTAGTAACAGTGAGGCCTCAGACCATATTTTAGTTCTTGCGGACAACTGGTGGTCCACGGACCACAGGTTGGGAACCACTGGTTTAAGCACTGTCTGTAAGTCTCTCCGGTGCTTGCAAGCTTGAAATATAATAACAAAAATGGCCAATAAGTATCATCAGAAACCACAGCATACAAAATAGCAAGCCATCCTAGTCTTTCAAAAAGCACATCGGATTTAATAGGTGGGCTGTTAACATACTGACCTTTGCCATGATCCTCCTTCTCCATTCTCCAGGTTCAAAAAGCAAGTGCATTTTCATCTTTGGTTGCTCTTTCCACAGCATCCCAGATCCAAAAGCCCTCATTCAGTTCCATCAGTTTACAGGCCAGAAGTCACGGGCAGCATTTCTACAGGTCAAAACACCTGTTGTTTTTAGAGCGCAGAGGAACCAAGCAATCTGTGGATGGAAGAAATTATTCTAGATGGAAGCATTAGAAAGAACAGGAAAGAAAAATAATGTGGTGATTCATCACCGGTGCCTACAAAAAAAAAACCCTTTCAGCCTCAAGTCTGGAAAGGTTATGGGCCCAATCCAATGCTACACAAATGCAGTGATTTCACTGGAAGGGCTTTCACTGCTGTCCACCCCCCCCAATGGTATGTGTTTATTTCTTACAAGACCTTCCTGATCAAAGTCTCACCAACATTGCAAAATTCTAATTCCTGGCTTGCTTTGTGCATGTAAAACGAATGCCCCCTCTCCCTTTTTTGGCACAGTTTTTGTCCTCTGTCTGGCCTTAGCGTCCCAGGCAGCTTCGTGTCACAACAAGAGGCCCAGAGGCATCTACACCCAGAAACTGATGTAATGCTGGGGGAGATGCCAGCAGCGTAGGATGGAGTCACCTGGTAGCGGAGAGGCAGGAATCAGCTGATGGGGGAGGCAGCAGGTGGCTGAATGAAGTAAGGCCAGACAGTCTCATTAGAAACAGATGGATGGCTCATCTACCAACCAGTCTTAAGTTATTGCAAAGGCAGGTGCTGAGACTGAGCCATTCACCCAGGAAGGAAGATTTACTGTTGCCCAAAAAGAACAAGGTTATGGATATCGCCCCTGAGGTATGAGCGTAGAGGAAAGCCTGAGAAATGGGGGTGGGGATGCCAGAGTTCAAGTGGAGCTAAGGTACTTCAGATCCTGCTGGGGTGTCTTTCAAATATCAGGGCCTGGAAGATAGGAAGCTATTGAGAGTGCCTTTGCACATATGCAGAATGCCTCCCTAGTCAATCACTAGCTGAAAAGATTACGAAAGCTCACAGAACTGTATTGTTGAAGATTCTGTGAGTGGAAAGACTGAAAAATCAACTTTTGCAAATCGAATATACCAGGTATGGGCAAGAAGGTCAAGAGCTGGCTATTTGACCGGGCATTTGCAGATGTAGTATGATTACCAAATTGAGACCTACGGAACGACGACGATGCAATTGGATACCAATTTAATAATGAGAAGCTGATATTGTGTTTTTAATGTTAAGTGCTAATTTGTATATGATAGAATTGTGTTGATAATTGTTGATATGTTTGTCTTGGGCAGTTCTTGCCATTTGTACACGGTTTACAGAAGTCGCATAAACTGAGAGTAATCTAAAACAAATTAAATAAATAAATAGACATCAAGGCCCAGGGATGGAATTGTGTTGATAATTGGGATATGTTCTTCTCTCACACCATCCTATCCTTCATTTCTTCATTCTCTTTCCTTCCTTCTTCCCTCCCAAAGTAAATTTCTCCAGGCCCATCCACCATGGCCCCTTGGGATCTTTTTCCTTCCTTTCTTTCCTTCATTCTCTTTCATTCCTTCCCTTCCTTCCCTCTTTCTCCCCCTCCCTCCATTCCCCTCTACCCTTTCATCCTTCCTTCTCTCTTTCCTTCCTCCTTCCCTTCCTTCCTTCCTTCCACCCTTTCGTCCTTTCCTCCCTTTTGTCTTTCCTTCCTCCTTCTCTTCCCTTCCTTCCCTCCTTCGTTTCCTTTCCATCCTTCCTTTCCACCCTTTCATCCTTCCCTCTTTTCTCCTTCTTTCTCTTTCTCCTTCCTTCCCTTTTGTCTTTCCCTCTCTCTTTCCTTTACCCTTTCCTTCCTTTCATCCTTCTCTTCCTCCCTTTCATTTTTCCCTTTTCTCTTCCTCCTTCTCTTCCTTCCATTCCTCCCTTCCATCCTTTCATTCTTCCTTCCCTTTTGTCTTTCCTTCCTTCTTTCCTCCCTCCATCCCTCTCTCCCTCTTTTTCCTCCCATCCTTCCCTTCCTCCCTTTCATCCTTTCTTCTCTCTTTCGTTCCTCTCTTCCCTCCTTCCATTCCATCCATCACCGTGGAAGCCAGTACTTCTAGCAGGAAGTACTAGTATGCGGCCCCCAAGTTAGAAAATTTGCCCGTGCCTGGACAATGCCCTCGCTTAGAGGGAATCATAAGATTTCGAGTCGGTACTGACTTGATTTTTTTTTTTACAAAATATAGACTGAGTACACCTTTAAATATTTAATATCAGCAATAGTGTGATTGGCGTTGAAATGTAATGAAAGCTACACTCCAGGGCCCTTTCATTCTACACACTTATAGCACTTTGATGTCATTTTAACTCACATGGCTGCATCTTATGCAATTCCAAGGTGCTCCTTGGATGAGGTTCAAGTGCCAATCCCAGGGTTCCATAGGATGCTGCTATGACAACTAAAGTGGAATCATAGCTCTATAATAGTTATGGTCACGAATCGCTGGCAAAAGTGACACATATATACACTTATTCTGGGAATGGCTATCTCCTCTCTACATCTGTGTGTGTGTGTGTGTGTGTGTGTTTGTCTTGCTGATGGATAGACTGATTCTGCTGGGACAAATTGACCCAACATGCTAGAGAAACACAGGGTACAATGCTTCCTGAATACATCTTCAGACTTTATCACATGAACACATTACTTGTGTTGTTCTTAGTAGTGGATATATGTGTGTTAAACACTCTCAGTATTACTCCTTTGCAATAGCACAATTGCCCTGATTTACCATTTTGTGACCTTATTTTTTTTTTTATGTTTTAATTTGCCATTCTTCTATACCGCCTCTCTCAGCCCGAAGGCGACTTGAGGTGGTGAACAAGCGGCAACAAGTGCCCATATAAAATACATCACAAGATAAAAACAGTCATATAAAAACATAAAATTAACAGTTAAAAACCATAAAATACAAATCTCAGTTCCACAATCTTAAAATCGGTTTCCGTTTCGACGTCATAGTAATCCTTGATCTCGATTAAAGTTCGTCTGCGAATGCTTGCTTGAAAAGCCAAGTCTTGACTTATTTACGAAATGTCAGGAGGGAGGGGCCGATCTGATGTCACTAGGAAGGGCATTCCAAAGCTGAGGAGCCACCACTGAGAAGACTGTCTCTCGTCCCCACCAGGCGCGCCTGCAAAGCAGGCGGGACCGAGAGCAGGGCCTCTCCGGATGATCTTAAGCATCTTGACGGTTCATACGGAGAGATGCGTTCGGACAGGTAAGTTGGACCAGAACCGTTTAGAGCTTTAAAGGCCAAAACCAGCACTTTGAATTGTGCCCCGGTAGCAACCTGGTAGACAGTGGAGCTGGCACAACAGGGGAGTTGTACGCTCTCTGAATGCTGCTCCTGTTATCACCCTGGCTGCTGTCCGTTGGACCAATTGAAGCTTCCGAGCAGTCTTCAAAGGCAGGGCAATGTAGAGAGCGTTGCAGTAATCTATACGGGATGTAACCAGAGCATGGACTACCGTGGCCAAGTCAGACTTCCCAAGGTATGGGCGCAGCTGGCGCACAAGTTTTAATTGTGCAAATGCTCCCCTGGTCACCGCCGAAACCTGGGGTTCCAGGCTCAGTGATGAATCCAGGATCACATCCAGACTGCGGACCTGCGTCTTCAGGGGGAGTGTAGCCCCATCCAACACAGGCTGTAACCCTATGCCCTGTTCGGCCTTTCGACTGACCAGGAGGACCTATGTCTTGTCTGGATTCAACTTCAATTTGTTCCAAGTATAATTGAAACCCTACCTTCCTACTCTACAATAGTTTCTTATTTTTGTTGTTGTTGTAGTGCAACTGTCCAATATCAATTCTAAAAACTGAAAAAGGCAAAGATGTGTATAAAATAAAAGGAAAACAGCCAGCTTGAGCATAACAAGGGGGAGGAAAAAGAGGAGCATCTCGCCCCCAGACCGTTTTACTGCACACAAGCAGAAGGGACCCATCTCACCAAGGTTGGTGAGAGAAACGTTTCAAGACTGGGAGCTATTCCCAGGTTTTACATGGAGCAAAGGAGGCAAACTGGCAGTGGGATACAGATGGCTTCCTGCGATAGGGATTGTCACCAAAGGTAACAGTCCAGCTGCAAAGCTGATTTGTTTGCCTCAGGTGATAAAGTCCTAAATCTAGGTAGGTCATATGATGAAAGTTTCCATCAGGTTGAAAGAAACCACAGCAACCACTCTGCCTTAATGCTGGCAGAAAATAAACAACAAACCCCCTCAGTACAGGAAGTGTGAAAGACTCAGATGAAGTCATTCTTTTGAATGCACTAGTTTATATTCGTAAAGAGGGTTGGTTTAATTTCCACAAAATGAAGAAGTGCAACCAGAAATAGTTTGAAGTGACTGCTTTTTGGGGCTATCATTTTGTATCTTTGACTTAGCCCATGCAGATGGGAAAGGACCACTTTCAAGAACCTGAATAAATCCACAGTAATGAAAACTTGAAAGGCTTCCAATATCAGATCATTTCTGATATTGGTAGCTAAGCAGGGTGAACTTTGGTTAGTACTTGGATGGGAGACAACCAAGGAACACCAGGTCCTGTTGGCTATTTTTTTGATATTTTTTTTTCAGAGGAAAAAACTCAAAATTACTTCTGAGCAGTGGGTTAAACCACTGAGCTGCTGAACTTGCTAATTAAAAGGTCTGCTGTTCTAATCCATGGATTGGGTGAGCTCTAATTGTTAGCCTCAGCTTCTGCCAACCCAGCAGCTCAAAAACATGCAAATGTGTTGGGAATCAAGAGCTGTTAGGATCAAAAATAACCCTCTTTGGGGGTGATTCCACCAAAAATATAGCAGAGTGCAGAACGCACGATTCATAAGCAACAGAAACTTACATGCAGTGAGCCAGGATTTTACTTCCATTCAAGAGGATTCAACAGGATTGCAGATCCACAAGTCATAGGATCAAAAACAACATGTTTATAATAGATAGAGAAATCCAATCGTTATAGGAAAAGTTACTTGGAGCTAACTAGCTTCACTAAGCTATCCACTAAGGGAAAAGGAAAATAACAAAAGTTACTATCTATTACATCTTGCCTTAGACAAAGGCAAGATGCTTCCTCACTCTAGTAAAGCAAAAGGAGAACTGGCCAAAATGGAGATAGCCGCATAGCCAGCCTAAAACAATAGGACAAAAGCCTTGTAAACAGGAAGTTACCTTTTTCTAAAGGGATCACATTCCTAGTACTCAAAGGGTGTAGCAACCCAGTTCTCTTTTGTGCCTGGGGGGCAGGGGGCAGCACCGGGGTTCCCACTTGCATTAGAACCAGCCGCAGTGGATGAGGAAATGGAGGAAGGGGTTAATGAGTTAGCTGGGCCTTCCTCTCCCACAGAGAGCTTGGCCTGGGATGATGGATGGCCGGACGGCTATGATAACTGGGAAGGTCAGGCTGATTCAGAAAGTGTTGATAGTGATGATTGTTATGAGAAACCAGGTGGGTACGGATCACAGGAGAGAATTTGGGAAAACATGGACGATGAGGCCATGGAAGCTGAAAGGGAGTTCGACTCTCACGAAGATAGTGAGCCAGGTGCTGGGAGGCAAGGACGAAGCTTTGATAGGAGACGGAGCATTGAGTCCAGCAGGAGGGGCTAGCACCGCAGCCTAGAGCTGCTGAGAGGTGCGAGGTCCCGTAGCACAGACTGGTGGAGAAGCCTAGAGCGTCGGGGTCCTCGCCAAGGGGATTAAGTATAGGATCCGTGGGAACGGATCCTCAGTAGCTCGGCCACTTCTATTCTAAGCGGAGTGAAGCGAGCAAAGGACTACGGAGCCAAGTTGCCGGCTCGTGCCTTGCCAAGAAGTTTCTTGGGTCCTGTTTGAACTTTGTCTTGTTCCTTGATCCGCATTGTTTTGCGGAGCCTTTGCCAAGCCTTTTGCCAAGCCTTTTGCCAAGCTTTTGCCAAGCCATTGGATTGGATTACTACAGACTCTTTTCTTGTGGACTGAACTTTTCAATATTTTATGGACAATTACCTTTTCACCTGTTCTTTATTATTCAATAAATAGTTAGCTGATTACCATCTCTGTGTGTGTGATTAAGGGGCCGGCCGAGTCCTTGCATCGTGACAAAGGGGTGGAGTTTAGGCATGCAAGGTGAATAGGAACAACCCCCCTTCTAAACCCCTTCTTGAGGTAAGCTTGCTATAGGAAATGGGTGAAGGAATCCCTCACTTTAACCTATCTATGCTAACTCTCCTCATTGAGGACTGGAGACTTCTGCAGTCAGGGATGAAACCCAACAATCTGTGAGTAGATCAATAGGTGCCGCTTTGGTGGGAAGGCAACAGTGTTCCATGCAGTCATGCCAGCCACATGACCAGGAGGTGTCTATGGAGAACACCAGCTCTTCAGCTTAGAAATGGAGATGAGCACCACCCCCCAAAGTTGGACACATATATTTAATGCCAAGGGGGAAACTTTACTTTTACCTATTCCTTGTCTAAGAAAACCGTATAAAAATAATAGGTTCACCAAAAGTTAGCAGACGGCTTAAAGGTACGGACACACACAATGTTCGGGGCATGTTTGTCAGAAAACTATGAGTGTCCATTGTCTGTTTCCTCACATTTTCCCTTGTGACACGTGATGAAAAATACTGGCACACACATGGCATGTACAAGCGAGGCATTTGGTGAATCAGTCCATTAGATTCAGCACTGGCATGAGTCAACTCCTTCAAATTCCTGCTCTTAATCACATACATGAAAAAAAAAGCCAAAGGGATATCCTGCCAGCTCCCATCACTGTTCCCCAACACCCCCATAAAGAAATAATTCTGACACCGGTCATGTTGGCTGAGCATTTTGGAAGCTGGCATCCGAAACACAACCATTTCCAAGCTGTGGATCAACAGTTGAAAAAAAACCTCCCGCAAGTGGCAACACAGGTGATTCTAAATGCTTTAGGCAAGGGAAAATGAGGGTGGAAAGACAGGTGGCAATTTCATAAGCAATCTGAGATGGGGAAAAATTATTTGAGAGTTTAGAAGATAGCAGACAATCACTAACATGCCTTACAAAAGTGGATCCTTCTGAAATGGCCACAGAAAGGGTAGGTCACTCAGTTCCCCCAGTGATTGGATTCCATTTCCCAGTATCACGATGCAGGGGCCATGCAGGCGGGGGCTAATAGGAGATGGACTCTAGCAAATTGAGGAGGACACGGCTATAATCTCTTCAAAATCAGCCTTCAGAAACACCCAGGAGTGGCTTAGGGAGTTGGGTGTTTAGCATGGGAAAAAAGATGGTTAAGAGGTGACATAATCATCTTGTTTAAATATTTGAATATTAAAGATGGAGTAGGTTTATTTCTGCTGTCCCGGAGATTAAGACAGAGAGCAATTGATTCAAATTGCAGGGGGAAAAAGATTCCACATTAGGAAGTACATTCTGTTGATAAGATCTGTTTGGCAGGAGAATGTGCTGCCTTGGAGCATGATGGAGTTTCCTTCTCTGGATGTTTTTAAGTCGAGGCTGGATGGCCATCTGCCAGGAATGCTTTGATTCCTGCTTGGCAGAATGGAGTTGGACTGTATGGCCCAATCTTATGATTCTATGAAATGACATGGCAAAGCAATGACACAGGGCTTTACTGGTACACATTTCCAACAATGGGCTTGGCCGACTTACTGGCCGAGCGGGTTGTGGGACAGTGTTGCCCTCGCGCCATCTTATTTGCGTAGAGGGGGCTTCTTCTCCCCAGAAGCCCCTGGGGTGGCAAGTAGGCTTCCCGCCACCAACGCCAGCCAGCCAATGAGGGGGCTGCCTCCACCCCACCCCCTCCCTGCTTCCGGCCTGCCCACACTTCCTCCCCGGGCAGCTTACTTAAGGTTGCCCGGGACTGCCTGGCCACATGCGGAGCCAGTCTTGGTTCTCCTCCCACCCTCCCTACTTTTTGCATTGCTTGTTGTGGTCCTTTTTGTTTCACTGCATTTCATTGTTGCTCTGTTCATGGTCATACGTTTTGTTATGTTATTTGTCGCAACTCCATGTTGGGCATGTGGCGTGTGGCATGGCCCCTGGATCAGGCTGGCTTATTGCCCCTTGGTTGTAAGGGGGATAATGCCCAGGGCCCCTGGGGTGCTGAGTTTCCGTAGACGGGCATTGGGCCGCTCGCACCCCAGGCTTGCAAATGCCTTTTGGACATTGGTTGGGGGCTGTTCTACCCTGATCCAGGACCCATGCGTGGCTGCCAACCCTTTGCTCCTGTTTTCAATAAATGAGTTGTGGCCATTTTCATCCAACCAATTGTGTCTGCATTACTGTTCTTGGTGCGAGGTGTGTCACCCTTGCACACGCAACATGGAGGCAAAGCAGGGTGGCACAGATTTGTCTCTTGCAAATCCAATACCTGGGACCAACTCTTTACCTGGCTGCAGGATAGTATGCCAGATCCTTTCCACCTGCTCTGATAACCAGAGCAGTTCATGCTTTGCTCTCTCCAAGAAAGTTTATCATCTTGATCCTCAGCATTAAAAGCGGGAAGAAGAAAAAAACACAAACACCCACCCACCCACAACTCTATATTCAAGTAGAATTCAATCTGTGAATGATGTAAAGATTTAAGACCCTTCAGATATGCTTGGATTATTCTCCCTATAAAACTATGTCACTTGATTTTTGTTCCTGGGTTATACATGTCATTTCCTAATTGGTTCTATTATAAAAACATGGGGAAAGTTTATTAAACTGTAAAATCATTGTCGTTGCGGGACATCCTGCAGTACATTTTGCTATAGTTTTCCCAATGAATATCTCACAGAGTCTCAGCCAATTCAACATAGTTTGTGGCAGCCACAAAAACAAAGTTTCTGGAGTAGAACAATGACTTGCAAAGTAAGTACTGCATAATTAAACAGGAAATAACACTTTTGTACCAGGAACAGAATTTTTTCAAATTTTGTTACATGGCATAATCCCCAGCCAGGTCATTGATTGACTGATATGGGGATGATGAAGGGTTGTCTAAAATCCAAACACACCTGAAGGAGCCAGGTTGGGAAATGCTATGTTATAGAAGGCTGGTGAAAAGGCTGGTCAGATTTGTTCTGGGTGGCCAAAACTAGTTGAAAAAAACGTGAGACAAAATCAGTGACTTCTCGGAGATAGTCCAATTCTGGAGATAAATTAATGCAACCTTTGCAGCGGAAATCAGACTCTATGGGGAATTCTGTTCACTTAAAACAGCAAACAAATACCATAATTGGGGCACATAACCCCTCATGCATTTCCCCTCCCCAATCCAGCTTCCTGTGTTTTTGGTAACCTATTGGGGGGGGGGGGGGTGTTTGTTTTGTTTTTTGCTAACCTTGAGTCACATTCGGACTTGAGAAAGGTGGGATAGAAATATTATAAATAAATAAATATCCGAAGATGGCTACTCCCACCATCCCCAGACAGCAATGATTGAGGGGTATGTCATCAGGAGAGTGGCAGTCTGAAAAAAGATAGCATAAAGAACGGCCCTTGTCTTCTAAAGTCTAGGAAATTTGTGGTGTGCTTTTGGAGATCCCTATGGGCCTTGAAAAACCTCCCACAGAAATTAATGTAACTAATATCCCTATTTTGGTTCTGTTTTCTCCTTCGGTCGAATTAGGCCATACTCCTTAAAATGGCGAAGAACCATAGGGGAAACTGTTAAGCAGAGTCCCAAATCTACTGGACTTCACCACCTAATGTGTCCAAATTGTGTAGATTGTATAGGGAGAGAAGTAATCAAAGTGTGTCCTGGTTCTTCTGTTCGGAAGCGTTTTGACAAACACAAGATACCTGTCCTTGCTTCCCTTCTCTGATTGGTTCTTTCCCTCAGTAACAAGGAGCAACAGATGGTGAGAAATCCACCTGGGCTGATTCAGCTCCTGCTCTTTCTGCAGCCACCCCCTTGAAGGCCAGATCTTTCCATGGCGTTCCTCTTACTCATCTCCCACATTCCTGTGGAGTTAGGTGGCAGCCACTTCTGTTAGTCTAGCAATTCTGTCTCATTTTGAAAGATAAGCATTGTAGCCCTAGTTAGAACCTGTATGGGAGGCCGCCAATGAATACCAGCTGCTGTCGGCTATGTTTCAGATAAAGGAACTGGCAAACCACTTGCCTAAGAAAACAAAATAAAATAGTAGCATATAGACTACTGCAACGCTCTCTATGTGGGGTTGCCTATGAAGACTGCCTGGAAGCTGCAATTAGTCCAGCGCACAGCAGCCAGACTAACGGGAGTGGGGTACAGGGAGCGCAAAACTCCCTTGTTGCGCCAGCTCCACTGGCTGCCAATTAGCTTCCGAGCACAATTCAAAATGCTGGTGTTGACCTACAAAACCCTGTACGGTTCCGGCCCACTTTACCTGTCTGAACGTATTCTCCCCTATGAACCGTCAAGAGTGCTAAGATCGTCTGGAGAGGCCCTGCTCTCGGTCCCACCACCTTCGCAGGCGCGCCCCCGGCTGTGGAATTCCCTCCCAAATGAAATTAGATCCGCCCCCTCCCTCCTGACTTTTAGGAAGTGGGTGAAAATGTGGCTGTGCAATGAGACCTTCGCAGAATGAAGGAGGAGATCGCGAAGTGACTAAAGTCACTAACCACTTGATACAGACCAAATATATGGATTAAGTTGAACTTGATTTTACTTTGGCGAAAGGCTTTTAAAATGTATTTATTGTATTGTATTTGATAATTTTATTGTAAATGTATGGGTTTTTTAGATTTTAAATGTTAGCATTGAATACTTGCTGTTTGCTGGTCTGAGTCCCTCTTCGGAGGTGAGAAGGCCAGGTTATAAAAGTTTTAAATAATAATAATGATAATAATAATAGGGGTTGCTGTAGGTCACCAAGCAACCTGAAGGCACATTTACACCTAATATGGCACAAGGCCTAAATAAATACTCTCAAGGCACAGATTTTGGAAGCCAAGCAAGATGTGAGATGGCTAACCAATAGCAGGTGTGGTGGGCTATATTTCAGAGGAAGAAACAGGCAAAACCGTAAGAAATTCATGGGGTTGCAATATGTCAACAGGTGATTTGAAGGCTCAAAGAGCTGCCAAAGCCTCTCAGAGGGCCCTTCCACACAGCCCTTTAACCCAAAATATCAAAGCAGAAAATCCCATAATGATCTTCTTTGAACTAGGTTATCTGAGTCCACAGTGTCATATATTCCAGTTCAAATCAGATAATGTGGGATTATATTCAGCTGTATGGAGTTGGCCTAAGCCAGACGTGCTCATTAGGTAGATCGCGATCTACTGGTAGATTGCTTAGGGTGTCCTGGTAGATCGCAGGCAGGGTGGGAGTAGTAAGAAATCAGTTTGTGTGTGTCAACTGTAAAATAGGATGTGTGGGAGGGTCCTGGGTTATCTGAGGTCCTTTCCACACCGTTGAATAAAATCCCATGTTATCTGCTTTGAATCAGATTATATGGCAATGTGGACTCAGAAAACCCAGTTCAAAGCAGATATTGTGTTATATGTTTACATTTTTGTAGTGGGTAGGTTTTGACTTGGTTGTTTTATAAGTAGCTCGCATGCTGAAAAAGTATGAGCACCCCTGGCCTAAGGCAAACCAACAAAAACCAATGTGAAAACTGATCACAAAACCATAAGGTGAGAGAGGGGATCTCTCAAAAATTAGGTGGATATTTTCCAACATTATGGGGAGAAAAGGTCAAGAGTGCATACAATTGGGGGTGTAGGGGGAAGAGGAAGCCTTTGTAACCAAGCATCTTCTGTGGATTTCCAGGCCTCTCCTGCCTTGGACAGCTGCTGTTTCTGCAAGCTTTGCCCCATCTTCAGAGGCATCTGAAATACCTCCTGGATCTGGTGGCAGATCTAGGTCAGCATCTCCTTCCCTGTTGCCGCTGTTTGCTCCTGTTTTCCCAGTGCTACAAGTGGGGAGGAGGGTGAGAGAGGAAGGGGATAAGGGAGACGATTAAATTATGGTGCTATTATCTCCCCCTCATCGAGCTGCACTAACCTCCCTGCCTGGAAATTGAAGAGACAGAAACTGACTCAACTTAATGGACTCTCTGGTTCACAGAAAGATAGAGCGAGAGAGAAGGAGATTGGATCAAGTACAAGAGAGCCGAGGGTCCTCTGGGCAGCCGATAATTTGCTGCCCGCCCAGGCAGCACAAGCAGGTTCAGCGCCAGGGGCAGCGTCTCTCTCTGCTGCGTCGCCAATGCTTTTTCCTTTTGCTGAAATCCAATTATCTTCCAGATGAGGAGAGAGGCTGCACAATAGGTCCCTTGATCCCTAGCCAGAAGATGCAAGTAGAGCGGGATGGGAGATTTCCAAGGCACATGGGGCAGCGAGCAGGTGGTTGCTCCTCTTAACCTCTCAGAAGAGCGCCTTGTTGTCCTGTCATGCTGGCCAAAGGCCGGGGCACATGCAAGGGCTTTATAGTTATTGGTGTGGTTCTGCCAATCTTCTACATCACCACTTCCAGCAGGCACACACAAGGATAACCCTCATCACACAAGGCCTCTTCTAAACTGCCATATAATCCAGATTATCTAAGCAGATAATTCCCATTATTTGTTTTAAACTGGATTATATGAGTTTACACTGCCAACATGACAGGGGTCAATTTCTACTGTAAGTTGATGATTGGAGGAACTAACGGTTCCTGAAGAGAACATTTTAATCAAATCTGCAAATATTCAATTCTGCATTAATCAAGCCTCTATATGTAGAAGGTCAACTGTATTTTTCAGAAATATAACCCACCTCTGAGTATTGCTTGCCTAAGAAAATCCCATGGAATTCATGGGGTCACCATAAGTTGACAACCAACTTGAAAGTACATGCGCACATAGGGTTGCCTGGTGACCCTTATTTGAAAGATATCCTTTAATTGAGATCTGGAAAGTATTTCTTATTATAAGGAATGTTGCCTGTTTGAGAATTGACATGCTTTTTTCTTTTGTATGGACTAAACATGATGACCAAAAATCCCACATTTATTTATTTATTTATTTATTCATTGTTTCGATTTCTTAGTCTCCTCTCCCGACTGGCTCGGGGCGACTTACAAGTGATTAAAAACACAGTAAACACACAATAAAACACAATATTACAATAACATTAAAACACAGCAGGATGCCAAGAATTGCATCCATAGTTAAAACCATATGGAACATACGCTTGCTACATAAAGCAATGGCCTATGACCATGAGGTGGAAGCCCCAGGAATTGTTCCTAACCAAATGCCTGTGTGAACAGGAAGATTTCACAAGCCTTTCGAAAGGCTAGTAGAGTGGGCAGCGCGCCGACTGAAGGAGGAAGAGCATTTCAAAACACAGGAGCGATAACGCTGAAGGCTCTCCTCCTCGTTGAGGTCAAATGGAGGGTTGTATGGCTCGGCACCACCAGGAGGTTCAAGGACTCAGATCTCAGTGGTCTTGATGGACTATATGGGGAGAGGCGGTCCCTTAGGTACACCGGCCCCAGACCGTTTAAGGCCTTGAAGGTCAGAACCAGCACTTTGAAGGTGATCCGGTGCTTTATTGGAAGCCAGTGCAGTTCGTGCATAACAGGCGTGATGTGGCAGCGAGATGGAAGGCCTGCCACCAGCCGAGCTGCAGCGTTCTGCACCAGCTTGAGCTTCCGGATCACCAACAGAAGAAGGCCAAAGTAGAGAGCATTACAGTAGTCCAGTCTTGAGATGACCGTGGCTTGGACCACTGTGGCTAGGTCGTGATGGGACAAGTATATATATATGGATGTGAGTAAACAAATTTCTTCATAGAACAGGACAGAAATGCACAGTCGTTAGTAATTTATTAATGTGGGCAACATAATAATTTTACAGAGAAACCAGCGTTTATACCTGGCATTGCTCGAGTGTTGTTGGGACCACTACCCCTCTACTTTCTTTCTTCTCCAGCTCTGTGAAGACCTGCTTCATAATGTTTCCATATCAACACTCTGGCAATGGTGAGCAGGCTATTTGTGATTCTTTCCTTCCTTCCTTCCTTCCTTCCTTCCTCCTTTTCCCGCATCCGCCTTCTCACAATCTCTTTTCTTTCTTGCTTGCTTTCACTCATACACTTTTCCCCTCTTCTTACTTTTCTTTCTTTCTCTTCCCACTTTCTCTCTCTCTCCTCTTTTTCCCTTCTTTTCTCTTTCCTTCTTTCCCTTTCTTGCCTCGCCTCATACCTTTTCACTTTTCTTTTTCCTTCTCCCCATCCTTCCCTCCTTCTTTCTCCCCCTTCTTTCCTTGTCCTTTGCTTTCTTTCCCTTCTTTTCTCTTTCTTTCTCCTCATACACATGTCAACCTTCCTAGTGACATCACAGAGGGCCACTTCACCCAGCAATCTTTCACCTAACAACAGCCATTCCAGTGATCTCACAGAGGGCCAATTCATCTAGCAACATCCTTTGTGGTGCAAAAAGGCAAACATACACACTTTGATTTAGAGACTGAGATACGTGGATGTGAACTGAAATCAACACTTTCATTTAGTTTTTCGGTAGAGCACGAATGTGTTAATATGTAGCTACTAGCTACTTCCTGACTGTCAACCCTGCAAGTCATGAATTTCAACTGCATCTTCCTGCTGTTTGGAAAACCTGAAAGGTCATCCAGACCATTCCGAAGCCAAGTCTGCCTTTCTTCTCAAGCTTTCTTGAAAGATCACTCCTTGGCAGCAAATCCCTTCAACAAGCAGCTTCAGCGATTCAAGAGCACCTGCCGAAAAACCCGATAGCAGATGCTACAAATCTGTATATTTACAATTTGATCAAAAGCAGGAGTTGAAAGCTGAAGGGCAGACTATCTAGGGAGAAAAAACGGAACAGAGTCATCTCATCCTTGAGATGTGAAAATGGCTTCTGACCAACTGTGAGATGTTTGAAACAAACATGTTTGGAAGCCCTCCCATATCCGACTAGCAGAACAAGCTCCCTATGTATTTTTGTACATACATATGTCAACTTTTCCCCGAAGTTGTAGCATAGTTAAGCCCTCAATGCCAGAAATGCTATAGAATTAATGCAGTTTGACACCACTTTAACTACCATGCCTCAATGCTCTTGACAAAGTCTTTCGTCTTCTCTGCCAAAGAGTGCTGGCGCCTCACCAAACTACAACTCCCATGATTACATAGCATTGAGCCAAGTCAATTAAAGTGGTGTCAAATTGCATTAATTCTACAGTGTAGCTGCAGTCTAGGATTATCTAGATTCAAATCCTTCCAGACACAAAGCACCATGTGATTAGCCTGGGCCAGTCACTCACTCTCAGACTGCTTTATTCCACACGTGACATTTTGTAGGTAAGAGAGAGAGAGAGAAATAAAAAACATGTATGCTGACCTGAACTTCTTGGGAGAAGAACTGAATGACTCTAAAGGAGGTGATGTTTCTTGCAATCAGTTTATCTCCATTACAGGGAAAGCTATATTGGAAGCAAGCTACTGTGAAAGGGGCAGGCCCAGGGTGGGGTCATACTGTGCATTATCTGGTCTGGGATCTAGTCCATAGGGGTAATACCATGCGCTACTGCATTTATTTATTTATTTATTTTTATTTACTTCATTTATATTCCGCTCTTCTCACCCCGAAGGGGACTCAGAGCGGATTACAGTACATATACATTGCAGACAATCCCTGCAGTTTAACATATACATATATTGACGAACATAGACGAACAAAGACAAACAATTTTCTGGTAAACTTCTGACAAACTTCTGACCACCAGGGGGAGCTGACGCACTCCTCATCTCTCTCAGCATTTTCCAGCTTCAGGTGACACCAACCCTAGAGTCGGCACTCTGTTCTCTTGCTTCATGTCTTGCTCCTAAATCAATTTCATCTACATTTTTGATGTGCTCCTTTCCCTACATATGCATTCCAGTCGCCTGTCATTATCAACATGTCCTGCTTCTGGACATTTCCATAGAATCTTTCAGTTTCTTCCTCTTCCATCTCTGGGGTGGACCATAAACTTGGATTATGGGTTATATTTACTAGACATCTTATTGGTAATATTCAATCAGACTTTGCATTGTGTCCCCTGACAGCTTTTGCAGCATCTCGCCTCAGTATTAATGGTACCCTATTTCTTCTTAGTAACAAAATTTGAAAAAATAATAATGTGCCTGGTTTGTGTTTTCTTGTTTAATTGTGCAGTACTTACTTTGAAAGTAGTTGTTATACTCCAAAAACTTCATTTTTCTGGCTGCCACAAACTATATTGCATTGGTTGAGACTCTGATCAATATTCATTGAAAAACTATAGCAAAATATGTTGCAGGACATCCTGCAAAAACAAAGTTTTTGCAGTTTAATACATTTTCCCCATGTTTTTATGATAGAGCCATTTAGGAAATGACATTTATAACCCAGGAATAAAAATCATTTTACATAGTGTTATCATTTCCGGAGGACAATACTACCTGCAGTTATGGGCTGTAGCTTTAAGGGAGACAGGGCGGCCTATAAATAAAGTATTGTTATAATAATTATGAGGCCACTGATACTGCAGCTATCAGCTGCCACTGGTAACTGGGTTGGTCTATAGCAGTGATTCCCAACCTGTGGTCCACTGATCATCTGTGGTCCACAAGAACAAAAATGTGGTCCACGGCCTCACCATTACTACACTGTTGCAACTAGAGCAACTGGTCTCGTGAAACCCTCTTATAGTGCTGAGGCTTATTAAATACGGTTTTATGTGGGTGGAGCAGATGGCAGCTACTGGATGGCATATGCTCTGTATCAGAAGCTAGAGCTGATGTGGTCTATCCAATGCGGTTTTCTGAATCAGCACCCCAATTAACCAAACCGAATCTAAAGTTGTCCAAAACCCAATTTGTAACCTTTTTAGTACTAATGTTATAGAGTGGTCCCTGGTCAAGAGGTTCCAAAAAAAGTTGTGAACCACTGGTCTATAGCAACCATCATGGTTGCAGTTCCTATCACACCCCCCCCCCCAGGAGCCAGTTTGTTCTGAGGCCAATGGATCTTAGTTGTCTATCTAAGGCCATTGAATTGTGGTGTGGCTTCAAGTGATTTCAGACTTATGCCAACTCTAAAGAAATACTGTAATAGGGCTTTCTTGGCAAGAACTGTTCAGAGTGCGGTTGTCATCACCTTCTGAGTCTGAGAGAAAGCAACCTGTCCAAAGTCACTTGTGGATTTCCATGGCTGAGTGGAAATTCAAACTCTGTACTCCAGAGTTGTAGTCCAATACTATTTTGCCACATTGGCTTATAACATGGATAAATCCATTTGCTTTTTTCCCTACCCCTGCATTCCTTGCGAGGATTGTCACTGAACTCAGTGGAAACAGGGAAACTTGAGAGGAGAGGAGAAAGACCCTGGATCCCAAGCCAGATAACTCTGGTTCCTCACAGACTGCCTACATTTCTAGGTCTCTACCCCTGATCTACAAATACATTTGGAACCTTTGTGTCTCAATTTCCTAAGGTTTTCTTGGTCAGATTTATTGCCTTTCTCTTGAGACTGAGAGAATGGACATGCCCCTTGCCTCCAAGCAGCTGAGTGGAGATTCCAACTCTGGTCTTCCTGAGTCCTAATCCAACATTCAAATCAGGATACCATATTGACTAACACTGTAGTGTAGTGATTTGAGTGTCACATTACAGTAGATTATTGATATCCAGCCATTGAGTGTTTTACACTGCGAAAGTATGTAGCTCCACCTAGTGAATCTTTCTTTTCCTCACAAAAGAAGGAAGCAGGCCCAAACCAATCCCCGGAGAATGGAAATGAAATGAGGCACTTTTTTCTCCAGTGTTCCAGATTTTAATAGGCGGCCAGACAAGAAATAGAATGTTAATTTGGACTAACTTCCGTCCAGATCTGGCACAATAAACATATCAAGAAAAAGGCAGTGCTGGAGAATGTCACAGCTGTCATTATTACCCAGTTACACTGATCCTTTGAATCACGTGGCTTCAGCTGTATGTGCTACAAGCTAGTTTTCATCATCACTGGTTTTCTCATTGCATTCAGTGATGTGTGGGAAATATGATTTACAAGTACCATAACATTAGTACAAAAAACTTGATTCTATATAGTTTGGTACAGAAGGAAGTCCGTGTGAGTGACACTAACTCTAGTGACACCACTTTTCCAGTTTCGGACAAGGCAGGAACTTCTGGTACTTTAGCCACATAGAAGAAGCAAGACATTTTGCAAGTGTGTCTTTTCTGCATGCAGCTCTTCCTTTTCCTTGCTGCTACCTGGAGGATAGAAATTAGACGGCTGAGAAGAGAGTTCCTGTTAGCGTGTAAGGGTTAGAGCACGGGGCCCTATTCAGGCAAGATATTCACTGAGAGATATTGGACCGCTAGCTTACAACTGGCAAATAGAGGGAGAAAACGTGGAGGCCGTGACAGACTTTGTATTTCTAGGTGCAAAGATGACTGCAGAGGCAGACTGCAGCCAGGAAATCAGAAGACATTTATTTCTTGGGAGGAGTGCAATGACCAATCTTGATAAAATAGTGAAGAGTAGAGACATCACACTGGCAATGAAGATCCGCATAGTCAAAGCAATGGTATTCCCCGTAGTAACCTACGGATGTGAGAGCTGGACCTTAGGGAAGGCTGAGCGAAGGAAGATAGATGCTTTTGAACTGTGGTGTTGGAGGAAAATTCTGAAAGTGCCTTGGGCCGCAAGAAGATCCAACCAGTCCATACTCCAGGAAATAAAGCCCGACTGCTCATTGGAGGGAAGGATAGTAGAGGCAAAGATGAAGTACTTTGGCCACGTCATGAGAAAAAAGTGATGCTGGGGGAAATGGAAGGAAAAAGAAAGAGGGGCCAACCAAGGGCAAGGTGGATGGATGGTATCCATGAAGTGAATGGAGCTGGGGGTGGCCATGGCCAACAGGGATCTTTGGCATGGGCTGGTTAATGAGCTCACGAAGAGTCAGAAGCAACTGAACAAATAAACAACAGCTTACAAATTAATGTACTTTGAGAAGGTAAACATAGGAATGAGTCTCCACAGGCATTACTTTCAGCTCATTGCAGGAAAGGTGGGCTAGAGATAAAGCAAAGAAGCAATGCTATGGCAAAGGGGGAATAACAGAAGTTCAACCTGCTGTAAAATGTTAAAAATGATTTGAGAGTTACCTTATTCTGAGTAACTTACTAAAAGTATGGCAGCCTTGTAATATTCACTTGTCTGAAATTGTCTAAAATATGTGTACCCCAGTAACTCCTAAGTTTAATTACTTCTCTTTCCTGTATGTTCAGTTGTGCAGAGGCAGAGCTTGGGGAAAGTTACTTTTTGGACTATAGTTCTCAGAATCCCCCTAGGGCAGTGATTTTCAACCAGTGTGCCGTGGAACACTAGTGTGCCGTGAGAGATCATCAGGTGTGCCGTGAGAGATTATTTTCGAACTTTATTCATATATCTATTATATAAATGGGTTCACGTCATGTGATGTATACCTCAAACAAAGAAACCATACAACGCAGAAACACAATACTTGCCAACAGAAATAGGCCTCAAGCAAGGTACGTTTGTAGCAAAGAAACTTCCCCCCAAAACCTAAAAGGCCCCCAAAACAACGAATAAAAATAAAACTACATTTACCAGCATCCTCTGGGGCAGCCAACGACTCACCCAGCCTCTACATTCTGAACAACATGATTGGCTGCCAATAAGGGCGGATTTGCATAACTGCTGTAACCATAGCAACGCTGGCAAGAGCCATCCAAGGCTAGGATAGAATGCTGAGAGATTTCAGTTGGTGTTTGAGGGTTAAACTGCCAAAACCAAACTCTGAGGCAGCAATTCTCCAGCAAATTCCTACCCACACAACACAACACAACTTCCAATCACAACCCATCCCACCAACCTTACGGGACCCGTACACACAACACCTACAAACACCACAAACTAAAACCATTCCTTCCTTCCACACAGACATGAACTGACCCAAAAGACAAGCCATGCCTTATAAAAATAACAGCATCGGACGACACACTCACAACGCTACATACATCAAACAAAAAAAGGCAGAACAAACGCCAGAACAGAAACACACTGCGCAGCAGAGACACAGACAACAGGTCACTGCACGATGCACAGCTGAGAACCAAATGCAAAGAACTGCACGACAAGAAGAAGCGCGCAGCCAGGAACAACAAAGACGCAGAAATGCAACACAACAGCAGTGCGCAAGGAGCGCAGAAACACGACATCGCAACACAGAAAACAAACTTCAAAAACACCACAACCAATTCCACCGCCTAGCCTTCAAATACGACGCTGCAGAAGACTACAGCATGGTGCCAGAGGCCGACATTGGCACCCTAACGCACATCTGCACACACTGCAAAGCCCTGAAATACCCAGCAGAAACAACAGGAATGTGCTGCCTAGCCGGTAAAGTCTCTCTACCACCACTTGCCACTCCTCCACAACCACTACAAACTTTGCTGAGTGGAGACACTCCAGAATCAAAACACTTCCTCCGCTATATAAGACAATACAACTCATGCTTCCAGATGACATCATTTGGAGCACACATAGAAAGTGCGCAATTCATGCCTACATGACCCCACCAAGACCGTAAGTAACATCATTTCCAACCCTTGCATCTCGCATCTCCTAAATAGGGCACAGCAACGCGTGCCGGGTACAGCTAGTAAACTATAAGGCGCATCTGTCCTTTAAGAAATGGAATTTACCATCTTGGATTTGCTCAGACACGGCTAAGTAAACAAAGTTGGAGTTAGTGCTGCAGCTGCGCGTCAAGTGACAGTGGCAATTTGGGATCACAGCAAGACAAGCGAGTGACAGTGATGGAGGAGTTTTTGAGAAGGGAAAATGCAAATGTTGAACAGGGCTCTGGAAGAAACATCAAAACAGGCCCAGGTTTCACACTAAGTGAGTGTATAAATACATTTAAAAACAGATTAACTATATGTATTACTGTGTTTGAGTGTGTCATTTTGGTTGGTGGTGTGCCCCAGAATTTTTTAAATGTAAAAAATGTGCCGCGGCTCAAAAAAGGTTGAAAATCACTGCCCTAGGAGATACTAGGAGTGTGGTCCAAAAGGTAGCTTTCCCCAAGCTCTGCTTCTGCGCAACTGCATAATCTTTTCCAAGCTCTGCTCGTAGACCACAGCAGCCTCTAAGACTCAATTAGAGCATGGCTGTAGTGGAGCATGGTGCCCTGAGAGTGGCAGCAAAACACAGTGTTTTAGTAGTGGAGCTAAGAGGTATTTGAGATCCACCATCAATCAGTTGACTGCACTATCTATTGCAAAGCTCTTGTGCACTTGATTCCAGAGGGATCCAAACATCCTTTAAGAAAGCCATTGCTTCATCACAACACTGCCCTGCCACAAATATTTGGCCAATGGCAATATGTGCATTGGCTCCAGCAGTTTAATGTTCTGTGATCTGTGCCAGCAAACACAATGAGCTGCACAAACTCCCTCCTTCCCATGATTTATTCTTTTACGATTTTGATGGTCTTCTTCTTAGCACCTTCCCCTACTAGTGGTTAGGCTAGTTGAATACAGCTTTACAAATAATAATAACAATAACAACAACAACAATACATGGATTGTTGATGTTGAAGAGAAACAACTGGAAAAGCTGGCACGATACGAGGACTGCAAAGACTCTCACACAAGCCAGTAAAGGTGGTCCCAGTGGTGATTGACACACTGGGTGCAGTGCCTAAAGATCTTGGCCTGCACTTAAACACAATCTGTGCTGACAAAATTAGTATCTGTCAGCTAGAAAAGGCCACCCTACTCTGATCTGCACACATTATTTGCCGATACATCACACAGTCCTAGACACACAGCCAGCATAGTGATATTGTTTGCTGTGTACTAATCTTGTGTTTCAAATAAAAATAATAATGTAGTCAAAGTACGTACATATGTACATACATACGTATGTATGCATGTTTGTCCATTTGTACCATGGAGGCTCCTACATGGTTTGATGGATCTGGTCCAAACTTTGCACACATATCCATTGTTATCCAACTTCAACTAAAATAACTACCCCTTTCCAGCCCAAAGAAAAGGGAAAGAAAAGGATCAAAATGGGTTATGTGTGGCTAGGTGAAGGATTGGCTGTTGTTGTGTGAAGTAGCTCTTTTTTGATGTCACTGGGAAAGAGGGGGAGTGAAGCAGCTTGGCTGCTGCTAGGTAACATTGGTTGCACTGACAAATTGGTGAACATCCTGCCGCTCCTTCATGATGACATGATGGCAACAGTCTTGGATAGGGATGGCTCCCAAAGTGACCAATTTAAGGTGGAATCAGGTGTCAAACAGGGATGTGTTATTGCCCCAACTTTATTTTCCATCTTCATTGTATGATACTTCATCTTGTTGGTGGGAAGCTTCCCACCGGAGTGGAAATAATAATCAGACAGATGGCAAGCTATGTAACTCAGAAGACTGAAAGCCAAAACCAAGATCACAACAACGTACATTATAGAACTACAATATGCCGATGATAACTTAGGTGACATGTGCATGAGGGGAAGGAGGAAAGAAAGAGAAAAAGAAGAGGAAGGAAAGAATGGAGAGGAGAAGAAAGAGAAAGGATAGAGTGAGTGAAGGAATGGAGGACAGGAAAGGAGAGGGGAAAGGAGCATGAGAGGAGGAGAGGGAAGTAAGGGAGCGAAGGGAGAAAAATAAGAAAAGAAGGCAGAAGAGAAAGGCAAGAAAGAAGAAGAGCAAGATGAGAAGATGAAAGAAAAAAAGCGGACAGGGAGAAGGTGTTTGAGGGAGACAGTGGAGAGAAAGAAAGAGACACAAAGAGCGCTTGCCCACCGTTGCCAGAGTGTTGCCATGGAGACATTGTGAGGCAGGGCATCTCAGAGCTGGAGAAGGGAGAAAGTATGCAGGTGTCCCAATGACACCTGGGTATTGCTGGGTATATATGCTAGTGTAATATATAATAATATTAAAGTGTATGTAAGAAAATATATAATTTACATATAGTGTATATATAAAGCATATATTCTGCATAGGGTATATTAGATAATTTGTCACTATTTTCAGTTCTTAGTTGATAGACACTAGAGAGGTTGATAGATATAGAGATAAAGAGAGAGAGAGAGAGAGAGAGAGAGAGAGAGAGAGAGAGAGAGATAGCTCTGTTCTTGGAGCTACTGTCAAGAACACTATGTCTTTTTTAATCTTTGGTTGTGTTTTCAGAAATTCATTCAGAGCCTTGAATGCACTGAGGAGAAAAACCCTTTATTGGGAATAAATTATTTGACCAATGTCAAAATGCGCATTGGCTTCAGCTGATTAATACCCTATGTCTACAAATACCTGCAGCAATGAGCTACACTAACTCCCTCCTCTCAATGACCTTGGCCCCTTCCACACAGCTGTATAAAATCCACATTAAACTGGATTATATGGTTGTGTGGACTCAGATACTCCAGTCCAAAGCATGTCTGCCTTGGTATTCTGGGTTATATGGCTGTGTGGAAGAGCCCTTTGTCAAATCATTTCATGGGTTTTTTTTAAAAAAAATCTTTTACACTTTTTATATCAAGGGCAGGCAATGTGGGGCCTTCCAGATGTTGTTGAATTGCAGCTCCCAACAATTATAGCCAATGCAGCTGCTGCAAGATACCACCCAACAACATCAGGACCATGCAACCTCCACGTCTGTTTTATGTAGTTTTTTAAAAGGTATGCAACACATGTTAATCTTCCTAGCACCAGGTTTGTCTAATCCAATTTTAGCTGGACCCCAAGACTTAAGTCAAGAGTTCCACCTTATACAAACTCAATTCTAATGAGCATGCTAATTTTGGTGTCTTAATTTAGTCAGAAAAGGTCCACATTAGACTCAATTAAATGTGGTACATTTCTTACCCAGCTACTCTCATAGCCGATTTCCATTTCTCACTGTTTTTAATAGGTTGAAAAAGCCAAGTTTTCCAAAAGAAGCATAGAAAATTAAGATTTTATCCCATTTCCGCTTGCCTTCATTCATTCACTCACTCATTCATTCTTTCATTCAGATTTAACTGCAAAACATCATAACATTTCTTTAGTCCTTCATGGACTCCCTTTGATGACATCATTGCCCTCTAGGGTTCCCCAGATCCCAGGTTGAGAACTAGTGTATTAGATACTTTATCACTGCTTTGAATTCATAGTATTTAAGTGGCTAAATATGTTAATAGATTGACAGATAGATAGATAGATAGATAGATAGATAATAGGATAGATCAGATGTGCAGAAACTGCAGCCCTCCTGGCGTTTTGGACTTCAGCTCCCAGAATTCCTGACTATTGAATGAGAGTTGGAATCCCAAACACTGGGGGGGGGGGGGTGCTCAGGTTGTGCAGACCTGGGACAGATAGATCGATCAATAGATGACAGACAGGTAGACCGTTAGACAGATATTCTTGGGATCACTGTTATGAAATTTGTGTCTGTTTCGTTTTTTGTTATGTATTCAGAAATGCATTCAGTGCCAGGAGTGATTGAATGAATTGTTTATTGTACTAGCCATAGGCCATGACATAAAATATACAACTTCTAAAAGTACAACAAGCACTTTCCAATATAAACATTAAAGCACGTTCCATATACTGACTTAAAAAAATACAACAGTAGTGACATGACAACCATTACAATGTTTGATTCGCATCATCCCAATATATCTCCATTTCCTTTTTCGCTTCTGCTGTGGAGTTTACTATTTTGGCTCGAATTTTTTGAGCTGCAGCTGCAAATGTGGCAACCTTTAATGTAATCTTTTTGGAATAATCTGCTAACAAGTCACAGACTACTGCTGACTGTTGCCATGTTACCCTTTCTTCCAAAAGTGCTCCCAGGAGATTGTTTTGAGGGTCATTAAACAATGGGCAATGTAACAGATAGTGTGTTATATCCTCTCTTTCCCCAGACCCACAGATACAAAGACGTTGGGCATGAGGGATCCCTCTACAGGTATATCTTCCCTCTAACCAGCCTGATGGCATTGTTTGAAAGCGCAGGGCAGAAAATGCTTTTCTAAGGGCTACAGATGTTAAATCTTGAAGATATTGTTGACAATATTGGTCACTCTTTAGTAGAGTGCCAGGAGTGACAACGGGAACATTTCATTGGGAACAGAATTCCTGTATTCTTCCACTATTGGCACTGAAGAACTATCCTGTGGCAGATTGCCAGGAGGCTTGGCTATGATGTAGAGACATTTGAGAATGAAAAAAGTCCCCCTTCTAATAGTTAATGGGCCATACATGCCAAAGAGTTGTGTTTTCACAGTTACAAGCTGCCCTTCTGAGCCCGCAAGTCTATGCAGGAAGTGAAGGAGAGGACAAGGGAGCAATTGCTGACTAGCTGACGTCAACCGCCTCAGACTCTGGACTGTAAATGGGCCAGGCCTGCCTCTTTCACCCAAAGGTCCCACTGATGTTCACTGGACCATGGGCAAAGGAATCACTGCAGCCCAACCCCAGATATGTCTTTAAATTGCTTCCTTCCCCTTGCTCAGCATTCCCTCCTGCGAGTAGAGTCCTTCTCCCTAACTCAATGGTGGGAAACCTCTCAACTCTCAGACATGGTTTGACTCCTGCTGATACTCAGGATGAGAATGGTGGAAGACCACCTCTTCTGAGGGACTACTATATGCCCATCTTTACCACTAGGAACTATTTGACCCTCTAAATGTAGCTGGACTGACCTCCTAGCATGCCTTACCATTAGCTATGTTCTCAAAGAGTGTTATCATCCCATTCTGTTATATCGTCAAATGAATGATTTGGTTGCCCTTTTGTCTCAGATGTATTGCATAATGTAATTACTCTCCAGGCATTGTTATGAGCCTTCCAGAAGGAGCGGTATATAAGAGTGAATAATAAATAAATAAATAAATGTTGTTGAAAATGTTTTTTTTTCCCCCACGCTGGAAATATTTCCATTAATGACCCCCTTTACCCACAACAATACATTAACCAGTTTGGTTGGATATCTTATAGTAGTAAAGATAAAGGTTTCCCCTTGACATGAAGTTTAGTCAAGACCCACCTTGGGATGCGGTGCTCATCTCCATTTCTAAGATGAAGAGCTGGCTGGCATGACTGCATGGAGCGTCGTTACCTTCCCGCTGAAGTGGTATCTATTGATCTACTTACATTTGCATGTTTTCAAACTGCTAGGTTGACAGAAGCTGGGGCTAATAGTAGAAACTCACTCTGTCCCGCAGATTCAAACCACTGACCTGGTCAGCAAGTCCTGCAGCGGAGCAATTTAACCTGCTGTGCCACTTTCTTCTATAAGGGGGCGCAGTGTCGGGTGTGTCCAGGTTGTTCCTCCCACACCCGCTTGTGATGTCCATATTTTTTGTTGGTCTTTGCTTTTATATCACCATGACATTATTGCATGTTCTACTTTCATACCTTCATGCCATTGTAATGCTTTTATGATTGAACATTTTTTAAAATGATCAATCAATCACAAAATTGGGATTTGGATAACGTTCATGAAAAATGTGAAAATGTGAATGAAAAAAAATGTGAAAATTACACTTTTAAAGTACAAATGTGGCAAGAGTGTGATAGAGAGCATCAACAATCAGCGACTTTCATAAGTGGCTGGAGCAAATTGCAAATAGAACAATGTGGCATAAAGGAGTGGTGTGATAAGGCAATCAGAAATGCAGCTGTACGATATCTGGAGAATCATATCTTTTCAGCTTAAGACTGGCTAAAAGAAAAGTCTGCATTGCAAATAGACTGCCTGAATGCAACGAGGAGAAAATTCCAGCGCTGGTAGAGATCGTTGCATGTGGGATTACCATTCTTTCTCGGCTCTACATAGATACACCAAGGTTTGAACATGAGATATTTCAAAGTGCAAACATTATTATTATTGAGCACTTCACCCATTCATCTGTAAACCATGCCCGGATTACCCTTGGCCTAGGGGCGCAAGCTGAAGGGGGGGGGGGCGCAGATCACGGACCAAAAAAAACCAAAACTGGTCTGCGGCCCTCTTTCCCCCTTTCTCATGCCTCTCCTCGCTCCTTCTCCCGGCAAAGTCTCTGTTCCGTCCCCTGCATCTCTCTCTCGCTCTCTCTCTCTCTCTCTCTCTCTCTCTCCCTCGCACTCTCTCTCAAGGCAGCTCTCTCTCGTCTTGGCAGCGTGCTCTCGCTCACGTGCGTTCTCTCTCTCTCTCACTCTCTCTCGTGCGCTCTCTCTCTCTCTCGCGCGCTCTTGCTCTCTCTCACGTGCGTGCTCTCTCTCTCTCGATCTCTTGCACACTCTCTCTCGCACTCTCACTCACGCGCACTCTCTCTCGTGCTCTCTTTCTCGTGCGCGCATGCTCTTTCTCTCTCTCTCTTGCACGTGCGCTCTCTCTCTTGCTCTCTCTCGGCGTGCACGCTCTCTCTCTTGCGCGTCCTCTCTCTCTCGTGCGTGCCTTTGGAGCGGTTTTGCACCCTTTGCACTCTCCCTAAGCCTCCCAACTCCTGAGGAGACCTTCAGAGCACAGCGGAGCTTTCCAGCCGGTGGGAATGGGGACCTTGGAGGTGGCGGGAGATTGGCTTAAAGGGGGCGTAATTCCAAACTTTGGCCTAGGGCGCAAAAAAGTGTTAATCCGGGCCTGTTGTAAACTGATTTTTCCCTACATGCCATAACATAGATTTCTGTCAATTATCATCCTGGTGCAGGTAAAGACCTGTAGCTGGACTAATGCAAAATAATGAATGTTGGACCACAACTCCCAGTAGTTCCATCCAGCACAGCCAATGGTGAGAAATGCTGGGGGCTGCAGTTCAGCAACATCCAGAGAACTACACAGTTCCATCCCTAGGCAAGCACACACCAGGCAAGCACAAAACTGAGCTTCTAACTAAGCCAAATTCACCCCCAAACTCGACATTTTGTATATCAAAATGGGTTGGAGAAATAGCCACTTTAGAATTGTTGTGTGGTTTCCGGGCTGTATGGTCATGTTATCGCAGCATTTTCTCAACACACCAGCGATTCTGGCTGTGAAAGCCTTCGACAGTACTTTAGAATGTTTTCAGCCTGCCCAAGTCTGCCCACAAAGGACCATGCAGCCCCCCAGATCTTCTTAGACAATAATTCTCAGCATCCCTGGCCTGGCCTTTCTGGTTAGGACCGATGGGAAGTACAGTCTTGGAACTGGAAAAGCCACAGTGACTCTTCCCACAATTTATGTGCAACACAGGTTGTGTGTTGAGTGAGTAGATATGAAGAATGAAACAGCGGGTGCATCCCCTTTCCCACCCCTTGCTCTGGCCTTGCACAACCTTTCTTGCCTCCTCTGTCTCCTGCTTTTCACTGTTTCTGCTAAGCTTAGAATCTGCCTGGAACCAGGCCCACTGGCACAGGGAACATCCTTAATCTGTTCATTTTGCTTTCAATGACCCTTCCTTTATCTTTCCTACAGGGACCCCAGGCGAGCTGCTTTCCTGCTCTCCTCCTGAACTTTGCAGCGTCAGCAGCAGCAAGATACGACCTGTGTGTCAAAGCATGCAGAGGGCAGGCAGAAAAGGAGATAGAATCCAAGTAGATTTATTAGCCCCGCTCTCATTCTGGCAATCCAGTTCCTGGTAAAACTTCTCTTAATTGTTGGGAATCTCATAGAAGATCTATGAGACTGATAGATTATTGGATGTACCATGGCATGCCTCAAAACTACAAGCCTTTGAGAATGTCTAGCCTCAGTGGTCCACAATCAGTGACACAGCTCAGCACTTTCATCCCATGCTCTTGTTTCTTAGCTACAGTTTGCACTAGCTCATTCTCTTGTCTTGTTTACAGTTTGGCCATGTCTTACAATAGTTGTCACCATATGTTATTGGGCATTGTTCTGAGTTTTAAACTGTTGTTTTATATGCTATCTGTTTTACTTTATTGTACTGTACTGTACTGTACTTGTGTTTATTTTATGCCCCGTTTTAGGCACTTTGCGCCATATGTAAGCTGCCCCAAGTTCCTTTGGGGAGATGGAGGTACGGTACAAGAGTAAAGACCTGGCTTTTTAGTAGAGCTTTTAATGTTTAATGCAGTCTATATGGTATTGTTGTAATGTTTTTATGCAATCTGTTTTATGTAAATTGCCTGGAGCATTTTAAATGGAGGGCGATTAATAAGTGATAAATTGATTGATTGAAAGTTGTTGTTGCTGCTGCTGCTGCTGCTGTTGTTATCACAGCTGATATAAATTTGTGGATCTGCAAAGGGACCTCAGAGGTTTTGTGCAACCCACTGCTCTTGCAAGGAATCCACTCCTACATTTGGTTTGAAGAATCACCATTTGGCCCAGGCCCAGATCACCCATAAGGCCACACTAGGCCACGGCCTAGGGGCACAGCCGAGGAGGGGGCGCCAGATCCGGAGCCCCATTTTTTTTATATTAAAAAAATGTCGATCTTTGGCCGCTTCCCAGGGGCAGGGCTTTTCTTCCTCCTCCTCCGCGACCAGCTTCCTTGACTCAAAAAAGCCGGGCGCATGGCAAGGATGAAGAGGAAGGCCCGCCCCCAGGGGCTGGGCTTCCCTTCCTCCTCCTCTGCAACACGCCCGGCTTCCTTGACTCAAGAAAGCCGGACACATGGCGAGGAGGAGGAGGAAGGAAGGGAAAACCCGCCTCCAGGGCGCAAGGAGGAAGGAGGAGGCGTGCGGAGCCGTGAGGTGGAGGAGGTTGGGGGGGTGCGGTAGAGGTTGGCTTGGGGGCATAATTCCAAAGTGTGGCCTAGGGTGCCAAAATTGGTTAATCCGGGCCTGATTTGGCCTCTGCTTAGACATTTTAAAATGAGGTCCACCACTTTTTTATTTATTTATTTACACTATTTCATACCCCGCCCATATCAGCCTGAAGGCGACTCTGGGCGGCGAACAAGTCGGCTCAATTCGATGCCATATAAAATACATACATTAGCAAATAAAACATCTTAAAAACATTTAAAAGCATAAAAACAACAAGCAATAAGAAATTTTAAAACTATGTCTTCATGCTCAGTCCTCATCCGTTCCATCATCACAGCTGTTCCTAGGTCATTCCTAGGTCATTTTCCGAATTCATTCCTAGGTCATTTTCCGAATTCAGGTTTGTTTAAAATTATACTGCAGTTCCAAAGGCTTGCTCGAAAAGCCACATTTTCAGTTTTTTCCGAAAGGTCAGTAGGGAGGGGGCCAATCTAGTATCCCTAGGTAGGGAATTCCACAGCCGAGGGGCCACCAGAGAGAAGGCCCTATCTCTCAATATATAAAAGATTTTATGTTATACTTCCTTCTTTCTCTTAGTCTATAATTGAGTCTTTCTTTCATTGTTTCCTCCTTTTAATTTCATACTTTATCTCCCTCTATTGTATACTCATATAGACTTTAAACAATTTCCAGTCTGTTGAAGTCACAGTTCTACCTGTATATTCTTTCAATAAAAATGTCAGCCTGACCATATCCATTATTTCTGAAACTTTGTCTTGCCAATGGACTTTGGTTGGAATTTCATCTAGTTTCCATTTCCTCGCGTATGTCATTCTTGCTGCCAGAGTCAAATATCTAAAGAGGATGTCTTTGTTTGCATCTAGTATCTACACAGGCCACACAGAGAAGCCATTGAAATCCACAAGCATGTGGACAATTTCAATAGAAAGAACGAAATCATGAAAATGAACAAAATCTGGCTACCAACAGGGCCGTAGCTAGGATTTTGATTCGGGAGGGGCTGAGTTTGATTCCCGGGGGGAGGGGGGGTTCTGAGTCTGAGTGAGAGAGGATCTACCCTATCAAACCTTTTGTATCATTATCCCAATACCCCCATGCATATGGGAAATATTGAGCATGGTGATCAGATCATGATATGAATACACATAACAGTTTAAATAATGTACCAGTAAGGCCTTCTCGCGGACCAACCTGAGAATTTGGGGGGCTGAAGCCCCTCAGCCCCCCCCCCCATAGCTACATGCCTGGCTACCAGCATTTTTTTAAAAAAACTCTAAAATCATAACAGTAAATAAAAAAACAACACTCAAACACAGGGGAACTCCAAACATAAAACAATCAAGAACAGCTAATCACCTCTCAACAAAGGATTCCCGCAGGCACTAACAAGCCACACCAAAAAAAAAAACACCTGTCAAGCCATCAAATGCTAATCAACGTTGCCAATTGAGACATTCACACTTGCCTCAAACAGACAAGAGTTCATTCTCCCACCCTGGACTTTCCACAGATATATAAACCCAATTTTATTTATTTATTATTTGTGGTATTACTATGCCACCTTTTTCAGACCTCACTACCTCTGAGGATGCCTACCATAGATGCAGGCAAAACGTCAGGAGAGAATACTTCTACAACATGGCCATCCAGCCCGAAAAACCTACAACAAACCTGTAATATCTTTCTTTGTATCTAACAAAACTGGGTCTTTATTTGATGTGTTTTATTTTGGCCTCCTCATCCCCTTGGACAATTCCTTTACGTTTTATTAAACGCCATCCCCTGACACAGAAGTGGTCACAGATCCCAAAATATCTGAAACAAGGCATGTTTTTAGTCTTCAGAGCTTTCCTGTGTGAAGTAGAAACACTGCCATTTTTCTGTGAAGACTGCTTTCTTTCTACATGGCATTAAAGCAGGCATAAGAATTAAGGCCTTTCTAGCATTACAGAGTGAAACACTGAAAATTATTCACACAATGGACTTCTACAATTCACTGTGTTCACTTTGCTTGTTTTTGTTTGTTGGTTTATTTATGGATGCCTCAATTGTACGTCCACCTGACTTGGCTACATTTTGAAGTTACCACAATGGTAGAAATTTTAAGATTGAAAGGGGGGGGGAATCATTTGGGAGCAGAATCCTAAATTGAGGTGAGTGCTCTCATTTTCTCACCTATAGCTTTGCAGATCCTTCCAAAATAAATGTTAGATGTCCGTGGATAGTGTCTTATCATGCTCAAGTCCAACCCAGGTTAGGCTAGAACCTGTGAGAATAATTACATCAACAACAACTTGGATAATTCCCTTAAAAGTGTGTGCAAGGCAACTTACAAATACAATATGCAATAATTAAAAGCTGAAAATGATTTTCTGGAAGATCATTTAGAGAGCCCACCCGAGAAATACTGAAGGTAGGATTGCTTGGGATATTTGACTGTTTGTTGACTCTACTTTTGCTTCTAATACACCAAAGAGGAAATAAGAGCCATTCCCCTTGTCTCCAGAAAGAAACAGTAAGGAGAGCCCTCAAGGCAAACCAAACCAAACTCTTCACAGCCATCTAGGTGCTTCGACAGCCAAATCCAGAGCCTCCCTTCCTAGACCAGCCCCTGCCTGTTCCCAAAGGATTTTTTAAAAGTCAAGACAGAGCCTGCAGGATCCCACCACAATTGATTTGCTGAGAAAGGAAAATATCACTCTTCTGACCTACCACTAACTCGGTCTGGGAAATGACTGCCTGGGCCCTTCCCAAGTTGTTACTAAAAAAATGTCAATCACAGCATCATTCTCATGTTGTTTTCTTCCCATTGAATGTGTCCCAATTACTGCTGGGAAGATAAGACATTCCTCAACCTGTGTAATGCACAGGAGGACTTACTGGTTCAGGGCCGTAGCCAGGATTTTGATTCGGGGGGGGGGTGGTTGAGTTTGATTCGGGGGGGTTGAGTTTGATTCGGGGGGCTGAGTCTGAGTGAGAGAGGATCTAACCTAGCAAACCTTTTGTATCATTATCCCAATACCCCCATGCATATGGGATATATTGAGCATAATGATCAGATCATGATATGAATACACATAGCAGTTTAAATAATGTACCAGTATGGCCTTCTTGTGGACCACCTTGAGAATTTGGGGGGCTTAGCTCCTCCAGCCCCAGCCCCCAGGCTACATGCATGCACTGGTTAGAACAGTGATTTTCAACCTTTTTCCAGCTGAGGCACATTTTTTACATTTACAAAATCCTGGGGCATACCACCAACCAAAATGACACAAAATGACACTCTAACACAGTAATACATATACAGTAGTTAATATGTTTTTAAATGTATTTATACACTCAGTGTGAAATCTGGGCCTGTTTCGATGAACACAACATAGATATCCTGGCAGGAATGGCAGAAAGACACAAACTTCCCACACAGAACTCCCATGACCAAGAGAAAATGCTAAAAGAGTTTGGTGGGCATGGACCTTGGGTTTTGGAGTTGTATTTCACCTATATCCAGAGAGCAGAGACCTCTCATTACCAACAGAAAGTACTGAAAGGGTTTGCTTGGGAATTGACCTTGAGTTTGGAAGTTGTAGTTAACCTATACCCAGAGAGCACTGTGGGCAGGAGGGGATTGTGTGTTAACTATAAATCCCAGAAACTGTAACTCCCAAATGTCAAGGTCTATTTTCCCCAAACTCCATCTGTGTTCACATTTGGGCATATTGAGTATTCATGCCAAGTTTGGTCCTGATCCAACATTGTTTGAGTCCAGAGTGCTCTCTGGATATAGGTGAACTACAACTCCAACATTAGTACCAAAAGGATTACTAATCAGTTTTTGGTTTGGTTACTATCTGCTCTAATTTCTAATACAGAACATATGCCATCCATTAGTCGCCATCTCCTCACCCATATTTAATAAGCCTCAACACTATAAGAGTGTTTTGTGAGACCAGTCGCTCTCATTGCAAAGGTGTAGTAATGGTGAGACTGCGGACCATATTTTAATTCTTGTGGACCACTGGTGGTCCATGGACCACAGGCTGGGAACCACTAATATACAGCACTCTAGATCTCCATCAAGAATGCAATGAAAATACATAATTTTCTTCCATTGTAGGCCTTTTATATTTTTCTACCACTTCCAAGTGACTGAATATCAGCCTAGGTCTTTCCATTCAACAGGGTTGAAACATCTTCAAAACTATTGAGAAAGACAGGTGAAGACCAAGAGTGTTATCAAAATTATGCAGCAAGATTTTTGGAAACATCAAGAGTGGGTACAAAATGCAAGCTGTACCATGCAAAGCAATATTCCCCTTGTCCATCATGCATTGATCTCTTTATATATTGTATTTACTCAAATCTAATGCTCAGATTTTTTTTTGCTACATTACTTTGCTAAAATTAGGGTGCACATTAGATTTGTGTAATACAGTCATCTTAGTACTGAGCCAAAGCAAATGGGAAAGCTGTTTCAGAGGCACTCGGAATTCCTATTTTGGGATTGCTATGGCTCAGTGCTTTGCAATCCTGGGCTTTGTAGTTTGGTGAGCCAGTAGCATTCTTTGGCAGAGAAAGCTCAAGACATTGCAAAACTACATGATTTCATAACATTGAGCCAGGGAAATTAAAGTGGATTCATTCAATAGCATAGATGCACCCCAAGGTTTTCCTTTCCATCACTGGAAGCTTTGGTATTCCATCCCTTTTGTTTTTGAAGAAATAATTCTAAGCATGCAACCACTGTAATGCACACCTTTTTTGGGCCAAATTACAAAAAAGTGTACTTTTTGCTGCTGTGTATTATATTCACCAGCAAATACTTTTTTGGGGATCAAGATTTTCACATCGCCCTGGCAAAAGTGATAACAAACATCTAGTGCACACTTACAAAAAGCACTGCTTGAATATCAAGCAAAAAGTAGGTGCTAGAAATAATATCATACGAAGGCTGATTGGCAAAACCTGAAGATCACAACCAGACACAGTGAAGACATCTGACCTTGTGCTTTGCTACTCTGCTACTAAATACGCAGCAGAGTAGTGTGAAATACATTTCACCATGTTAAAACAGTGGATGTGGCTCTAAATGAGACACACTGCACTATTGTGAGCCGCCCTGAGCCCGCCGAGAGTGGCGGCATAGAAGCCGAACGAAATAAATAAATAAATAAATATCACAGGTTGCCTATGCCAGTGTTTCTCAACCAGTGTGCCGTGGCACACTAGTGTGCCGTGAGAGATCATCAGGTGTGCCGTGAGCAAAGCTCTCTGCCCCCCTCTCCCCCCCCCCCATCCTGTCAACCTCCTGCTGCTTGGGAAATGAGGGGGATGGGCCAGGCGGCGAAGAAGAAAAAGAAGGGACCGAGGCGCCACCTCCTTCGGCCGTTTCCCCAAACAGCCTCCAATCCGCTATGACTCCCGCCATGACTCTCGCCCCTTGCTTGTTGAAGCCACGCGGAGGAGCCCTGCCTACTGAAGCCCGTCCACCGCTCATGCTCCTCCTCTGTGGGAGAACTGAAGCCAGGGGGGGGGCATGATGCAGCCTGGCTCCGCCCCGTCCCCCCGGCTTCAGCACTCCCACAGCTTTGCCAGCCTTGAGGGGGCAGTGCCAAGCCAGCGGTGGCGGAGCCAGCACAATGCTGGCGTGGCACTGCCCTCAAAGCTGGCGGCTGTGGGAGAACTGAAGCCAAGGGGAGGGCAGGGCATGGGTGCGGCCTGACTCCGCCCCCCCTGGCTTCCGCTACCACAGCTTTGCCAGCCGTGAGGGGGCAGTGCCAAGCCCGCGGTGGCAGAGCCAGCACAATGCTGACTTGGCACTGCCCCCTCAAGGCTGGCGAAGTTATGAGAGAACTGAAGCCGGGGGAGGAGGCGGGGCATGGCAGGGCCTGACTCCTCCCCCTCCCTAGCTTCGGCACTCCCAGCAGGTCACCATCCCCCAGCCGTTCTTTACTGTGTTACAGTGTCATTTTGTGTCATTTTGGTTGGTAGTGTGCCCCCAGATTTTTTTAATATTAAAAGTGTGCCACGGCTCAAAAAAGGTTGGGAAACACTGGCCTATGCCCTACACCAGTGGAGAAATTATACTGTTTAGCTGGTGTCACACCACCTGACATCCATCGGGAAGCAGCATCCTGTAACGAAAGGACCAAGGCATTGACATCGCCTGCCCATCCTAGGGATGTCAGCCAGCACGTCAATGCCTTAAATTTAGAAATAGCTTCCTAAGATCTACAGAGATACTTGCAGGAATACCTCAGCAAGTGAAAGTCCAAAAGTGGCAGGTTAAAACTCAGAATCTCAATCCATGGCTGATATCCGATGAGATACTTCCTCCTGGGCACACAGAAGACTGGGCAACTTGGAAGCTGCTAAAGCCAACCTTAAGAAATGGGACCACAAGGTGGGGTCCACAGCATGCGAGTGTGAAGAAGAGCAAACCACAGTCCACTAACAACAATGCAGTCTGAACCCTGCCGCATGCACAATGGAGGACCTCACAACGACACCAGAGGCATTCCAAGTGGCCAGCTTCTGGCTAAAGGAAATTTGTTTGTGGTTTTTCTATATATTATAATTGTGTTCTGAATTTGCTTCTGAAACTATAGATAAATAAATAAATAGTACACACTTGAATTCTAAAACCAGAAAATCATTCCAGCTCTCCTCACTCGTGTTTTTCCTAATTATCAACCATTTATGGTTTAAAGTGAGAAGGCTTCACAAAAGAGTCTGGAGCAACAAGCACCTGAGGCAAAGCACCAAAATCAGTGTGTACAGAGCTATCATACTGTCTATTCTCCTCTATGAGTCTGAAACATGGGTCACCTATCGCCAACACCTACGACTCCTCGAACACTTTCATCAGTGCTGTCTTCGCACAATCCTAAATATACACTGGACCGACTATGTGACTAATGTTGCTGTCCTTGAACAAGCAGGGATCACCAGCGTTGAGGCCATACTATTGAGAGCACAGCTGTGCTGGGCAGGGCACGTCTCTAGGATGGGGGACCACCGCCTCCCAAAGATACTACTCTATGGTGAACTCACCACGGGTCAGCGCAAGAGAGGCGCCCCCAAAACGAGATATAAGGACTCCCTGAAACAGCATCTCAGGCTCTTTATTATAATGCTTTTAAAAATGTGAACTACACAGTGAATTAGTTTCAGATACAAATGTTTTCCTTTCAGGTATCAATGCAACTAGGAAAAAAACGCATATCACATTGATCACCAACAATGGTCCACCCTGGCCTCACATTGGGAGGCATGGAGATGCACTATCCACAATGCTGCATCCTCTTTCGAGAAGACACGCCGAATGGGTCTCGAAGAGAAACCACAACGCAGAAAGAACCGCAACCTGGAAACAACATCACCCAAGGAGACTTTCTGATGTGCTTTCTGCAACCAAACTTGCCTATCTCAGATTGGCCTTTTTAGTCATCAACACGCTTGTAAAAAGCGTGGGATGAGTCCTTCCTAAGAATCTTCGTTCGCGAAGTAATGCCGAGAGAGAGATGGTTTAAAGTCATCTTATGGTTATGAAGCTAAGAACCCAGTATGGTCTGTATTCACAAGGTCTTTCCCCCTGGAGTGATGCTTTTCCTCAAAAGTTTCCGAAAGGGGTATATCTATCAGTGAATAATGCAGTTTGGTGCTCCCTTTAACTGCCCTGTCTCAATGCTATGGGATCATAGGAGTTGTAGATTGGTGAAGCACTGTCCCTCTTTGGCAGCAAAGGCTAAAGAACTTTTAAAACAACTCGCAGTTGGAGGAGGCCCCAAGGGCCCCAAACACCTTCTGCCATGCAGGAAGACACAATCAAAGTACTCCTGATAGATGGTCATCCAGCCTTTGTTTAAAAACCTACAAAGATGGAGTCTCCACCACATTCCAAGGCAGCCTATTTCATTGCCAAACAAGTCGTACTGTTGCATGTCTAGACATAATCTCTTTTACTGCATTCTGCCAAGAAGTAGAAAGACATCATGGGGGGAAGAAGAAATCTACCTTTAAAATGTGATATGCGTTTTTTTTCCTAGTTGCATTGATACCTGAAAGGAAAACATTTGTATCTGAAACTAATTCACTGTGTAGTTCACATTTTTAAAAGCATTATAATAAAGAGCAAATTTAGATGTAGTCCAGAGGCATCCTAAAGGCTAACAAGCTTATTACAGCATGGATCTTAGAGGATAACAACCCACTTTATCACATGTGTGGATATCCTCAGTTCCTTTGAAGGTGAACTCATGACTGGGGATTGGATTGAGAGAACAGAGGATATTATGAGTGGTGGCCACAAATTGTATTAATTGAGTCTTCTGTCATATATTTATATATAATGATAAACTTCACCAATTAAATAGCAAAATACTTTAGAATAGTTGGTTCCTGTGCATTTTGCATCTTCTTCATTAAATAGCCTCTGGCCCTCATCATACGCAACTCATGAAACAAGTCACATCCAAGGATGAAGGCATTGGGATGTATTCTGGGAAGGGGAAGGGAAGTATATGGAGATTGGAATTTGCACATCAGCTGCCTTTTCCCATCTATTCCATGTAGAGGCCCGTTGCTTTCCCCCGGGGATGAGTGTAACAAAATCAATCACATCCTATAAGGTGTGGCACTAATAAAAGGAGGTTGCCTCAAGCACTCTAAACATCTGCCAAGTATATTTTATCAGATCTATCAGCATTTTATAAATGCAGTTTAATGTGTGACCTTCATCTGTACCTTTTACATTTGGGACCTGGAGAGGAGAAAAGGGCATAGCATTCCCTTTTTGGCCTCAAAACCTCTGAAGATGCCTGCCATAGATGCATGTGAAAGGTCATGAAAGAATGCTTCTAGAACATGGCCATATAGCCCGAAAAACCAACAACAACCCATTGTGTGTGCAAGGGTGACACGCGTCACACCATGAACAATAATACAGACACAAGTGGTTGGATGAAAATGGCCACAACTCATTTATTGAAAACAGGAACAAAAAGGTTGGCGGCCACGCATGGATCAGGATAGAACAGCCCCCAAGAATGTCCAAAGGCATATGCAAGCCTGGGGTGCGAGCGGCCCAATGCCTGTCCACGGAAACTCGGCACCCCAGGGGGCCTGGGCGTTATCCCCCTTACAACCAAGAGGCGATAAGCCAGCCTGATCCAGGGGCCATGCCACACGCCAAACACGGAGTTGTGACAAAGAACAAATAACGCATAACCAGTAACCCTGCAAAATGAAGTTAAGTGGAAACAAAAAGGACAAGCAATGCAAAAAGTAGGGAGGGTGGGAGGAAAAACAGGACTGGCCCCACGTGTGGCCTGGGCAGTCCGTAAGCTGCCTGAGCAGAAGTGCAGGCCCTCTGGCTACCCAGAGGGGCGGGGCAGAGCCAGCCACCGCAGGGGCTTCTGGGGAGGAGAAGCCCCTTCAACATCACAAGATGGCGTGAGGGCAACCCTGCCCCGCAACCAACTACTCGGCTGGTAAATCGGCCAAGCCCATTGAAAGAATTCTTAGTATCCCATGTAAAATGACAGTTCCTAGGATTTCATTGGATAGTGTTTGGGCAATTGAAGTGGGATCAAAATGTCATATATGTGCAGGATGGATCCTACACTCCCCTGTTGGAACGTGAGGAGTACCACATGCTTGCAGGCATATCTTTCACAAGTATGTGCTGATCTGCAAGCCCTTTCCTTTCCCAACATGCAAGCTGTTACCAGAAGACCTTTGGCAACAGAAATCATAGCTGCCCACCACTCCAAACAATTTTTTTACCACTTATGTATGTATCAAGGAATGTCTGAGAGGATACCTGGAGAATTACTCAGTTCCTTCCCCTTTAACCTCCTTCCTCCTTCCACAAACACACCTTGGCAAAGGCCTAGGGATGAAGAGTGCTACCAGACAGCGTTTTCCCATGGCTCAGTAGGCAGACACACCATGTTTGGAATTCCCCATTGCATTTTGGCATCAGCCTACCAGACCTTCCCTTGCTGCTTTGAAGTCACGGAAGGCTAGAAGAGAACACTCTATTCATGAAGCTAAGAACTTCGTTGTGTCTCTGTCTCTCTCAGACAAGATCAGAACATCAAGTGACTGTGCTCAGCTCCAGTTAAACCCATTGCCTCCTAGTGGTTACATGGCAAAACGATGCTCTCCATACGCACAGACTACATATAAAAGGGTTCTACAAGGGCAAAATACCTGTATATAGTGGTGGCTAGTGGCTTCCACAACAGCGTGAGGGTAAATCTCTTCCAAGTTTTAATGCAGAGCTTATAGGAACTATCCATAGTGCTGAACTCTGATTTTCAAATAGGCACAACACCTTGGAGAGTTCCAGTATGCTTCAGATTAAAACTTGGATTGGCTTCACCACCCCATTGACTTGGAGCCATCACACACATAGTTAAGAAAAATTATCAGTTCATATATTGTATGCTGAGTGCTGAGAAAGTTCAAATAAAATGATTGACTATGCTACCTGGGAAATTTTAGGAGATATAATAAACAGGTAACGTTTCTAAGCTTTCCATTGTGTCCTTATCCTGGTTTTATTTATGAGAAGGCCAGGAATTCTTCTTCCCCGTTGCTGAATAGGAATTGATCTGCTAGACAAGGTGGTTCCCTGAAAGAGTGGATGGGGCTCCACTACCTTTAATGATTTTAACAGTTCAGTTACTTTGCTAATTCTGGAAACTGCTAAAGGCTCAACAGTCCTATTTTTCAGCTCTAGTAATAGCTCACGAATGAGATAAGATCTGTCTATAGCTTCCTGTTATTTTTCCCTCCTCAGCATTGGAACCCACTGGCTGATATTCCATTAGAAACAAACAAAAACGGAAGGGTACAAACGCCTTCGACCACATGGGAGAGGTACTCAAATCATAGACCACAGGAAACAAACTCCCCGAGAGAGAGAGAGAGAGAGAGAGAGAGAGAGAGAGAGAGAGAGAGAGATATATATAGGCATTACTTCACGAACAAAGATTATTAGGGAGGACTCATCCCACGCTTTTTACAAGTGCGTTGATGACTAAAAAGGCCAATCTGAGATAGGCAAGTTCGGTTGCAGAAAGCACAGCAGAAAGTCTCCTTGGGTGATGTTGTTTCCAAGTTGCGTTTTTTTCTGCGTTGTCGTTTCTCTTCGAGACCCATTCGACATGTCTTCTCGAAAGAGGCCGCATGTGATAAACACCTAATATAGTTATACAGACGAACCGTACATATATTCATATTCATAACACTCAATAAAGATATGAAACATAGGATATACACATACATACAACAAGGTGGAGACCTCCTAAGATGAATAATGGATATAAAGATCCTGTAATATAATATCCATATAGTAGTCTCCTAGGAAGATGGGCCGTCCGAGCCAAAAGGGCATGGAAGTCAAGCCTTGACATTGTGTCCAGTTCTGTTTTCCTGATATTCCATTAGGGACATACGCATGGATGAGTTTCCCTCTTGAGGCTCTTTGGAGATTTATATTCCTCCCCTCCTTTCAAAGTGCCCAGTGTTGTCCCCGCACAATTCACTTAACTACCTCTGAACTCTATAACTCCGCTGACATTCCCTGCTTAAAGGGGAGCATACAGGATTGCAGATGTGCCTCTTCACAACCAAAATTACTGAGATCCCCTGAGTTCTCCAGGTATCTCATCATTGCTGCAACCATTTTATGCCTTGCTAGGAAATCTTGACCATTCCTGACGAAGCAGGAAATATCTGTTTAGGGGACCTTAAAGACTCCTCAGTAAATTGGTGTGGTCGTTATGCATGGCTTAGAATAGTGTCGATCCTACTAGATGATTCTGAGTTATACAAGATAGCAGCCATCAAGTGTTCGTTCTGACTTGGGCATATTTCATCCTATGGTCTAAATCCTATTGTTAATTGCAACTAGAGTAACATCATTGCATCAATTGAATTTACATATGAATTGACTCACTATGAAATAACCGAATGAATGGTTCATCTAACACAGTCCTTCTCAACCTGTGGGTCCCCAGATGTTTTGGCCTTCAACTTCCAGAAATCCTACCAGCTGGAAAACTGGCTGGGATTTCTGGAAGCTGTAGGCCAAAACACCCGGGGACCCACAAGTTGAGAACCACTGGTCTAACAGGATTCCTGCAGATCGAGCATGGGCAAACTTCATCCCTCCAGGTGTTTTGGAATTCAACTCCCATAATTCCTAACAGTTGGTAAGATGGCTGGAATTTCTGGGAGTTGAAGTCCAAAGCATCTGGAGGGCCAGAGTTTGCCCATGCCTGCTGCAGATGCATCCTAATAATGTAATTGGGTTGCCAATCAAATATCTGTCCTTTGCCTTTAAAAAGTCTGAATTGGAATGGGAGCTGGTACAAGTGTGCATTCTCCTCCCAAACATGTTTGGCTTGGCTCTGCCAAACATCTCCCTCCCTTCACACACCTGGAGTTATAAGGGCAGGTGGAGGAACTTGCAGCTGCATTTGGTGATTTCAAAGATCCAAGGCCAATCTTATCTCGTCTTTTTATTTTGCTTTTATAACATGATAAAATAAATATTTTGTCCCACCAACATGGCTCAGGCAGCTCATGACACTGGTCAATGAAACACAATAATAAAATAGAAATGTCAGTATCAGAAAATTAACTAACTTGTATTTTAAATCACAGATAATTCTCTGTGAGTAATTCATAACACATGCAGGTTGGACTGTCTCATGACTCATGCCATTGAATAAAATGTGTTTTGTCCCCCTTTACCAAAAATTATCATACTGTCCCAACAGAGTTAATAGATGAGAAGTTAATTCACTAGATAAGATCCGACAATTTTCTCTGACCCAAGCATTTTCCAGAACTTGGAAATGTTGGTCTGGATTTTGTTGTTACTCTTATCTAACATCGATCCATTGAATCAATTAGATTTAGCCACGTGTTGATTTGCCATTCAACACTTCACACAATGGGTATATTCTAGCTGGGATTAGCTAACATGATTCCACCGGTTACATTTTAGGTTAGTGGATTTTTCAGAGTTGTTGAGCATTATATCTAACATTTATTTATTTATTTATTTATTTATTTATTTACAGTATTTATTTATTTATTTATTTATTTACAGTATTTATATTCCGCCCTTCTCACCCTGCAGGAGACTCAGGGCGGATTACAATGTACGTATACATGGCAAACATTCAATGCCATAGACACACAACATACATAGACAGACACACAGAGGCTATTTAACATTCCAGCTTTTGGCCACCAGGGGAGCTGTCACTTCCTCATTCTTTGCATACTTCCTGGAGATTTTCATGGCCTCTAAAGAGCTCCAGAAACATATACATTTATGCTCTTTCACAGAGGATTGGAAATGTTGCTTTGTTGAACACATTGTTGCTTATCTACGCAACTCCTGTTTTTCATTTGGGAAACTTTAATATTGCTCAGTTACAAATGATTAGTAAATTCTTAGATGCAATAATTAAATATATAAAAATGATGATGCAAAAGAAGTATATAACGAAAAGAATAGTCAGAAGGAGTGTTCTACAGAGTGTCCCAAAAGTTACCAAACATAGAGAAAATAGGAAATTGTAGCTAAACATACCTTTATTTGAAAAATATTCATTATAAAATTTCACAACATATTTACAAAATATTCTCTACATGTTGTATATTTGAAAGTGCATTTGTGTGTATATATTATCTTCTTCTATCTATATATAAAAAAAGAGATGGTCCGTTTTTGACGCTTATGCACGGAAAAACTATAGGCCCCCCAACCACAAAACCCACCCAACACATTCCCCCAGACCACAGGGTACATTCATGGCACAAAAAAACCCACCTCCCTATCTTTCAACCCCCCAAAAAACCGCCCATTGCATCCCGTTCTGCACTGGCCGCGAGCGCAGGAGAGAGGGAGAGCTAGCGCGCAGGCGCATTCAGCCCCCCCCAACCCACCAACCCACCCCGTCGCTCTCTCTCTCTCCTCACTCACCGGGACCTTCGCAGCCACACTGGTGGCGCCCTAACCCCTTCCTCCTCTACCTCCTCGGCCTCCTTGCCCATCTCCCTGCCGTTCCCGGCCCCGGCCCGCTCGGGCACCACCGGGACCACCTGGGAAGCGAGCGAGGAGGCCTCGGAAGAGCCGGACACAACACCGCCCACACCACCCGGGTCCAGCAGCCCCTTGAGGACGCTGGAGGATGCCTAAGAGCAAGCGCAGGAGGCAGGAACGTCCCCCATCCCGGAGCCGCTCTGGGGCGCCGCACTACACTTCCCAGAAACCTCCGCGGCCGGAAGTAGCCGTGCGGGGCCTTCTGGGAAGTGTAGTCCCGTGGAGGACTTCTCCCCAGGAGAGGCGGAACTTCGAGAGAGAGAGAGGGTGAGTGATAGAAAGAGAGTGAGAAAGAGAGAGGGGGGAGTGAGAGAGAGGGGGAAGTGGTAGCCGAAAGAGAGGGGGAGAGTGAGTCCCGTGGAGGACTTCTCCCCCGGAGAGGCAGAACTTCAAGAGAGAGAGAGGGTGAGTGATAGAAAGAGAGTGAGAAAGAGAGAGGGGGAGTGAGAGAGAGAGAGAGAGAGGGGGAAGTGAGAGAGAGAGAGAGTGAGAGAGGGGGGAATGAGAGAGTGAGAGAGAGGGGGGGAATGAGAGAGTGAGAGAGAGGGGGGAGTGATAGAGAGAGTGAGAGTGAGAGAGAAAGAGGGGGGAATGAGAGAGGGGGAGTGAGAGAGAGGGGGAGTGAGAGAGTGAGAGACAGAGAGAGGGGGAGTGAGAGAGGGGGGAGGGAGTGAGAGAGGGAGGGAGTGATAGATAGGGATAGAGAGAGTGAGTGGTAGATAGACAGAGATTGGGTGATACACACAGAGTGAAGATAGAGAGACACAGAGAGAGCGAGTGATAGAGAGAGTGTGTGATGGAGAATAATATACAGAAAGAGAGACAGTGATAGATAAGGATAGGGATAGATAGATACAGAGAGAGAGACAGACACAGGAAGTTATAGAGAGAGAGAGATAGGTAGATAGGGATAAAGAGAGAGAGAGACTGAGAGAGAGACACAGAGAGAGAGAGAGAGAGAGAGAGAGAGAGAGAGAGAGAGAGAGAGAGAGAGAGAGAGACTTGGCACAGCAATGCGTGCCGGGTTCAGCTAGTTAACTATAATAATATATGGAGACTTTGGGACATTATTTGGAGCATGATGAAAATGGAAATTTAATCTGCCAAAATCCAGAAGTTCTTAGTTTTTGACAAATGTTAAAAATGTACTTAGTTATGCAAGCCTTTCCCATGTAGTCCATCCTGATATCTATTTCATGGACCAAAGCAGAGTATATGCTAACGTGAGTATGGTATATATTTTTGTTTTATTGATGCATACTAGTTTGCCATTTTGAGCATATAAATATTAGTACATTAGACTGGCAAAGAAACAAATTTCAGTACCTTTACAGATATATTTGTGATATGATCATATCTGGAATCATGTAAATCAGTGGTTCCCAACCTGTTGTCCACAAGAACTAAAATATGGTCCGCAGCCTCTCTGTTACTACACCATTGCAACAAGAGCGACTGCTCTCATGAAACCCTCTTGTAGTTCTGAGTCTTATTAAATATGGTTTTCTGTGGGCAAGCAGATGGCGACTACTGGATGGCATATGTTCTGTATCAGAGACTAGAGCTGATATGGTTTATCCAATGCAATTTTCTGAATCTGCACCCCAAACCGAAGGAAGATAGTTGCTTTTGAACTGTGGTATTGGAGGAAAATTCTTAGTGTGCCTTGGACCACAAAAAGATCGAACCAGTTCATACTCCAGAAAATAATGCCCATTTGATCACTGGAGGAAAGGATATTAGAGGCAAAATGAAGTACTTTGTCCACATAATGAGAAGACAGGAAAGCTTGGAGAAGATGATAATACTGGGGAAAATGGAAGGAAAAAGGAAAAATGAATTTTCTTAATAAGCACCTCAAATAACGAAACTAAATCTAAAGTTGACCAAAAACTGATTCGTAACCCTTTTGGTACTAATGTTGGAGAGTGGTCCCTGGTCAAAGTGGTCCCTGGTTAAAAAAAAGGTTGGGAACCACTGATGTACATAAATCTAGATATCTGCCTCACATCACAGTTATAACATATGCTTCCACTTTAACTGTAGTGGTTCCCTCCTATGGAAGTCAGGGATTTGTAGTTTAAGAGGGACATTTAGAATTCCCAGCCAGAGGGTGGCAGCACCTCATCAAATTACAAATCCCAGGATTTCATATAATGAAACCATGAAAGTAAAAGTAGAATAAATAATAATAATAATAAGTAGAATAATAAAACTGTGTTGTATGGAAGATTCCATGGCCAACACATTAAAAGGGACCGCCTCTCCCCATATAGTCCTCCAAGACCACTGAGATCTGAATCATCCAACCTCTTGGCGGTACCAAGCCATGCTGCCTTCCACCTGACCACAACCCGGAGGAGAGCTTTCAGCGTGATCGCTCCTGTGTTGTGGAATGCTCTCCCCCCTGCCATTCGCGCGATGCCCACTTTACTGGCCTTTTGTAAGGCCTGTAAAACCCACCTGTTCATTCAGGCTTTTGGGTCGGGGTAAGGCTAAGACTCCGTGATTTGGCCAAGGGCTGTGATCCTATGTAGTAGACAGGCATCATTGCCGGTTTTAAGTGTGGATGCATACATCCAACCATGTTTTACTATGTGTCATGTATGGTTTTATTATGTTGTACTGTGTTTTTATTGACTGTATCATTTTAAACTGTTGTGAGTCGCCCCGAGCCACTTGGAAGGGGCGACCAAGAAATCCAAATAATAATAAATAAATAAATAAAAATATATTGTACAATAGAAAAGAATAAATCAGGAGACTGAGACTCTAAAGAAAAGTTTCAAAGTTTGGGGCTACATTTCGCTAAGAAAAAGGTGAATAAAGGAAGACACCACCAGATTCCATCTCATCCTGAAAGCTAAGCAGGATCAGCCCTGATGAGTCCTTGAATGGGAGATACCAACAAATACCAGCTATTATAGCAATGTTTCTCAACCTGTGGGTTCCCAGGTGTTTTGGCCTACAACTCACAGAAATCTCAGTCAGTTTACCGGCTGTTAGGATTTCTGGAAGGCCAAAACATTCGGGGACCCACAGGTTGAGAACCATTGCTATAATAGCTGGTATTTGTTGGTATCTCCCATTCAAGGACTCATCAGGGCTGATCCTGCTTAGCTTTCAGGATGAGATGGAATCTGGTGGTGTGCTATAGGTTACATTTCAGAAGAAGGATTTGGCAAAGCCACCTTTGAGTATTCCTTGCCTATGAAATTAATGAGATAATCACAAGTCAACAGGCAACTTGGGGGTGCATACACACAAGGGAAGACACAATAAGATATATATAATCTTATGTTCTCCAACCCTCCAATTTTCAGAAATTGTCCCAATTAATTACGTTATTCCACTTTTTCAGTTACTTTTTTAAAATGTCCTTTCCTTTTCATCCTCTCTTACCCCCATTGCTGCACACTGAGTTAAAAGTACAAAAGCAGTTGGTGCTCAATAAACTCAACAGGGTATAGAGAACAGGTCGGAGCCTTTCCCCACCCAGTAGGTCTAGGAAAAAGCAAACTGCTCCTAGCTTGTCTGCTCTTCCTAATCGATAACGTTTGCCTTTTTTTTGTGCTCTGGTGTAGCTTGGGCATGTGCTTCTCAGTTTTCAACGTGGAATGTTGTGATGATGAATATGCATATTGTAAAGAAAGTAGCTATGGGTAATCTCTTCTCTCTCTCTCTCTCTTTCGTTATATCAGAAAGTGTGATTAGCCATTGAAGCTAAATGGTTGGAAAGTCAAGGGGAAAAAAGAAACTGTTACTTCACACAACATGTAGTTCAACTTAGATTAATTGCTACATTTATTTATTTATTTATTATTTCGATTTGTATACCGTCCTTTCCACATTGGGTCAGGACGGTTTACAGCATATCGAACTATAACAAGAAGCATAAAACAGTAAAACAGTAAAAATCAGACAATTTAAACCATATTCCGCTATAACCAAGAGAGGCTAAAGGCTAAATGCCTGCCAGAACAACACTGTTTTGCAAGCTTTTCGGAAGGCCAGCAGCTCGCTAATTTCACATACTTCAGGTGGTAAATTATTCCACAGGTATGGTGCTGCCACGGAGAAGGCTTTCTGCCTGGTTGACGACAAGTGGATGGTTCGCAGGGAGGGGATCTGCAAGAGGTTGAGATCCTCAGAGCAAAGAGATCTCTGGGGAACATATGGGAGTAGACGGTCCCTCAAGTACACCCGCCCCAGACCATACAATGTCTTAAAGGTCAAGACCAGCACTTTGAAGATGATCCAGTGTTCGATTGGTGACCAGTGCAGAAGCTGCAGAGTTGGAGTGATATGAGCTCTAGCCGGCACTCCAGCCAAGAGTCTCGCTGCCGCGTTCTGCACCAGTTTGAGCTTCTGGATGACCGACAAAGGAAGACCAATGTAAAGGGCATTACAGTAGTCTAACCTCGAGATGACAATTGCTTGGATTACCATGGCTATGTCATTTCCGGAGAGATAGGGCGCCAGCCACCTAGCCTGCCACAGATGGTAGAAAGGGGATCTGCTGACAGTGGAGACCTGAGCCTCCATTGTCAGCAGTGGGTCCAACTGGACCCCCAGACTCTTTACTAAAGGCGACGATCATAATGCCTCGCTGTCCAGTGTAGGCAGCTGGAGCTCACACCCACCCGGTTGACCCAGCCAAAGGATCTCCGTCTTCGATGGGTTCACTCTCAAGTGACTGGCTCATAGCCAACCAGTCACAGCTTCAAGGCATTGTTGGAAACAATCGGGTACAGAGTCTGGTCGGCCGTCCATCCTCAGCACCAGCTGGGTGTCATCAGCGTACTGCTGACACTCCAGACCAAAACTCTGCAGCAACATGATGCCGTTATGGTTGCCAATGTGGATGGCTTTCAAATAAGGACTACATAAATTAATGGAAGACGGGACCATCAACAGCTACTCTTATGTATGAAGAAATATTATCTCCCATATCAAAGGCAACGTGCCAATTGTTGATGGGTGCAAGCTGGAAGGAACATGGGACTGCACATGGTTCCCAGAGGCAGATTCTTGGCTACTGTGCAAACAAAATATTAGACTAGGGACTTTGGGCTCGATTCAAGATGGCTATTAGGTCTTTATTGATTCCCCATGTAAAAATGTGTTTTTAAAAAGTACCCCTCTTTTGTGACAAGTTTTATGTCTCTGATGTCATAGATCAAAAAGTTTAGGAAGAAGGGGTGTTTGATCTTTGACAAAGATGAATTTCTTTGCCTCTGCATCTACGTCACCTTCTGTGTCGCCACTTTATTATTCATCCTTTACTGAGAGATGCGTGAATGGGTTCTGTGGAAAAAGGGAGATGGTTTCTGAGGTAATGTGAAGGAAGTGTGGATGAAACTGTCCATGCTGAAGTGTAATCCTCGATAGACTGTGACAGAGGTTTGGCGGGCATCGAGTAGGAAGCTTGTTCCTTGACATTCCTCACGATCTTATAATTTGCTATCTGGGACTTGCTTTTTCAACCCAACATCTGGATCTCAGTCTTCTGTTTGTCCTCATTTGACCTTTGGTTCCTTGGTTCTGTTTCTGTCTTCTCCTACAGCTCTTGGGTCCTGGCTTACTTTGGGCCACTGTACCTTCATGTCAGCTACTCCTGGCCCAGAGAAACAAGCAGAAATTGCCTGAATTCCAGAGTAACTCTAAATGTCCTCGATGTGAATTGCTCTGAATGAATGTATTTACTCGAATCTAATGTTCACCTTTTTTGGCTAAATGACCTTGCCAAAATTTGTGCCATACCGTAAGCTTAGTGCTGAGCCAAAGCAATAATAATAATAATAATAATAATAATGGGGAATGCCTTCAGGAGGTGCACCTGGAGCTCCTATTAGACGCACATCATCTCTAATTTACTGGCCATGGCTGAATGCTGTGTAATTGTGGGATTTGTAGTTTAGTGTGTCACCAGCCTACTTTGGCAAAACTACATACACCCCAGGATTCCATAGCATTGAAACAAGGCAGTTAAAGTGGATTCATTCTACAGCATATATGCATCCCCAAGGTTTTCCTTTCCATTGCTGAAAGCTTTGATATTCTAACGTAATTGTTTATAAGGTATTCTACACATCCAGCAAAAGTAATGTGCACCTTTTTAAAGCCAAATTACAAAGAGTGCACTTTGTGCTGCTGCGCATTACATTTGGCAGCAAATACTTTTTTTTTTGGTTTCAGAGTTTTGAAAATTGAGGTGTGCGTTAGAGTCAATGGCACATTAGATTTGAGTAAATATGGGTACTTTCTGGTATGCAAACAGCGGCGATTCTTCTCCCGAGAGAACAGTTTTGCCTCAGTTGCAGATTTACTGTCATCTCTGATGCCACAATCAGATTCATATCATTTTTCTGAAGCTTGGAAAATGTGGGTTTTGTTTTTTGGAACACTATTCCGAAAATTGAGGCCTATTCAGATGCTGTTGGGTTGCTATTCTGTCCAGTGGTTTCTGGGAGTTGTGCTCTGCTTTTAGTGCTACAATTCCCAGTGCTTCTGTGGTCAGGCAGATACCATCATGGCCCCACCTGTATTTGAAGCTCACTGCTGCATCCCATTACCTTCTTCTTATTCCACTTTGTGGTGTTTCTCTGTGGTTGGGATTTTTCCTCTGATCCTCCCAACTTCTCCTGATGTTTCTATTGATCCCTAGAGAACTGGAGGTGACCTGGCTGAAACGAAATCCTACTGTCAGGGACAGAACTGGAGACATCTGTGCTGATTTGACCAAACAAGGATGCTCTAAGCAGGGAAGAGGAGAGCCATGTATGCCACCTTGAACATATTAGAGCAGTGGTGTCTAACTTTTGGCCCTCCAGATGTTTGAGACTTCGGCTCAGAACATCTGGCCATTGGACAAGCTAGTTAGGTCTTCTAGGAGTTGGAGTCTGAAACATGTAGAGGGCCACAGTTTTGATATCTCTGCATTAGAGGAAAGGCTGGACATAATGTTAACTAATAAATAAATAAGGCCCGAAATCCTCTTATCATGTTCTACATTAAGTAACTTTACACATACTTCATTACATTGCAAAGATACTACGAAAACATGCTCGCGAGTTAGAAAGATGCATAACAGGAGAAGAGTATTGTGGCACACATTGGGCTCTACCATGTGCACTGGGACTCCTTAGCTTATCAAGATTCACAATAGGACCAATGTGTATTAGTTTTGTAGTGCAGTGATTTTCAGCCAGTATGCCGCGGAACACTAGTGTGCCGTGAGAGATCATCAGGTGTGCCGAGGGAAATTATTTTCGAACTTCATTCATATATAAACTATAAGGCGCATCTGTCCCTTTAAGAAATGGAACCATAGCACTCTCGCGTCACCGAAGAAGTGACTTGAGAGTGCTATGGTCGCACCATCTTGGATTCGCTCAGACGCAGCTAAGTAAACAAAGTTAGAGTTAGTGCTGCAGCTGCGCATCAAGTGACAGTGGCAATTTGGGAGTGACAGTGATGGAGAAGTTTTTGAGAAGGGGAAATGCAAATGCCAAACAGGGCCCTGGACAAAATTATGACACAGATGAAGGCCCTAATATGAGTGGTGGACAAAAGAAACAAGAAAAGACGGTGAGCTCGAGGCAATACAGCGAAAGCTATCTATCTGTGTGAGATGAGCTTCTCAAGCTTGACTGCGATAAAAACTAAAAACAGAGAGAGACTGACAGCTGTTGAGCAAGAGCTTTGTGTGTGTCTTTCTACAATTCCTGCCAGGATATCTATTTTGTGTTCATCAAAACAGGCCCAGGTTTCACATTAAGTGAGTGTATAAATACATTTAAAAACATATTAACTATATGTATTACTGTGTTAGAGTGTCATTTTGTGTAATTTTGGTTGGTGGTGTGCCCCAGGATTTTGTAAATGTAAAAAATGTGCCACGGCTCAAAAAAGGTAGAAAATCACTGCTGTAGTGCATTGGGATTGACATATATTGGTCACTTTGCTGACTCCTTTTCCTAGTAATGTAACAGCAGCCCTCTCGGGAAACGAACATTATGGAACAGCCTAGTTTTAATTCCAGCCAATATATATGGCATTGAAGAATACTACATTAAAAGACAGAGAGATATGGGAAGAAAATAATACAAGGATGCATGGGAATTCAGTGGCAGAACTGCACTTCGGTATTTGCTATTGCACACAACCTCCCAGAGGCATAAGTTCTCCCTTCCTGAACTTTAATCATTAACTGTTGTCAGAAGTTGTGACTTACTCTGATCATATTTGCTTTCCAGGACATGAAAATATGGGAATGTGGCTAGGTATTGCCTAAAAGGGAAGTTATTTGCACCTTGCCATGCTTAATTTGCAGTGGTTCTCCATAATGTACATGGGTAATGCAGCTTTCCTCGCCATACAATTGGAGCCCCCGGTGGTGCAGCAGGCTAAACCCTTGTGCCGGCAGGACTGATTACTTGAAGGTTGGGTTGCTGACCTGAAGGTTGCCGGTTCGAATCCAACCTGGGATGAGTGTGGATGAGCTCCCATCACAGGGGTGCTCATTAGGTAGATCGCGATCTACTGGTAGATCACGTAGGGCGTCCTGGTAGATCGCAGCCAGGGTGGGAGGAAGGCTCAGTCCCGCCCCGCAGGCTCCCAACGCCGCCCAGGTGCAGAAAGAGATTGGACTGGATGGCCCTTGGAGGTCTCTTCCTATTCTAGGAACCCATTGTTATTGTTATTATTATTATTATTATCAGAGGCTGAATGGCCATTTGTGAGGAATGCTTTGATTGTGTTTTTCCCTTATGGCAGAAGGAGGTTGGACTGGATGGCCCTTGGAGGTCTCCTTCTACTCTAGGAACCTATTGTTGTTGTTGTTACTATTTAGTAGTAGTAGTAGTAGCAGCAGAGGCTGAATGAATATTATCATTATTATGATGAATAGATTAAGGGGCTTATTATACTCACATTTAGTTGAATTCAGTCTTAAAATATATTATATGGCTCTCACTGAAATACATTTCCAAATATTTTGCTTTTATGGCTCTCTGAGTAGTGGGTAGGTAGATCATTTTGACTTGGTTGTTTTATAAGTAGCTCACATGCTGAAAATGTGTGAGCACCCCTGCTCTATCAGCTCCAACTCCATGCGGAGACACGAGAGAAGCCTCCCACAAGGATGGTAAAAACATCTAGGCACCCCCTGGGCAACATCCTTGTAGATGGCCAATTCTCTCACACCAGAAGCAACTTGCAGTTTCTCAAGTCACTCCTGACACAAAAAATAAAAACCATACAATTACATATTAAAAGAAAGAAAAGAGAGTGATCCAATACATTATATGCATGGCAATAGTCCTACAATGAGATGTCTACTACTCAAGGAAGAAATTGGATTTTTTTTTTGCAGTAGGTACTGTTGCTGCCAGGCATCCTCTTGGTGACATATGCATGCATACAGCGTGCCACAAAAGTATCTTGCTAACAGCAGCAGAAGTGGAGTTGCACATGCCGATGCACTGTGTATTGTAGCTCTGCATTACAGTTGTGTAGTTGCACAGTGCACATCATCTTCCAGTTCATTGACATATGGTGCTATTATGTATTGGTTTGCATAGTGGTAGTACAGCGTATCTCCACATGCAGAAAATTATGTTATGCTAATGGGATTTTGAATTGCAGCCTGCTTTGTCTCCTGCCATGGGAAGAGAGGTAAGTGTGGCTCTTACAGTAAACTCATGTTCCAGTATGGGCATGTTTTGGTTTTGTAGTGTACAACTTTCACAGGGACATGGTTCCAGTAGGACAGCCACTCTCAAATCCCGGAAGGAAGTGCCAGCAGGCAAGAGAAGGTTGAAATCTTACCTCATCAGTAAAGGCCTGGTGAATCATGTTTGGGCATGGGCCAGCCAAGAAGGCATACGCACCAAGTAGCTTCCACAATATTTTACTTAGAAAATATCAGAAGGATTTTCCGCAGGGCATTTAGATGTGTAGTCTCCATCAAAGATTTCCTTTAGACAGTAGTGTTTTCCTCTATACAGTAGTGTTTTCATAGAATCATAGATTTGGAAGGGACTACAAGGGCCACCCAGATTAACCCTCCTTTTTTGCAGGAATATACAAAGCATCCCCAACAGATGGCCATCAAACCTCTGCTTAAAACCCTCCAGAGGAGATTCTACCACATTCTGTGGCAGAGTTCCACTGCCGAACAGCTCTTACAATCAGGAAATTCTTCCTAACGTTTAGGTGGCATTTTTTTCTTGCAATTTCAATCCATTACTCAGTGTCTTTGAATCCATTACTCAGTTTTAGTCCCCAGAACAGCAGAAAACAAGCTTGCCCCCTCCTCAGTGTGACATCCTTTTAAATAGTTAAACATAGCTATCATGTCCCCTGAACCTTATTTTCTCAGGAACTCCTTATAGTGCTTGGCTTCCAAATCTTTGTTCATGTTGGTCACATTTTCCTGGACACATTTAGCTTGCCAATATCGTTTCCGGAACTGCGGTGCACAGAACTGGACCCATAATGCACCACAGATTCACAGAGCAAAAAAAGTCATTGAAAGGATGGACTTTGGGACTAATCCTTCAGATGACCCTCTTGGCCTATTTATAGGTTCTGATGGGCTTCTCTAACACTGATGGAAAAGCATTATAGAGAATGTCAAAACTGAGAACGCTCAGGTAGGCATTATTGCATTGTGTATATATAAAACTTTCAACTTGGTGGGTTGGACAGTGTTGAAATCACTGATAAAGAAATATGGTTTTGGAGAGGGTTTCCAACATATAACAAATACACTCAGAAAACAGGGCTAAAGTTATAAATGACAATTAGAGTACTGAACCTTTTAGTATTAAGCAAGGAGTATAGCAGGGTTGCCCTCTTTCCCCAGTACTGTTTATATTAGTTATGGAATTATTAGCCTCCGTGATCAGGAAAGATAAGGAGATATAAGGAATGGGTGTGGACAATAAAATCAAAATCAGCTTATTTGTGGACGATTTATTTACTATTTACTATATTTCTATATGGCCCCTCTCAGCCCAAAGGCGACTCGATGATATGGATAGAGCACTAGATTGGATAACACATCCAGGCGTCCCCTGGGCAGAGGGCCAATTCTCCCACACCAGAAGCTACTTGCAGTTTCTCAAGTAGCTCAAATCCCGAAACCCGAAACACAGACTAACAACTCAAGCTTTTGTTTTTTAAAAAGTACTTTTATGTAAATATAATAAATAACAGTCAAATACAGCACCAATGAAACAGCTTTTGGGTGGATAATTTAGCAGGAACCACTCCAATACAGCTGTTTAAAATATAGAAAAACATGTTTCTATTTTTTAAAAACATTAAATTAAATTTCCACTTGTTTCAGACATCTTCGAGTGATATTTATGTATTTATAAATTACAGAGTAGAAAACATAAATATTATGGGAATGTGCATTAAATATGGAAGATTAGCATAATAATAATGATAATAATAATAAGGCATTTAAATAAAATATTGGTGTTCCATCCCCAAAGCTCCAAAGATAATGCATACACACACACACACACACACACACATATATATATATATATACAAATACATACATAAACAAACAAACACACATAAATGCATTGCTTTCTCAGTTTTGGTAAAGTTCTATCCATTAAGAACTTGTCATGGAAGCATTTCACAGTCCATGAAAAGAGTCAAGCAGTATTGACTTCTCGTTCTGTTTCCAGTCCACTTCTTTTGTTTTGGAAACAATAAGGTTTAAAAAGAAGTTTGGCTTATTTTTCTAGTCCATATGCACCACATATTACATTGGCACCAGGATGTTGATGCAACCCTGGTCAAGACAACAGTCAAAATGTCCTTCCCTAGAGGTATCCCCTGAAGGAGGCCCTTGGAGTAGGCCTGGCCCTTAGGCATGGCTCTCTGCCATCTTCTCTCCATCAGAGATCTTTCAAGCGGACTCTAAAGGATGCAGAGCATCTGCTTCACTCCTGCCTACTTGGCATTTCCCACTCAGGGCCGTGCTTTGATGAGAAGTCGAAATCAATGCGTTCTGCTTCATTCCACTCTTATCGGCTCAGAAACTGCAAGTTAATCTCCTTCTCGGGCACCAGAAGAGTCCGTGTCATGGGTCGGACTATTTCGCCATCCTGTTCGGGCTTCACTTCAAAATGCATCAGGATCTTTAGTTGGGAAAAAGAAAGGAAATGGTTGGTTCCTGTTAGAATACATGGAAACCATGCTTCTTTTTACAAACAAACAAAAAGGAAGGACACAGAGCAATTGAGGGAAAGACAAACAGAGTATGGAAGAGTTCTGGATCACATCTTTCAAAATCCTTTAGTCCTAATCTTTGGCCTAAGATGCAGAACTCTATTTTTCAAATTATTTTTAATGTTCATACTAAATCCTAGAGAAGATTTAATATGCCACTAATACTTTAAATAATCACTAGTCGAGTTCATGAAGTTGAAGGGATTTTGCAGTCATTGGGTGGCCCAATTTGCTCAACTTTAACCAAGTTGCTTGTAAAGTAGGAATGCAATGGTGCATTCATGGAATTCAGGCCAATGACCACAAGGCTGGAAGCTGGACTGAATGAACCCTTAGTTTGCCAGAGCTTTGGAAAAATTGCCAGTTTTATTTTATTTATTTTATTTTATTTATTTATTTTACTTCATTTATATTCCGCCCTTCTCACCCCACAGGGAACTCAGGACGGATTACAATGTACACATTGCATTTAGACACACAAACACAGAAGACAGACAGAGGCAATTTAACATCTGGCCACCAGGGGGAGATGTCGCACTCCTTCATTCCTCAGGTTGTTTCCTGGAGATCTTTTTTTTAATGGCCTCGTAAATCAGTTAAATTTAGCCTCCCCACTAAGTGGTACCTTAATTTCCTACTTGACATATGCAACTGTCTTTCGAGTTGCAAAGATCGACAACAGGCTACACAATAAGTCGAGAGCCCACCTCGACCCGGGCAGGCCTCGAACTCATGACCTTCTGGTCAGTAGAGATCTTATGCAGCTGACACCCAGCCAGTTGCGCCACATTCCCGGTGCAGTTTGGACTGCAACTCCCAGAGTGCCCACCAGCCAGCCTGTGTTCTCATCAAGCAAGGAACTTCTCACTGGCCAAGACGCTCTGTCGACCTCATCTCAGTTTACTCAAATGAATTGGCCTCTAAGGCAATGAATTCTAATGCTTTCGCTATCAATTATAGTAGAAAGAGCTGGATTTCCAAACAGAAACTCACCCTAGCTAGAGCAAGGTAGACTTCCAGCTCTGCGATGCGCCGGCCGATGCAGCTGCGCTTCCCAAAGCCAAAGGGGATGGAAGCATATGGGTGATGCGCACCATCCTTGTGCAGCCACCGATCTGGCTGGAAGGAGTTGGGATTGGAGAAATACTTTTCATCGCGTGAGGTAGCATAATGACAAAGGGTGATCAGGGTCTAAGAGGAGCAAGAAAAGAAATACATCATGAGAAATGAACCCCAGAAACCCACATTCATAATGTGAATGCAGTCCATAGTATGCATAGGAGTTCCACAAAAACCACCACCGAAGAAGCCCCGATCCCAAAACAAGCTCCAACAACCCACTGCTCTATAAGTGTTTGGACTCTAGCCCCAACAGCTAACACAGATACCAGGTTGAAAGAAGCCATTGTGGAATTATGCTCTTAGTTTGGCAGCTTCTCCTATAGGCACTGTTCTAATTTCCTAGATCTGGAGCATCATCATCGCTACTATTCTGTTTTAAATGCCAAGGCAACATCTTCTAGAAACCTGGGATTGGCAGCTGAAGGGAGGGGCCTTTAGCATTCCCATACATACTGCTCCTGTACTGCCTGTGGACAAACCGCAAGTCCCAGGATTTCACAAGATAGGACCATGGCAATCAAAAACAGCATTATAATTCTATATTGTGAACGGCCCCTTGCAGTATGTATCTCTCCTCTGCTGAAGCTCTCCATGCATCTTTCAATGAAAGCCAGCATAGAATCATAGAATAATACAAAGAGTTCAATAATACAAGGATGGTGCGCATCTTGATCAGCCGGGATAAAGGATTCTGGGAGCTGTCGTGCAAACACCAATGTTTCCAAATGCTCCCGTGGCCAAAATCAGCTTCTTACAGCCTGAGGCCTGCCTGGACATTATAGCCCTATTTCCTGTGCCACTTTTTTCTTTTCTTTTTTTTTTTCATGTCAGGATCAACTTGAGAAACTGCAAGTTGATTCTGGTATGAGAGAATTGGTCATCTGCAAGGATGTTGCTCAGGGGATGCCCGGATTATTGATGTTTTACAATCCTTGTGGGAGGCTTCTCTCATGTCCTTGCATGGGGAGCCAGAGCTGACGGAGCTCACTTGCGCTCTCCTCAAATTTGAACCAAATCTATGTCTATTCCACTTTTCACTCCTTTTTCACTCTTGTCACAACACTTTTTTACTCCTTACCCTCTTCCCTTCTTTCTCTTTCCCCTACCTTTCCTCCCATACTCTTTCTCCCCCCTCGTTTTCTATACAGCTCTCTTTATTTTATTCATGTAAAAAAAACCAACCTAATAAAAAAAAATTTTTTTAAAAAATTTGAACCTGTGACCTGTCGGTCTTCAGTCCTGCCAGCACAAGAGTTTAACCCATTGCGCCACCAGGAGCTCCTGTGGCACTGCTACCCTACAACTCAGGCCTCATCCCCGTTTGCTTCAGAACTATGCTCACCTTTTTAGGGATCAGGTAATCTCCCACTTGGATGTCCCGGTCTGAGATGACACGTGCATTTCCAGGTATCACTGGGTACAATCTGTGGGAAGAACCAGAAAAAACTAAATAAATCTAAAGGAATCGGCAACCCATTTGCTCAGTGACAAATGTTGATTGCAATACACAACTGTTTCAGGCTAAGCCATCTAACTAAATGGTGACATTGTGATGCAACTGCAAAGACCAAAAGGGGACACATCCACATTTATTTGCTTAGGTATATGAGTTTCAAACACAGAGTTAGCATCTCCAAGCGTTAATGATTTACTGCATTTTAATTTTAGTGAATAAATTACGGCCCAATAGATCCATATCCCTACATAGCTCTGCATTGGAGACTGACCCATAACTTAAACTCTTCAATGCTATCTTAAAGATTAAACTGGGTGGGCAATGCCAGGTAATGAGGGACTACAGCTCCCATCATGCCAAGCCACCATAGTTAAAAGTGAGAGATGATGAGAGCTGCAATCCAACACCATCTAGAAAAGCCATGAATGGCCCATCCCTGGATGACAAGGTTATCAGTATTGTGTCACAACCATTCTCAGAGACAATTTCAAATAAATCTGGAAAATTTATTGTCATCACTCCAAGAAAGTGAATGGTACTAGAGATGTTGTGACCAGGCAGCAGTAAAAGGCTGACCATATAACACAGGCTCTGAATCTCAACCAAAGATTTGAATAGTTAGTTTTGGAATCCAGATCAGCTGTAATCCAAAAGGGTAACTTTCCCAAGCTCCACCCTGAACTGTTGCCACCCACTTACTGTTCTTGTGAGCAGAGAAGTCATCACCTTATTATGCATCTCCTATTAACATAGACAAGGAACATGTCTATGCTGCTGAAAGGTTAACAGTTATCATTCACTCACCTCAGTGCCTCTTTGACCACCGCCTTCAGCAAGGGCATTTGTGCTACATCAGCTGCTGTTGGGATCTGGTTGTCCTTCACGACTGATGTAATTTCCTTGTGGAGGGCAGACTGGATCTGAGGGTGACGGGACAACTCATACAGGCTCCATGACAAGGTGCTTGAGATCTGCGGCAGGACAAACAGATAGGGCTAAATTAATCATTAGGTGACACAGGCTAGGGAGTAGGGGCAACAGTCAAATGGGGTTGGGGTGCTTAATGAAAATAGATAGTTTCAGCAGGCATAACCAAGTCATTCCTGTTTCAAGTGGCAGAGGAGTAAAGTCAACCACAGTGGGCCCCTGGTATCCACTGGGCTTTGGTTCTAGGCCAGTGGTTCTTAACCTGTGGGTCCCCAGGTGTTTTGGCCTGCAACTCCCAGAAACCCCGGCCTGTTTACCAGCTGATAGGATTTCTATGAGTTGAAGGCCAAAACATCTGGGGACCCACAGGTTGAGAACCACTGTTCTAGGTCTTGCCGTGGATACCAAAATCCATGGATGCTTCAACTTAAATGGCTTGTGAGGAAGTCGTTAATGTCCTTGAGTTTTATATAAACTCTTTTTATGTGCTGTTTTATATTGCTGTGTTTTAAACTGAATTGTTGTTGTTGTGAAACTGATTTTATGTAAACCGCCCCGAGCCTGCTGGAAGGAGCGGTATACAAGAACGAACAATAAATAAATAAAATAAATAAATGATATGCAATGGCATAGTAAAATAGTGTCCCCTATATAAAATAGCAAATTCAAAGAAATTAAATCTTGTATTATTGGATCTTTGGATGCAGAAACCATGGACACAGAGGGCAGAGTGTATTGCTGAGTTTTGGTTCTGCTAATCATATTATATAGGATCAAGAGAAGAAAGGGCCAAATATTTAATATACAAGGATGGGTTGCCAAGGCAAGAGGAGTGCATTTGCCCTCATGTATAGTAGTTAACAATCTATAAAGGGAGGCATGAGGTCTCTGAAAGATATTTTGTATGTCCACAAAGATACTTGAATTTATTCAAAAAATGCTTACCGTGTCCACACCAGCCAGCAGAAGTTCAGTCACATTTCCATAGATGGATTTCATAGACAGCTTCTCTTGGGCCAAGTAGTAAGTCAGATATTTTCCTTCTACTTTCTCCCCTCGTGCAATTTTTTCTGAAACCTCAGCCATCCGCTTGTCAATGTGGCCTTTCGCTGGAAAACAAATGGCCAAACAATGAGTCCTCATTCCCTGGGACAGCCATCTAAACCTAGTTTTTTATGATTCCACCAATGTGGGAGAAAGATCATCATAGAAATCTGCGAGAGGGCCTAGAAATGCTGAGAGGGAACACATTTTTCAGCCATGTGTAGTAAACACATGAGATCTACAAATGCTTTTTGATTTACTGTGGCAAATAGTTTTTATGTATTTATTGTATTGATAATTGTTAATTTTATTGTGAATTTTAGATGTTTTTAGATTTTAAATGTTAGCATTGAATTCTTGCTGGTTGCCGGTCTGAGTCCCTCTGCTGAGGTGAGAAGGTCGGGGTACAAAAGTTTTAAATAAATAAAATAATAAATAAATAATAAATTAACCTGCAAACTGCAGCTTATCTATTTATTTACAGTATTTCTATCCCGCCTTTCTCAGCCTGTAGGTGACTCAAGGTGAAATACCATTTAAAACATTTAACATAACATAATAAAAATCCATATAAAAACCATATAAATATTGTTAAAACTATAATAACCAATGTCTTCCAGTTAGACTCTTACTAATATCTAGAACAGGGGTGCTCACACTTTTTCAGCATGCGAGCTACTTATAAAACAACTAAGTCAAAATGATCTACCTCCCCACTACAAAAATGTGAAACATATAACACAACATCTGCTTTGAACTGGGTTTTCTGAGTCCACCCTGTCATATAATCTGATTCAAAGCAGTTAACATGGGATTTTATTCAACTGTGTGGAAAGGACCTCAGATAACCCAGGGCCGGCAGCACTTGGGCGGCATTGGGAGTCTGCGGGGTGGGACTGAGCCTTCCTCCCGCCCTGCCTGTGATCTACCAGGACGCCCTACGCGATCTACCAGTAGATCGCGATCAACCTAATGAACACCCCTCATCTAGAACATTAAAATGGGGAGGTGGTTTAAAAAATCACAACCCGCCACAGTTGCCTATTCTTGTTTCGCCACTAAGGAAGGTGGTCTTTTTTAACATTTATCATGTTCTGAGTTGAGTCTAAATACCTTACAGCACTAGATCCTGCTTATTCTTGGAAACTACGCAGGATCAGCCATGCTTAGTACTTGGATGGGAAATTACTAACAAACACTAGATGCAGTGCACTGTATTTCAAAGGAGGGAACTGGCAAAAGCTCCCCTGAGTATTGCTTGTGTAAGAAAATCCTATGAAAATTCATGGAGATATCATAAGCTGGAAAGTAACTTGAAGCAAATGTACACACACAATATACTCTAGCAATAACACTCACCAAACGCAAACATATAATCCCAGGATTCACAGAACTTCTGCCAAGGCTTGGGGAAGACTTGGTGCAGGATCTTGGGCATAGCCATTGTGAGCAGAGTCATGACAAACATGGTGTTGATGGAACTAATGAAGGTCTCGGTTTCCTTTGGGACTTGGGGTTCCAAGCAGCCAATGCGGGATTCAAAGAGAACAGATGAGATGCCTAGGAGACACACGCATACAAATTAGCTACAAGCTGCTGGTGTGTGGTTATTTATTTCATGTCAAAAGCATTGCATAAATAAATAAGTACAACACTGATAAAATAAAGAGAGCACAAGCAGCTAAATAGTTTAAGACCGAAAACGGGCAACAGCTACTGCATTGTCTGTAGCTTTAAACAGTTCTTCCTCTGTGCATGAGGCACAGCGTGGTACAAAATATACTTAAGGAGTGAGACGGCACACACCCTCTAGGGACTGAATGCAGTTACACTACAAAAGAAGTGAAACCATCCCTAGATAAAGGTTTTCCCCTGACATTAAGTCTAGTCGTGTCTGACTTTGGGGGTTGATGCTCATCTCCATTTCTAAGTCGAAGAGCTGGCGTTGTCCGTAGACACCGCCAAGGTCTTGTGGCCAGTGTGACTGTATGCATCACCGTTACCTTCCTGCCAGAGCGGTACCTACTGATCTACTCACATTTTTGCATGTTTTCGAACTGCTAGGTTGGCAGAAGCTGTGGCTGACTGCGGAAGCTCATGCTGCTCCCTGGATTCGAACCTGTGACCTTTCGGTCAACAAGTTTAGCAGCTCAGAGGTTTAACCCAGTGCGCCACTGGGGGCTCCATCAAAACTATCCCTAGCGATGGGATAATCCCAATCTTAATGTAGTTATACTTTAGGCATTGCAGGAAGGGAACTAACATAACTACAAATAAGTTACTTATTGTTTCCAAGTTGCAGGGATGCAACTTGAAAATAACTAACCAGAGTAGGACTACTGCAGCCCATCAGATCAACCTCATGCTAGTCACAATTTCACAAATGAAAACAGAGATATCTGAGGGCAAGCACCACCAGAGTGTGGTCAAGATGGCAATAGTTTTTAGGAAGCTAGGAGAGGCTGCAGCTGTTTGCTTTTACCTAGGCCTACTGGGGAGGGCAGGTCTCTGTCTTCTCTACTCCCTTAAATTAATGAGTGAAAACTCGTTTTACACAGTTAGTAAAGCAAACGGAGAAGAAAGGGGGCAAGTGAGAGAAGAAGAGAGAAACCAGGACCTTTAAAGCAGCTGAAAAAGTGGGATAACAGTGGACTAATTGGGACTATCCCAGGAAGGCATGCTTAACCAAGAGATGCCAAGTGCTACTTTTCAACCCCACCTTGGAAGCTCACACACTTCCCACCCCTGCCATAAATCAAGCAAATACCTTCCAATCCAAACTTGTAGAACTCATCCGCCACATTCTTGACCACGTGTTGGTCATGGAGGCTCCGCTGGTGCTGCAGCCGGTGAACCAGGTCGCTCACCACCTCGTTCAGTGTGCCGGTGTAGGATTCCACCTCCTTGGGCTTCAACATGTGCTTCCCCAGGATGCTGCGGATTTGCTGCCATTCCTCACCTTCCCTGTAAAGTGAAGAATGGCTTCTGTTAGTTGATGAGGCTGGAAGAGTGCCCATGTCCACATGTCTGTATAATGAGGAACAGCAGGGCTATCCATTTTACAGCAAGAGACCGCATTCCCTCCAGAGTCTATGCATTTCCCTACTCTACTGGAAAGCATCAATCTCTATAATGAATAAACAATCTTCAAGGGCACTCGGAAAGAACTGGATTCTGTTTAGAAAGAGAAAGCGCCTGTAAAATCTGCTGTTTGCTTTGTCTTTCCCGTTAGTCATATCCGGTGTCTAGATTGCGGAAGTCTTGGCTCAGCTGATGAGAAACCTACTGCGAGTCCCTGAGTCATAAACAGCTTTATAGGATTTCTCACTTCTCCAACTTGGAGTCTTGCGCAAGCTTAGGTCGGATCCTATTTTTCCAGGTGACTCATTTCCAGGAAACAAGCGTGAGTGAGGGGAGCGCTTGGAAACCACAACAAACCATGTTGAGAAAGCTTGGGGGATTCTTCCTCCCATGCATCTCCTTAACCTCCACGCTCTGCTCTTGTGTCACATAGGAGACCTGTTCTACTTCCAAAGTCCCCAAACTCAAAAACCCATGATATTCAAGTCTGTGTGTATGCGCCTTCAAGTCACCTGTAAACTTATGAGCCCTGAAGCTGGAAGATTTTCTTAGGCACAAAATACCCAGAGGTGCTTTGCCAGTTCTTTCTTCTGCAATATAGCCTACATCACCAAGTATCCATTGATGGTCTTCCATCCAAATACTAACCAGAACTGACCCTGCTTAGCTTGTAAGATTCATTGGATCTGGTACCTTTAGGGTATTTAGGCCTACTCACAACTGCATTCCAGCCATCTCATATTTTATAAAGCAGCCAAAATGTTGGACTACAACTCTTATTACTTCTAGCCACCACTTCTGGGAAAAGGCCATTGTAAAAAAAAAAAGCATAAACTTCCTCATTTTGCTCTGGAGAGAACCAAAATAGCACAGGCAGGGCAGGAAACGGTTGCCAACTGCTGTGCGTGTGGAGGTGGTACGGATGGATTATTCAACTGCCACTAGTCTTCTGGACAATGATACACATTTTCATGTCAGAGGAACTGACAACAATTTTGAGCCCCACGTCGTGTTTTGACCCCCATCCACCAAATCACCAGAGTCTACAGAAGCGGTGGGAATGGTGTGTTCCTCCAGATGTTGTTGAGTTGATTCCTCACTCTTACTATTCTGGTCACAGATGATGGGAAATACAGTCCAGCAACATTTGGTGGGTTGCACAATTCCCATCCATATTTTACAACATCTCACATTACGGAACAGTTCACCTACTTGAGCGAAACTGTCAAGAGAGTGTCATTCTTTACATAACCACCATATTTCATGCATAGCTGTATCTGAAGATGGCTGGGAATGGTTGGACTGCATCTGCCGACAGCCTTATGCAGCATGGTAGAAATAAGGACTATTGGGATTTGCAGTTTAACAACCTCTGAAGGGTCATCAAATTATCCTCTACTATCAAAAGAGGTTGTTTCAGGGCCAAGTGGACCATGTAGAATACAGGTTTCTGAGAACTTATTTTCCCTTTGGATTGCTTAAAGTGCCGGATCTTAAAGTGGTTTGGAAAACTTTACCAATTGTACAAGAAGGTACAGGGGAAAAAATAAAATTTTGATAGGTGATTTTGGACTACAATATACCATGAGACCTCCCAGAAGGGTGCTGTGTGTGAACAACAACAACAAAAAGCTACAAGATACTTACGCAGTGAGCAGTCCATAGGCATGGCCCCGGCAAATCCTGTAATCTTTCCAGGAGGAAAGGTCAGAGCGGATGGGGTGCTTGCCTTCCTGCCTCAGCACCTGCTCGATCAGGTTTGGATCTGCAACATGGACAGTAAGGATAGGCCCAAAGCTGGCCTTCCACATTGGACCATACTTGGCTTTGCCTTCAATCTAAAAGAGAAACAGAGTTATTAGATATAACAGAACTCTCAGATAGACTTCCAGTCTTTTCCTTTATCATGAAGCAAGTATAAGATCCCACTTGATCCTAAAGCCACAAACATTTTCAATTAAACAATGAGACGTTATAGAGTATGCTGGCATAGTTCTGAAGACGTTCCTTTAGCCTTTATGCCAGGACACAAGCAACTTTGGACCTTCTTGATATTTTAAACTGAAAATCCCACCAGCCCCAGCTGATTGTGAGGGATTATGGCACTGGAGCCCCCGGTGGCACAGTGGGTTAAACTGCTGAGCTGCTGAAATTGCTGACTGAAAGGTTAGCGGTTCGACTCTGGGGAGCAGGGTGAGCTCCTACTGTTAGCCCCAGCTTCTGCTAAACTAGCAGTTCAAAAACATTCAAATATGAGTAAATCAATAGGTACCACTCCCGTGGGAAGATAACAGTAAAGCCAGCCACATGACCTTGGAGGTGTCGATGGGCAATGCTGGCTCGTAAGCTTAGAAATGAAGATGACCACCATCCCCCAGAGTCAGACATGACTGGACTTAATATCAGGGGAAAATAACTAGAAGGTACTAGGCTGGCTAGCTCTGGTTTAAGTAGATCCATTCAAGGGATGAGGCCAAGTAAAGACAGTTTTCCCAGGTATCCCATTTTCATGCGGGAGAAAACTGTGCTTCCTCAATTTCTATATCTCATAGACTTTGGAAATTCAAAGAAGGGAGAGAGAGAAAAAAGAGGCATCCGCTGTGCATGTTAAATACAAAACCACACGAGTGCATCACAGCACCTCTGAGACCACGTGCCACTGACTAAGGGGATATTGCAGTCACACCAAAATGAAAGAATCCTAACCAGGGTTTACTATCCTAAGACAGTGTTGAAATGGCCATCATTCAGAAAGCAACTTCCTGGGGAAGACTATATATAGTTATAATGCACCATATGCATATTTCAAGCCCACTGATTCATAGGTAGAATCAAACAGATGTTCAATTTTCCACTTATGGCAATCACACTTTAAAGTGCTTAACTTTTGCTAGATTTGGCGGGAAAGTAACAGCGCTCCATGAAGTCATGCTGGCCACATGACCTTGGTGGTGTCTACTGACAATGCTGGCTTTTAGACTTAGAAATGGAGATGAGCACCAATCCACAGAGTCAGACACAACTGGACTTAATGCCAGGGGAAAACCTTTACCTTTGCTAGATTGTGCAGCACACATTTCTGCTGTTGTTGCATGTCTTTACACTACTTATTGAGACTCCAAAGAAAACCTATTTTGAGATTATTTTTTTGCAAGACTTGTTCAGAGGGAGTTTGCTTTTGCCCTCCTCTGAGGCTGAGAGGGTGTGCCTTGCCCAAGGTCACCCATTGGGTTTCCATGGTTGAACAGGTATTTGCATTGCCCAGGGGAAAGCCAACGTTTAGACTTGTGGGCACTTATATAAACATGACAGACATCATGCTGATATATTTTGGAAAATATTTGTGACAATAAACCAATAGATAACTCTGCCTATGAGTCTCCAGAACAATCAGCAACATAATGTAAACGATGTGCCACCAATTGGTGGGGTGGGCAGGATAGTTTGAATTTGTTAACCTATATGGAGGTGTTTGAGTGACACAATCACCACCAAAAAATGAGACCTTTTCTGAAACGGGAGAGATTTATTTTGCAAGAATGCCACGTCACAGAAATGACTATGAGAAATCTTATTTTGTCATCATTTACAAATGATAAACATATCTCTAGGGCATCTCAAGAAACACCAGCCCCATCTCTTGGCACAAAGACACCATATTTGTTATCTGAATGCGAAAGACATATAGGGATAGTGAGGTGAGTGAATCACTGCCTACGTAGAGTTTGGGAAAAGCAGGTTTCAGGCAGCCGCACAATTATATCCGCACAATTATATATAACTATGGTTGAAAGTTGTGTACACTAAATAAGGTTATTTTATTTGGTCATACCTGCAGCAGGATTTGAACACTGCTGTCTTTCTAACTCTGTATTCATAGAAATGGTACATTGATTCTCAAATAACTAGGTGGGAAGATGAAAAAGTCAGATACTTCCTTTGGTTTCAATTAGAATCTGTTCCGGTTAAACACTATGTTGGACTCTCGGCAATTTCCAACTAAGTAGCATCAGCTGAAATTTCAACAGAAGATAAATCCTGGCAATTATGCCGCTCACAATAGATCTAAGTCTTTATCCTTGGAAGGTTAACTATAATCAGAATTTAATCTTTAAAAAGGTAAAGGTTTCCCCTTGACATTAAGTCAAATTGAGTCCAACTCTGGGGGTGGTGGTAATCATCTCCGTTTCTAAGCCAGTGTTGCTCGTAGACGCCTCCAAGGTCATGTGGCCAACATGACTGCATGGAGTGCTGTTACCTTCCAGCCAAAGGAGTACCTATTGAGCTACTCACATTTGCATGTTTTCGAACTGCTAGGTTGGCAGAAGCTGGGGCTAACACCAGGAGCTCACCCCGCTCCCCAGAGTTGAACCGCTGACCTTTCAGTCAGCAAGTTCAGCAGCTCAACAGTTTAACCCATTGCACCACCAGGGTCTCCTATTTAATCTTTAGGGAAAGAAATAACATGAAAGCTTTAGGTATTTCTACAAAGTGATAGCAAAAGTGTTTATATAATCATAAATGTGACACTATAAACTATGTGATAAATAACTATTACCGGCAATTTAAAAATCAGTTGTGCAAGAATCCATGTCTGTATTTCTTTTATTTTATAGAAAGGATGCTAAAATCTTTTTCTTTAGACATGTTTTTAAAAAGAAAGTTTTTTAAAAAATTGTTTTTATTGAAGTTTTATCACATTAATAAAATACAGTTTGCAGGAAGGGAGGAAAGGGTACAAGAAAGAATAACTAGGGAGCATAGAAGAGAGGAGAGAGAATGAGGAAGGTACAAAGAGAAGAGGAGAGAAGAAAGAGAGCATAGTAATAAGTAAAGCTTGAGATAGTGAAGTAGTGTTCCAGTTCGGTCTGCGGGGAAAATGTTACAACACTTGGAACAGTTCTTTCTAGTGAACTGATTTTCGGCGCCCGATTTCCTTGTTGGTGGCCTTATTATTATATCTTTAATGACTTCAGATAAGATTTTAATGGTTGCCAGTCTGTTCTGTTCTTCATGCTATGGTCATTGACCATACTGTTCAGTTCGTCTAACTCCATTAATTCATGGAGTTTGGCTATCCAATCTTCTATAGAAGGGATATCCTCTTTTTTCCAATTTCTCACCAACACTATTCTGGCTGCTGCTGCCATGAAGTGTAGTAGTTTGTCTCTTTTTTGTCGATCTTCTCATCCATTAAGTTGAGTAAATAATATTCTGGCTTTAAATCGAATTTCTCTTCCCATATTTTCTGTGTGTGTGTGTGAATAGATTTCCAAAACCTTTGGATTTTTCTACAGGTCCACCAGCAGTGAAAGAATGTCCCTGGCTGGCTTTTGCACTTCCAGCACTTATTGTTTGTATTTTTATAGTATTTTGCCCGCTTCTGTGGGGTTAAGTGCCATCAGAAGAACATCTTGTACCAGTTTTCCACCATAGTGGTTGAGCCCAAGTACTTGATGTTTTTTTTTCCAGATGGATTCCCATTCTTGTAACAGTATTGTGTGGCCCAGATCTTGAGACCATTCAATCATAAGTTTTTAAGACTGGGCCGGGGGGGGGGGGGGGTGCTGTGAAGTGTTTTAGGTATGGATTAATATTTTTTTTCATAGGTTCAATGTTTAATCTTACTTTAATGTTGTAAATTATACATTGTATTGTTTTTAGTGTTAATTGCTTTGGGGTCTCTTTTTGTAGAGCTAAAGCGGGACTAGAAATAAATACCAGTAGAAGAAGTGTGGACTCAGATAACACAGTTCACAGGAGATATATTGTGGGATTTTCTGCATTGATGTTGTGGGATATAGGGTTGTGTGGAAGGGCCTCAGGTCCCTTCCACCCAACTGAATAAAAATATCACATTATCTGTTTCGAATTGGAATATGTGGTAGTGTGGACTCGGATAACCCAGTTCAAAGCAGATATTGTGGGATTTTCTGCCTTGATGTTCTGGGATATCGGGCTGCGTGGAAGAACCTCAGGTCCCTTCCACCCAAATGAATATAAAATATCACATTATCTGTTTTGAACTGGAATATATGGTAGTGTGGACTCGGATAACCCAGTTCAAAGCAGATATTGTGGGATTTTCTGCCTTGATATTCTGGGTTATATGGCTGCGTGGAAGGGTTCTATGTATGATACAGATCCGGTTATTCCCAGCCTTGGTTCATTCACAGGTAAAATGGGTAATAAAGCTCTGTTTAACTAGAGTCGGAGTCTCTCCCACTCAAAAATACATGCCTGTTAAGAGTGGCACTTCTTAAAGGCATTCAGTTTTAACAAGCATTATGTGTTACAGCGCTCCCATTTATACAAATCCCTTGGAAGTACAAGCTTTAGGCACAAACACACAAATATGCCCCATGTTTCAGGACACAGGTAGCTTTTACTGCCAAGCAAAACAGCTTTCGTGCAGCTCTGTAACTAGAGTTATATTAATTGGTGCTACCGCCAAGGTCACAGAGAGCTGTGTTGACCAGCAAGCCAAGAATTAACACGCTTAGTCTGCATTATTTAAATAGCCTTTTACAAGCCTGGTTGGAGACAAGTAGTGTACAGGGGGAGTTTTAAGTACACCTGTGGGAAGAGCTTCCTACTTCCTTGCAAACTCACTGCAGGAAGCTTTTTAAACTGCTTAAACAAACGGCCAGCATGTCTCATGGATATTATTATTATTATCATCATCATCATTATTTTGCCTCTTGTTTCCAATTCTTGCAGCTTTTGGAATTTACTTTCCAGCACTCGTTTCCCACTGATTTTATATATTTATATAATATATATAATATATTACATAGTATGGTATAGTATAATATATTGTACATATAATATTTATAATTAATATTTTTTATTATTTATAAAATATTATATTATTTATAAAATAATATTATTTATATTATATAAAATATTATTTATAAAATAAATAATAATAATTTATACAAAATAATAATACTAATAATATGCTATTATAATTATATATATTTATATCACATGTAATATTACTAATAATTTTATGGTATAATGTTATAGTACAATGTAATATATAATATTAATATTGTGCTATGGCAATAATATAAGATATTGTATTTACATTTTACTTGTAAGCTGCTCTGAGTCCCCTTCGGGGTGAGAAGGGCGGCATATACAGTAAATGTCGTAAATAAATAAATAAATAAATAAATTAGGTCAATGGAAAAGTATAGATAGGTATATTTGTAAGCATTGAAGATTGGAAACAAATGAGATCCTTCAGTATTATTCTCTCCTGGCACCTTTAATGTCATCGAAGTTCGCTTTCTTCTTTCTTTCAAAGAGGTCAAAACACCAAATTATTGCCCTGAACTCCAGTTTTTTTTAACCTATGATATGAATCAGTTTCACAGAACTCTTCCTGATGAAGAATTCACAGAAACTGAAAAGTTTATCATTTTATCTGGTCTACTTGGCCTGCCCATCCTATTTGGTTTTGATTGTGTGAATTTCCTGTATCATTCCATTTGTAATTGTATTTTTAAAAATTACTATTATTTCTGATGTATTTTGTTTGGTACTTTGTATTTCACCGTGTTGTACTGTATTTTAGAAGGGCTTGGCCTCATGTTAGCTACCCTGAGTCCCCATTGGGGAGATGGTGGCGGGTATAAATAAAGATGATGATGATGATGATCTAAGGGCCATTCCAAACAAGTTCTATATCCCAGAATCTGATCCCTGGTTTTCAGTTTATCCCAGATTATATGGCAGTGTAGACTCATATAATCCAGTTTAAAGCAGAAAACGTGGGATCACATCCTGGGATACAGGACCTGTCTGGAAGGACCATAAGTCTGTCCTATATCCCAGAATCTGATCCCAGATTATCTCTTAACTGGATTATATGAATCTCCACTGCAATAAAATCTGGGATAAACAGATAGTCTGGGATCGGATTCTGGGATATAGGACAGTGCAGAAGGGGCCTAATTCAATAGCAATAAAACCCTGTTCAAAGTACACTTCATAAAATCAAAGTCTTTGGGTTTGTGTGTGCGTGCATCAGGAGCGACTTGAGAAACTGCAAGTCGCGCCTGGTGTGAGAAAATTGGCCGTCTGCAAGGACGTTGCCCAGGTGATGCCTGGGTGTTTTACCATGCTGTGGGAGGCTTCTCTCATGTCCTTTCATGAGAAGCTGGAGCTGACAGACGGGAGCTCACCCCACTCCCCGGATTCAAACCGCCAACCTTTTCGGTCAGCAGTCCTGCCGGCAAAAGGGTTTAACCCATTGCGCCACCAGGGGCTCCTTTGGTATCTACTGGGGTTTCAGGATCCCCCATGGAAACCAAAATCCATGGATGCTCAAGACTTGTGTAGTAAAATGGGGTCATTCATCTAAAAATAGCAAAACCAAGGTTTTATTTTGGAATATATATATATACAGAGAGAGAGAGAGAGAGAGAGAGAGAGAGAGAGAGAGAGAGAGAGAGAGAGAGAGAGAGAGAGAAGCCATGGATAAAGCATCCATAGGTAGGTATGTACTTTGTATTCCTTATCCTTTGACACAATTCATAGCCACACTGAAGCCAAAGCAGATTAGAAGAGATGTCAACCCATAAGCAGCCCTCTGGAGAAAAAAAGACTAAACTTAAACTACACTATGTAACAAAATTTGAAGAAAAACATGTTCCTGGTTTGAAAGTCTTGTTCCCTATTCAACGGCATGGTCCTTACTTTGAAAGTAGTGGTTCTACTCCAAAAACTTTGTTTTTGTGTCTACCACAAACTATGTTGAGTTGGTTGAGACTCATTGAAAAACTAGAAAAAAGTGCTGCGGGATGTCTAACCAAGTTTGTGCAGTTTTTCCTGATGTCGGACTTTCGGCTTGGCTTGGTATATTGGCATGCTAATTTAATGTTGATGCCTTATTGTTATAATGTTTTTTAAATTGATTTTATTGTTTTAATTGGATTTTATTGATATATGTCAATTGCATCATTGGATGCTTATGGGAGGCCGCCCTGAGTCCCCTTGTGGGGAGAAGGGCAGGATAGAAGTATATGTAATAATAATAATAATAATAATAAACTTTTCCTATGTCTTTACGATAGAACCAATTAGAAATGACATTTATAACCTAGGAACAAAAATTGCGATCCGCCCTGAGACCCTTCCGGGGTGAGAAGAGCAGAATATATAAATAAATATAAATAAATGTGTGTGGAATATATAATATAATAAATATAAATAAATGTGTGTGGAATATATAATAAATAAATATAAATAAATGTGTGTGGAATATATAATATAATAAATAAATATAAATATATGTGTGTGGAATATATAATAAATAAATATAAATAAATGTGTGTGGAATATATAATAAATAAATATAAATAAATGTGTGTGGAATATATAATAAATAAATATAAATAAATGTGTGTGGAATATATAATATAATAAATAAATATAAATATATGTGTGTGGAATATATAATAAATATAAATAAATGTGTGTGGAATATATAATAAATAAATATAAATTAATGTGTGTGGAATATATAATAAATAAATATAAATAAATGTGTGTGGAATATATAATATAATAAATAAATATAAATAAATGTGTGTGGAATATATAATAAATAAATATATATAAATAAATGTGTGTGGAATATATAATAAATAAATATAAATAAATGTGTGTGGAATATATAATAAAATAAATAAATAAATATAAATAAATGTGTGTGCTCATCTCTATTTCTAAGCCAAAGAGCCGGCATTGTCCATAGACGCCTCCAAGGTCATGTGGCCAGCATGCTACTCGGTCCCTGAAAACCAGATTGCCGCCCTGAATCCAATAGAAAAATTCATAGCCTAGGAGCCATGCAGGAATACACAATGAAACCATTCCGGACAGATGGTCATTCATCCTGCCTAGAGTGTAGAATTGATCCAGTTTGGCCCCACTTTAATGCTATCCAGGTCTTGCTATCCAGGTCTTGCTATCCAGGTCATGAGCCTCAAAACACCCCAAACCCAGGATCCCATAGCACTGAGCGAGGGGAGTTAAAGCGGGATCAAACTGGATCCATCCCACAGTCTAGATGCACCCCAAGAGGGCCCAGGCTCTTACCTGCAGCTCGTGCAGCCTGGAGAGGCCCTTCTTGCAGAAGAGGTCGGCGAAGAAGCCCAGAGTGCTGGGTCCCGGCATCTCCTCCAGGGTCTTGTGGGTCTTGAGCACCCTGGCTTGGGACTTGAGCATCGAATCCTGCCACATCTCGGGGAAGTACCTGGCGAGCAAAGACGCCCGGCTGGCCAGTTTGAGCGTCTGCGGCATCTCGGATCTTTTGGAGCTTGGTTTACTCCGGATTAAAAGAAGCCACAAGTTCTGTTCGCAGAGCATCTTCGGCCGCCTTTTATTTCTCCCGGGGACTCCACGAGGGGGCGTGGCCTCGGCAAGCACGTCACCGCTCATGCAAATTTCCCTGATCCAATCGGACAGCGGGGCGCTTGTTGGCTTAGGTGTGAGCGGAGGCGCGTGCGGTGCATCTAAGACAGCTTAGACAGCGCTCAATGCGGTGCCGTCCTGGATGCTATAGCTTCGCAAAATCTTCTCTGCCGAAGAGAGCTGGGTCCCTTCCACACAGCCATGTAACCCAAAAGATCAAGGCAGAAAATCCCACATTATTTGAGTGTATACTTAAATCAGTGTTTTTCTCAACCTTTTTTGAACCGCAATACATTTTTTACATTCACAAAATCCTGGGGCACACCACCAACCAAAATGACACAAAATGACACTCTAACACAGTAATACATATAGTTAATACGTTTTTAAATGTATTTATACACTCAGTGTGAAACCTGGGCCTGTTTCGATGAACACAACATAGATATCCTGGCAGGAATGGCAGAAAGACACATATTTCCCACACAGAACTCCCATAACCAAGAGAAAATGCTATAAGAGTTTGGTGGGCATTGACCTTGGGCAGGCATGTAGCCAGGGGGGGGGCTAAGGGGGATTCAGCCCCCCCCCGAAATAATCAGGGTGGTCCGCGAGAAGGCCTTACTGGTACATTATTTAAACTGTTATGTTTATTCATATCATGATCTGATCACCATGCTCATTATATCCCACATTAATGGTGTTATTGGGATAACAATACAAAAGGTTTGCTAGGGTAGACCCTCTTTCACCCAGTCTCAGCCCCCGAACCAAACTCAGCCCCCCGAATCAAAATCCTGGCTACGGCCCTGACCTTGGGTTTTGGAGTTGTAGTTCCCCTATATCAGTGGTTCTCAACCTTACTAATGCCGCGACCCCTTAATCCAGTTCCTCATGTTGTGGTGACCCCCAACCATAAAATTATTTTTGTTTCTACTTCACAACTGTAATTTTGCTACTGTTATGAATCGTAATGTAAACGTCCGATATGCAGGATGTAGTTTTATTCACTGGACCAAGTTGGGTACAAATACCTGGTACACCCCAATTTGAATAATGGAGAGGTTGGGGGGGGGGGATTGATTTTGTAATTTGGGAGTTGTAGTTGCAGGGATTTATAGTTCACCTACTATCAAAGAGCATTCAGAACTCCACCAATGATGGAATTGAACCAGACTTGGCACACAGAACACCCACAACCAACAGAAAATACTGGAAGGGTTTGGTGGGCATTGACTTTGGGTTTTGGGTTGTAGTTCACNTACATCCAGAGAGCACTGTGGACTCAAACAGTGATGGATCTGAACCAAACTTGGCAGGAATACTCAATCTGCCCAAATGTAAACACTGGTGGAGTTTGGGGAAAATAGACCTCGACATTTGAGAGTTGTAGTTGCTGGGATTTACAGTTTACCTACAATCAAAGAGCATTCTAAACCCTACAAATGATAGAACTGGGCCAAAACTTCCCACACAGAACCCCCCGCCCCCAATGACCAACAGAAAATACTGTGTTTTCTGATGGTCTTTGGCGACCCCTTTGGCACCCCCTCGCGACCCCTCTGGGGGTCCCGACCCCCAGGTTGAGAAACGCTGCCCTATATCCAGAGAGCACTGTGAACTGAAATAATGTTGGATCAGGACCAAACTTGGCATGAATACTCAATATGCCCAAATGTGAACACAGATGGAGTTTGGGAAAAATAGACCTTGACATTTGGGAGTTACAGTTTTGGGGATTTATAGTTAACACACAATCAAAGAGCATCCTGAACTCTTGCAACTCTGGAATTGAACCAAACTTGGCATATTGAACTCTCATTACCAACAGAAAGTACTGAAAGGGTTTGTTTGGGAATTGACCTTGAGTTTGGAAGTTGTAGTTCACCTACATCCAGAGAGCACTGTGAACTCAATGTTATGTTATGTTGTTGTTTGTTTTCTATCCAGAATCACAATGTTGGAAGGAGGCTCACCACCTTAAGGTCCCTAAAACAGGCATGGGAAAACTTCGGACCTCTGGGTGCTTTGGACTACAACTCCCACCATTCCTAACAGCCTGAGGCCCTTTCCTGCTTAAGTGGCTGAGGGGAGAAAAGGAAAAGAGCCTGAGGCTGCTAGGGATGGTGGGAGTTGGAGTCCAAAACACCTGGAAGGTCCAAGTTTGCCCATGCCAGCTTTCAACAGAGACCTCTTCCTCCCCTTCCCCTTCGCGCCCTTTCTTCCCCCTCCTGCCGAACACTTACTTTTTCTTCTACACTGCTGCTTCTGCCGCCATTTTGATCCGAGGGGGCAGCGTGAGCGTGTTCAGGAGGGGAGGGGGGAGGGAGGAAGATGTGACCCATGCAGGCACTACTGTGCATACTCGCCCCAGAGCAAAGCGAGGCAAAGCGAGCAGAGTGAGGCTGGGAAAAAGGGAGTCTGAGTGGAGAAGAAAAAGTGTTTGGCAGGAGGGGAAGAAAGGGTATTGGAGGCTCCAATTTCCCACGGCACACCTGATGATCGCTCATGGCACACTAGTGGGCCACGGCACACTGGTTGGGAAACACTGACTTAGATAACCCAGTTCAAATAATAAATAAATAAATAAATAAACAAATCAGATATTGTGGGGATTTCCTGCCTTGATATTCTGGGATATTATTTATCTCAGAATGCTAATGCAAAGAGTCTTTAAACTGATTTTAATCTGTCATATCTGTTTCAACTCATTAACCATGTTATAATATGTTTTTAGTTTATTTAAGTTATATGTGTGGAAGGGCCCCTTTTGTTTTACCAAATTGCAGATCTCAAGATTTCATAACATTGAGCCCAGGCCGTCAGAGTGGTGTCAAACTGCATTAATTCTACAGTGTAGATGCACCTTCACTGTTAGAGTGGTCCAGTTTCAAGGCATAATGGCACTCACCAACCTATAAACTGTACTTTGAGATACACACACAGACGAGGGCGGGTCAATAAGTGCGTGACTTTTTGAATAAAACACAGGTTTTTGGATTAAAAAATCATTTTATTTTTCAACGTAGTCTCCTTTGAGCTTTATACACTTTGTCCAACGTTTCTTCAATTTTTTTATCCCTTCCAAAAAAATAAGATTCATCGAGGTCATCAAAATACGGTATTTGTTTGTGAGATGATTTCATTGTTGGAGTCAAATCTCTTTCCGCCAAGCCATTTCTTCAGGTTTGGAAACAAGAAATAGTCACTCGGGGCTACATCTGGAGAATAGGGCGGATGAGGGAGCAATTTGTATCCCAATTCATGGATTGTTGCATGGCAACTGCACATGTGTGCACCCTTGCATTGTCCTGGTGCAAAAGAACTTTTTTCTTGGCCAAATGCGGTCTTTTTTCTTCTTCAAATCCTCATTAAATTGACCTAATAAGTTGGCATAATATTCGCCATTCATTGTTTTACCCTTTTGAAGGTAGTCAACGTGGATTATACCGCGTGCATCCCAAAAAAATGGTCGCCATGACTTTATTGGCTGACAAATCCACCTTGGCCTTCTTTGGCGCCGATTCACCTCGAGAAACCCACTGTTTTGACTGCTGTTTGGTTTCTGGTGTGTTGTGGTGGATCCACGTTTCGTCCACAGTTAGGAAACAACACAAAAACTCGTCCATATTGCGGTTGAACAATGCCAAACACTCCTGCAAAATTGTCACATGATTGCATTTGTGGTCGATTGTGAGCAAACGCGGCACCCATCTTGAGGAAAGCTTTCTCATACCCAAGTGATCATTTAAAATTGAAACCACTGAGCCATGTGATGCCTATGGCTTCCACAATCTCTCGCGCTTTCAATCTCCGATCGGCCAACACCATATCATGAATTTTTTCAATTGTTTTGGGTGTAGAGACCTCAACTGGGCGCCCCGAATGTTTGGCATCTTCCGTTCTTGTACAGCCACAACAAAATTCAGTAAACCACTTTTTTACCATTGAAATTGATGGTGCAGAGTCCCCATAGTATTTATCAAGCTTAGCCTTTGTTTGAGTTATGTTTTTTTCCGAAAAAAATAATGCTTAATGAGCACACAAAATTCACTTTTTTCCATTTTCTCCTCAAATCACGCGGTAGTCTGCTATCAATGGCTGTCAAACACAAACTAAATGACGCAGCTTGTTCAAATTTTGACAGGAGTCACTTGACAGATGCCTGTTGACAGGAGCAGTGTTGCCCTTTCAGTTAAGAGGCAGGAAATTCAAAAACCCACAGACTTATTGACTCGCCCTCGTGTGTGTGTGTGTGTGTGTGTGTGTGTGTGTGTGTATACGAAATAATGAAATTTTGATAGAGTTCTGAAATGTTCACCATCAGAGCTTTAACAGGTGGCGCAGCAGGTTAAACTTCTGAACTGCTGAACTTGCTGACCAAAAGGTCAAAACACCCAGAAGGCCCAAGTTTGCCCATGCCTGGTGTAGGATGATCCTACACCAGGCCCCCAGTAGTGCGGCAGGTTAAACTGCTGAGCTGCTGAACTTGCTGACCAAAAAGTCACCAAATCCAGGGAACAGTGTGAGCCCCACTGTTAGCCCTAGCTTCTGCCAACCTAGCAGTTTGAAAACATGCAAATGTGCATAAATCAATAGGTGCCACTTCAGCAGGAAGGTAACAGCACTCCGTGCAGTCATCCCGGCTACATGACCTTGGAGTCGTCTATGGACAACGCCGGCTCTTCGGCTTAGAAATAGAGATGAGCACCCACCCCCCAGAAATCTGAATCAACTAGAGTTAATGTCAAGGGGAAACCTTTACCTTTTAAAATGGAAATTATATTGGAGAATAAATGTCATAATTGTGGTTTGATGAGAGTTACAGTTCAGGAAAATATCCTGAAACAGGAGTCAACATTAATGGTAACGTGCAAAAGGGAATTTCTGATTGTAAAATTGTTTTCAAAACCTTTACATAAATCTGTAGATTCTAGGAATGAGTTATAACTGCCTATAATCATGGTATTGTCATTATCATTGTTATGATAACATATTTTTTTATAATATTGCTCCATTATAGAAAGATGTTAGGGCGTACAATCAATTTTAATACAAGCGGTTTCAAACAGATCAAACCAATAATATAATCTACATACACTAAAAACATATTATAACATGGTTAATGAGTTGAAACAGATATGACAGATTAAAACAGTTTAAAGACTTTTTGCATTAGCATTCTGAGATAAATCAATGTATTGTACTCACATTTAGATGCACACAGACAGAGCTATAAACCATGACACTATGTGACATGGTTTTTGTTCCTGTGTTATAAATGTCATTTCCTAATTGGTTCTATCATAAACACATCAAAAAGTTTATTAAACTTTCACATTTTGCACATTCAGTGTGCATCTACACTTTCAAACCAGGAACAGAAAATCTTTCAGATTTTGCACACTCAGAGTGCATCTACACTGTAGAATTAATGCTGTTTGACACCACTTTACCTGCAATGACTCAGTGCTGTGCAATCATGGGAGATGTAACCCTACAAGATCTTTAGCCACCGGGACTTTGGTGCAGCTGACTGCATAAAACTTTACTGAGAAGGTCATGAGTTCAAAGCCTGCCCAGGTCAGGGTGAGCTCTCGACCAAATTGTGTAGCTCATTGTCGACCTTTGCAGCCCAACAGACAGTTGCACCTGTCAAGTAGGAAATTTAGGTACCACTTTGTGGGGAAGCTAATTTAACTGATTTACAAGGCCATAAAAATATCCAGGAAGTATGCAAAGAATGAGGAAGCAACAGCTCCCCTGGTGGCCAGAAGCTGGAATGTTAAATAGTCTCTGCGTGTCTGTCTATATATGTTGTGTGTCTATGGCATTGAATGTTTGCCTGTATATGTACATTGTAATCCGCCCTGAGTCCCCTGCGGGATGAGAAGGGAGGAATATAAATGATGTAACTAAATAAAATAAATACATCTTCAATAAACTACAATTCCCATTATTCCATAGCATTAAGCCATCGCAGTCAACGTGGTGTCAAATTGCATTAATTCTACAGTATAGATGCATCCATAGATAGATAGATCATTTGTTAGATAGGTTATAGAGATAAATGTGTGTGTGTGTCTACACACACACATACAGCTATATGTAAATGTGTGTATGTATAGATACAGATATAAATTATAGACTTTTCTACATTCCCATGTCGTTCAGGGAGATAACTGTACAGCATCAAAGTGCACAGAGTTTGGCAAAAGAAGTTGTACAAAAGGAAATGACCAGAGGAGGGCAACAAAGTTAATGTCGCAAGTGGAACAAATCTGAATCGAATTGGTTGTGTTTAGCTCACAGAAAAAAATGCGGTAGTTCCACAGTAGAAGGGCTGTCGCACCAAGGTAGACCACAATTAAATTGAGATTTAATATTAACTATTAAATCTAGATATTTGGGCAATTTTCAATAAGTTGAAAAGTGTACCTGGCTCCAAGAACAGCAGCAACCAAAAGGAAAGGTTTGAAAAGAAAAAGGGCCTGTTATAGCTGGTAGCAGATATTTGTGTGGACTTTTTTCAGTTGTTGGTGCTCAAAACAAATTTGTGGTCATTCAAATGTCATGTTTTAGTAGATTCCGGTCTCTAAGGCTGCATCTACACCATCAAATTATATCGTTTGATGCTACTTCAGCTGTCAAGGCCCAATGGGAATGGAATACTGTGCAGTTTGATAAGGCATCAGCACTGTTTGGTAGAGAAGACAAATGGCCTTGGAACACTACAGTTCTGAAGATTCCATGGCATTCAGCTGTGCCAGTTCAAATGGTGTCAAACTGCAATAATTCCACAGTGTAGATGCACTTTGAACAAACCCAAGAGATTCTGTAAGGCCTCTTCCACACAGCTGTATAAAATCCACATTGAACTGTCAGTGTGGACTCAGATAATTCAGTTCAAAGCAGATATTGTGGATTATCTGCCTTGATATTCTGGGTTATAGGGCTGTGTGGAAGGGCACTAGTCTGCTTATTCCGAAAAAGATGCATTAGAATCATAGAGTTGGAAGAGACCTCGTGGGCCATCCAGTCCAACCCCCTGCCAAGAAGCAGGAAAATCGCATTCAAAGCACCCCAGACAGATGGCCATCCAGCCTCTGTTTAAAAGCCTCCAAAAGAGGAGCCTCCACCACACTCCAGGGCGGAGAGTTCCACTGCTGAACAGCTCTCACAGTCAGGAATTTCTTCCTAATGTTCAGATGGAATCTCCTTTCTTGTCGTTATTATTTTAAAGTACGTTTAATTATCTCTTATTGAAAATTTGTTTATATAGGTTACTGTTTTACATATTTATTTATTTATTTACTTCATTTTTATACCGCCATTCTCAGCCCGAGTAGGCCCGGAGCAGGCCCATGGCCTATGGGCGTAGGCCTAGGGGGTGGCAGATAAAGCCATTTTAAAAAACGCCCCCTCACAGCGCTCTCGCCCCCCGCCCTCTCTCTCTCTCTCGTCATAATACCTCGAGAGAGGGCGGGGGGAGAGCGCTGCGAGGGGGGGAGGAGGGAATGTCGCCCTCCCCTCGCCATCGCCCGCCTGGGCGCCCCCTTGTAAAGGAAGGAAGGAGGCAGCGAGGAGGAACAGAAGCCTCGCCTTGACGGGGCCGCTGGCGGGCATGCATGCATGCGCACGCAACAGGCTTCCCTTCCTCCTCCTCCTCCTCCTCCTCGCCGCTTCCTTCCTTTGCAAGGGGGCGGGCCAGGCGGCGAGGAGGAGGAAGCGGACAGAAGCCGCATGGCCGGGGCAGCAGCGACCTGGGGGCAGGACTTCTCTTCCTCCTCCTCTCGCCCTCCTTTCGGTTGCGGGAGGAGGAGGCAACGGAAGCCGCACGGCCCCGGCCGAGGGGCTTCCATCCGCCTCCTCCTCCCACGACCGGAAGGAGGGCGTGAGAAGGAGGTGGAGGGAAGCTGCACAGCTGGGGCCGGGGCCGTGCAGCTTCCGTCGCCTCCTCCTCCGGCAACCAACTTCCAGTCGCGGGAGGAGGCGGACGGAAGCCCCACGCCCGGGGCTGCTGCCGGGGCGTCTTTTGGCCCAGGGCGCCAAAAGACGTTAATCCGGGCCTGAGCCCGAGGGTGACTCCTGGCGCTTTACAAAGCAGCACTAACCATTGCTCATAACAATATAAAAACAGATAAAAATCACATAGCTAAAATCACATACATTATTAACATCAATAAAAAACATAACAAAACAATAACTCCTCCACATTTCATTACCAATTCATTGTCCAGTCGCGTTGTCCAGCCATTCCGAGATCAGAGGTCATAGCTACACTGCGTTTGGGAACGCCTGCTCAAATAACCAAGTTTTTAGTTTTTTACGAAATGTTAAGAGGGGGATGGGGCTGCCTGGGTGGAAGATCTAATGTCCCTAATGTGGGGGAGGGCATTCCAGTTTAAATAATGTATCCGTAAGGGGGCCACCGCTGAGAAGGCCCTGTCTCTCGTCCCCACCAGCCGCACCTGTGAAGATGGCAGGACCAAGAGCAGGGCCTCCCCAGAAGATCTTAAGTTTCTAGATGGTTCGTAAGGAGAGATACATTCGGACATATGCATATTGTTTTTTATGGTCTTTCATATAATGTTGTAAGCCACTTTGGGTCCCGTTTAGGGAGAAAGTGGGATATAAATATTATCTTAACTGTAGAATTAATGCAGTTTGAAACCACTTTAACTCCTATGGCACATGGGAGTTACAATTTTACAAGGCCTTGAGCCTTCTCTACCAAAAAATGCAGGTAGCTCACCAAACTACTAATCCCAGGATCCGACAGCATCAAGCTATGTGAGTTAAAGTGGTGTCAAACTGCATTCATTCTATAGCAAAGGTGCACTCAAAGAGAGAATAGAGCAAATTTGTTCCACCCATGCCAATCCACTGAAATTATACAAAAAGTGTGTGTATCTAAAGAGAAATAAGGCGTAAGATCTTCCTCCTTGGAAGGTGGTAGTTCTTCTAAGTAAAGAATAGCTGGTCACCGATTGGGATTTCTACAGTAGCAGATTCCACATAATTGTATGAACAACTGAGGTGTGCACAACTGAAAATTTAGATGGAGTTGAGCAACAAAGAAAAGTAGGGGAAAGGGTATTGGGGACGAATATGTGTTTGGGTGAAACCATTAGAGTTCCCTTTTCTGCAGAATCCACATTTGTGTTTGTGTGTACACAATGCCATCCCTCCAACAGATTCAGAACTCATTCACATTTCATATGTAGAGGAGCACCAACTTTCAAGGCACTTTCTCCAGAATTGATGTCTTTTGTGCATCCGGATTTTCTGAAGAAGTCCGATTAGTGTCTTTCAGCTCTTAGGCTGTTGTGAGCCAATTTGTGGCCACTCGCCTGACTTTCAGCCAAGTTGGGGCACTTGTCTTCAACACATTTAATCGACACAAAATGCACCTGGAAGAGGAGTGTTATGTCAACCAGGTGGTAACAGTAGAGCTTGGGAAAGTTCCTTTTAAAGACTGGAACCTCTAGAATTCCCCTATTAGCATCACTACTGGCTTGTTGGGGGATTCTGGAAATACTTGTCTTAAATAAAAATTCAAGTACTCTGAGCACTGGACAAGAGGGACTAATTTTTTTCTGTATCAGGAGAGACTTGAGAAACTGCAAGTTGTTTCTGGTGGGAGAGAATTGGCTGTCTGCAAAACGGTTGCCTAGGGGACACCTGAATGTTTTACCATCCTGTGGGAGGCTTCTTTCCGGTCCCTGCATAGGAAGCTGGAGCTGACAGATGGAGCTCACCCCACTCCCCGGATTCAAAGCACTGACCTTTCAATCAGCAGTCCTACCAGCACAAGGATTTAACCCACTGTGCCCCTGGGGGATCTGGAGGCACTAAAATAATAGCTATGCATTGTTTGCCACAACACAAATGCAATTATTAGTCTCATTTAGAAAAGACATCACAAATGGGTCCTTCCATTAAAAGTCTCTGAACTTTCTAGTTATCTCTCTCTCAGCATTACTTCACGAACGAAGATTCTTAGGAAGGACTCGTCCCACGCTTTTTACAAGAGCGTTGATGACTAAAAAGGCCAATCTGAAATAGGCAAGTCTGGTTGCAGAAAGCACAACAGAAAGTTTCCTTGGGTGATGTTGTTTCCAAGTTGCTGTTCTTTCTGCGTTGTCGTTTCTCTTCGAGACCCGTTCAGCGTGTGTTCTTGAAAGAGGCCGCAGCATTGTGGATAGTGCATCTCCATGCCTCCCGATGTGAGGCCAGCAGGGTGGACCATTTTTTGTGATCAATCTGGCCGATTCTGAGATGTTGTTTCAGGGAGTCCTTATATCTCTTTTTGGGGGTGCTTCTCTTGCGCTGACCCATGGCGAGTTCACCATAGAGTAGTATATTTGGGAGGCGGTGGTCCTCCATCCTAGAGACGTGCCCTGCCCAGCGCAGTTGTGTTTTTTTTATTTATTCTTCGATTTTATATTCCGCTCCTCCCTACAGGCTCGGGGCGGGTGACAATAAAATACACCTGGGCAGGCCAAGTCTCGGCATGCTGCCCTACAATTAAAACAAAAGACAGTTAAAAACACGAGTTCAACGTATCACGAGGTACAGGAGATATACAAAAGTATACAAGGGTATACAACATATCATCCAATCAGGCTTAGGTAAATGCTAGCTCAAAAAGAGCGGTCTTACAAGCCTTTCTGAAGGGGATTAATTCCGAGATGGTTCGGACTCTATCAGGCAGAGAGTTCCACAGCGCTGGAGCTGCCGCTGAGAAAGCTCTCTGTCGGGTTGCGGATAGGTGGCAGGAGCGGACTGATGGTATGGTCAACAAATTCCGTTCGTCTGACCGCAGTGATCTCGGGGCAAGTACGGGTAAGGCGGTCCCTCAGGTATGCAGGCCCTAGGCCGTGAAGTGCCTTGAAGGTCAATACCAATACCTTGAAGACAATTCGGTACTCGATAGGAAGCCAGTGCAGTTGCCGAAGAATAGGCGTGATGTGGTCCCTCACTGACGAGCCCGTCAGCAGGCGTGCCGCGGCATTCTGCACTAGCTTGAGTTTCCGGAGTGTCGACAAGGGAAGGCCAACGAGAGGGCGTTACAGGAGTCCAGTCTCGAGATGACCGTCGCTTGGATTACCGTCGCCAGGTCGTTCCCGGACAGGTAGGGTGCCAGTCGCCTAGCCTGGCGCAGGTGATAGAAGGACCCCCTGCAGACCGCGGAGACCTGGGCCTCCATGGTCAGCAGGGAGTCCAGCTGAACACCCAAGCTCTTAACCGATGATGACGGGCTAAGCTGCTCGCCATCCAGGGTAGGCAACCGGCACCCACCCAGCCCAGGGCCGGGCCACAGGATCTCCGTCTTCGACGGGTTCACCTTCAGCCGGCTGGCACGCAGCCAACCAGTCACGGCTTCCAGGCATCGGTGGAAACAATCGGTACGGTATCCGGCCTGCCGTCCATTCTCAGCAGAAGCTGGGTGTCATCCGCATACTGATAACACTCCAGACCAAAGTCGCGGGCCAGCTGGGCCAGGGGCGCATATAAACGTTGAATAACAAGGGGAGAGGATAGCCCCTGGGGGACCCCACAGTTAAGTGGGGCCCTCCCGGAGACCCCCGCCCCCTCCACGTTGTCCCGGCCCCCGGAGGAAGGAGGCCACCCATTGAAGTGCGGTCCCCGACTCCGGGGCCGGCTAGACGGTGGGTCAACAATGCATGATCAACCGTATCAAACGCTGCTGTCAGGTCTAACAAGACAAGCAGGGCAGACCCGCCCTGGTCCAGCTGGCGGCGGTTGGTCTGTAATGGCGACAAGCACGGTCTCCGTCCCATGCCCAATACGGAAGCCGGACTGGTAGGGATCAAGTCCAGCTGTGTCATCTAAGAACTGCTGCAGCTGATCCGCTGCTGCCCTCTCAATTACTTTGCCCAGGAAGGGCAAATTGGACACCGGCCTGTAATTGGAGGAGCCGAAGGGTCTAAATTCGGCTTCTTCAGCAGCGGTCTTACCAAAGCCTCTTTCAATCCCCGGGAGACTCCTTGCTCAAGGGAGCTATTTATGATCGTGCCCAGGGGGCCACGTAGCCCTTCCCAGCAAGATCTAATAAGCCAGGAAGGGCACGGGTCGAGGGAGCAAGTAGTTGGCCTAGCCGCAGACAGTAACTTATCAACAGCTGCTGCGTCCAGCAGTTGGAACGGGTGAAGGTGGGCCCGTCGAGTGGCGGCGGGGTCTCGAGCTCGCTCACTGTATCAACCGTGGCTGGAATGTCCCGGCGGAGACTCGAAATCTTGTCAGTAAAGAAGTTCTGGAAAGCCTCAGCTGTTGGAGCCAAACCCCTATCGTTTGGGACAGTTGGGATTGTTGTCAGGGACCGAATTGTTCTAAAAAGTTGAGCTGGGCGTGAACTAGCTGACTCTATCAAAGAGGCGTAGTAAACTTTTTTGCCTCCTTGATAGCACGCTCATAAGCCTTCTTGAACTGCTTATAAGCCGATTTGAAGCTTCGTCACGGAGACTCCGCCACACGTCCTCTAGCTGTCTCCTCCTCCGTTTCATCGCCCGCAGCTCCTCGGTATACCAAGGCGAGCGATTACTACGGGAATGAGAGAGCGCCTGGGGCGATCTCGTCTAGGGCAGTGGCGAGATTGGTATTCCAAGATTCCACCAGCCCATCGACCGAGTCGCTGGGGGTTCCCAATCCCTTAGAGCATTCAGGAACCGAATGGGTTCCATAAGTCTCTTCGGGCGAACCAAAATAGGTTCGGCACCCTTACCGGGTGGGGGCCACGTTCAAGCGGACTTCCAAGACACTGTGATCCGACCATGGAACCTCCGTAACGGAGGCTAGGGTCACCTGTATTCCGGCCGCGAAGATCAGATCTAATGTATGCCCAGCTTGGTGCGTGGGGCCAGTCCTACACGGTGAGAGTCCTAGTGCCTCCATGGTGGACACTAGGTCCATGGCTGCTGTTGACGGGGAGGTGGTGTCGGCGTGGACATTGAAATCCCCCAAGACAATAAGCTTAGGGAACCTCAGTGCCCACTCCGCAACCACCTCCAGCAGCTTAGGTAGACTTCCTGCCGGTGCGTTGGGTGCACGGTACACCAGCAGGAAGGCCACACTCTCACCAAGATCCCACACCAGGCCCACACACTCCATTCCGGGGATGTTCGCCGTCGGAATTGTCCTGGAATTAAACTTGTCACGACTGAGTATGGCCACCCCTCCCCCCCCCGCCCCTCTGTCCTCATCTGACAACTGGCCGCAAACCCAGGTGGTGTTAATTCGTGCACGATGACATTGTCGCCCTCCTGTAGCCAGGTCTCTGTGAGACAGGCTATATCGGCCTCCCTCTCTAGGAGGAGGTCCCTGATGGTCCCGGACTTGTTGCGCACGGACCTGTTTTCAATAGCATGGCTTCAATGCTGGTGATCCCTGCTTGCTCAAGGACAGCAACATTCGTCATATAGTCAGTCCAGTGTATATTTAGAATTGTGCGAAGACAGCACTGTATAATTTCTAGTTATACTCCTTTTTCGAATCCCATAGCACCCAGAGCCCTTCCAGGGGTTCATTTACACTGTAGAATTAAGGCAGTTTGACACGATTTTAACTTCCGCGGCTCAATGCTTTGGAAACCTGGGATTTGTAGTTTTGTGAAGTGCCAGCACTGGATGTTGGAGAATGTAAAAGGCGTTGCAAAACTACAGCTCTTATGACTCATTAATAATTAGCCATAGTGGCCAAAGTGGTATCAAATTGAGCCCCTTCAGGGAGATAGGGCAGTCTACAAATAAATATTATTATTAATAATAATAACATCAATTCTATAGTGTTGATGCAGGATTTTGCCATGCACCAACTCTTGTCTTCCTCCACAGTTAACATGTGATCCCTTTTCTCCTGTTTCTTTTCAACAGCTAGCAATTCAACCTTTAAAAACACTTAAGACACAAACTGCCCAAGTCCAAGCAAAATGTCACAGCCCCTTTGTTCTGTAAAGATGAGCTTAACAGGATTAATGGGCAGTGATGCCATCAGAACAAGACTTTGGAACCAAAGTGCATAGTTAGACTCAGTAGAATGAGCAGGGATGGCCCCCAAAACTCAGCCAGTAGAGCAGAGCATATTTTGAAGGAGGTGAAGTAATACCTAAGGGCCCTTCCAACCAGCCATATAACCCAGAATCTCAAGGCAGATAATCCACAATATCCGCTTTGAACTGAGTCCACACTGCCATATAATCCGGTTCAGTGTGGATTTTATACAGCTGTGTGGAAGGGGCCTAAAACCATTTAGAGAGGACTGGAAGACTAAGGCTCCTTCCACATGTTATTGTTGTTCATTCATTCAGTCGCTTCCGACTCTTCGTGATCTCATGTATCATCCCACAACAGAGCGCCCTGTCGGCCGTCACCTCCCCCAGCTCCTTCAGAGCCAAGCCAGTCACTTCGAGGATACCATCCATCCATTTTGCCCTTGGTCGGCCTCTCTTCTTTTTCCTTCCATTTTTCCCAGCACAATGGTCTTCTCTAAGCTTTTCTTTCTTCTCATGATGTGGCCAAAGTACTTCATCTTTGTCTCTACTATCCTTTCCTCCAATGAGCAATCGGGATTTATTTCCTGAAGTATGGACCGGTTGGATATTCTTGCGGTCCAAGACACTCTCAGAACTTTCCTCCAACACCACAGTTCAAAAGCATCTATCTTCCTTCGCTCAGCCTTCCTTATGGTCCAGCTCTCACATCCGTAGGTGACTACGGGGAACACCATTGCTTTTGTTGCCAATGTGATGTCTTTACGCTTCACTATTTTATCGAGATTGGACATTGCTCTCCTCCCAAGAAGTAAGCGTCTTGTGATTTCCTGGCTGCAGTCTGCGTCTGCAGTAATCTTTGCACCTAGAAATACAAAGTCTGTCACGGACTCCATGTTTTCTCCCTGTATTTGCCAGTTACCAATCAGTCCGGTTGCCATAATCTTGGTTTTTTTAATGTTTAACTGCAACCCAGCGTTGGCACTTTCTTCTTTCACCTGGATTAGAAGGCTCCTCAGCTCCGTCTCGCTTTTGACCATCAAAGTGGTATTATCTGCATATCTAAGGTTGCTAATGTTTCTTCCAGCAATTTTAACCCCAGCCTTGCATTCATCAAGCCCCGCACATCACATGATGTGTTCTGCATACAAGTTGAATAGGTTGGGTGAGAGTATACAACCCTGCTGTACGCCTTTCCCAATCTTGAACCAGTCTGTTGTTCTACGGTCTGTCGTTACTGTTGCTACTTGGTCATTATACAGATTCCTCTGGAGAGACACACAGTGATTTGGTAGGCCCATACTACCAAGAACTTGCCACATTTTTTATGATCCATGCAGTCAAAGGCTTTAGAATAGTCAATAACCCCAACCATCAAATTATTTTTGTTGCTACTTCATAACTGTAATTTTGCTGCTGTTATGAATTGTAATCTAAATATCTGACATGCAGGATGTATTTTCATTCACTGGACCAAATTTGGCACAAATACCTGATACGCCCAAATTTGAATACTGGTAGGGTAACCTCACAGCCTCTGAGGATGCTTGCCACAGATGCAGGTGAAACATCAGGAGATAATGCTTTTAGAACATGGTCATACAGCCCTAAAAACCTACAACAACCAATTCCTTCAAAGCTTTGGAGCCTTGGAGCATGAGTGTTACTTTAGGCACTTTGGGCCTTGATCAAAAGAGAAAAGCAGGGAATAAGATGGTGGTGATGATGGTGGTGATGAACAGTCCCTGCTTTGGTCCAGTGTCATGCAAAAGGAAGTACTAAATGAAGTATTGTGTCGTAATGTGTATTGTGTTGTTTGTTGCTGTGAACCATCCTGGGCCTTTTGGGAAGGGTGGTATATAAATCGAAATAATAAATAAACAAATAAGTATGGAATTGTGTCATACAAAAGAAAGTGCTAAATTAAGATTGCAAACAGCTCTACAAAAGGGTCTTAGTTTTATTCTGTTGCTTGAATGTCCATCACTGGATTCTGTATAGATCAGGGCCGTAGCCAGGATTTTGTTTGGGGGGGAGGGCTGAGTTTGGTTCGGGGGGGGGGCTGAGACTGGGTGGAAGAGGGTCTACCCTAGCAAACCTTTTGTATTGTTATCCCAATAACCCCATGAATGTGGGATATAATGAACATGGTGATCAGATCATGATATAAATGCACATAACAGTTTAAATAATGTACCAGTAAGGCCTTCGCGCGGACCACCCTGAGAATTTCAGGGGGGGGGGCTGAAACACCCTAAGGCGTCCCCCCCCCTGGCTACATGCCTGGTATAGATGAATTTGAACCATTTCCTTTGACAAGCCATGGAAGGTTAGCACCATCAATACTGTCTATGCTTTTGGTTGGCCAAACTTGGGAAACAGTCATGACTCATTTCTCACCAAACGAAACCCTTGTCTCTCTTGGTTATCAACAGCATCTTATGTTGTTGATTTAGGTATCAACAGAAAAAAATGATTGGCAGGAAAGCACAGAAATGGTATTGTCGGTTGCCAGTAGCAGTTGCGCTGCTATGAGAGTCAATCTAGAAATAAAGGGAAGCCTATTTCTTACAATTAAACCATTTCCCCCCATTCAACAGAATTTTCTCCAAGATACATGGCTAAAAAACCCACCAGATTTTCAGATTAAGCCCATGTTTACTTTCTAATCACTGCTCAAGAAATAAAGCATGCTAAATGCAAGGCATGCAACTGAGGAAATTCCATGCGATCACAAACAGATTTTTTTTAATCACTTGGAAGATCATCTCTGCAAAAGACATGGTGACTATCTAGTATCATTTGACCTTATTTAAACAAAGAAACAATCAAAAGAAAAACGGAATAATTGGTGTGCTCAGATTTCAATAGTGTGAGAATGCACATCTAAACTTTTAAGGAGCTACCTAAGGGCGCGTCTTCACTGGCATTTTATGCCAAAGGGGTCCAAAGCAGCTTTGTGGTGGTTTCATGATGCACAAAGCTGATTCGATGTAATACAGCCCTGAACTATATTAACAGAACTAGTGAGATACTCTTGAGTTTTCCCAAAACTCCAGAGTAATCTACACTTTGGACACAGGTAATCAACTGTGCCACTTCCAATTTGAGAAGTGACTGCTATTAGCTATACCGCCATCCTGTTTTCCCCAATCCAAAGACAAGAGATGGCACCTCAATCTGCCGTTTGCAGTGCCCACTGGACAAGAAAATAGAGTTGGATACTGGTCAGCATCTGGAGTGACGATATCCAGAGTGCCAAGGTGATCGGAGAGGGAGTGCTGGAAGGGAAGGAGCAACATCAGATCAAGAGGGACAAGAGGCAAGTCACAAGCAAGTAAAGTCTAACCAGTTCTGGTGCTAATGAGCCATAGAGATGCCATCCAGCCACTGGGAAAGTTCAGCAGCATACAGTAAATCTCCATCTAGCTCCTGAGTCAATTTTGGGATGTGAAGTGAAGCCTCCAGCCATGATGATTCAGAGTACCATGTTCCAGAACAGCACCACATTTGCTGCCCTGTCAAGATGCACCCTAAAGTGCTACGCCTCTAGTCGGCACTATTTCAAGGATCTAGGAATATAGATGGATTTTAAAAGCTCAGAAGTGCTTAAGGTTGCTAACATTCACAAAACAGACAAATCAGGTGTTGAAAGCACTGCCAAGTGTTGAAAACCAGTTGACAAAGAACAGTTCTTCCAGTGCCTGCTTTTGTCTTCCCTCTCATTTCTCAGCTATCACTCATGTGTCTCAGGTTGTTAGCTCGAGGGCAGGGAATGTCTGATCTTGTAACATTCGTACAGTATATAGGATACATTAGGCATTTTTAAAAGATGAACTCATGGGTATCTGACCTTAGGAGGAGGCCTACATTAAGCAATATATTATCTGCACAACTTAGAGTGGGAAGTAGTATTAGACCAAATTGTGCATCACTATTAACACACATGTTATAACATCTGTGGCTCAAAAACATCAACAGCATTCTCACCCTTTTCCTTCCTAAAAGAAGAAAAAGGGTGAGAATGTATTTATTTAGTTATTTATTTACAGTATTTATGTAATTACTTATTTTAGGAAGATATGTACCACTATAATTGTACTGACTGCTTCAAAAAGTCGGTGGCCTAAATCTAACTGATAGTTCCAATCAGAGTAGACTGTTGAAACAACGAATCTTATGGAAGGATTGAAATACTAAGTTCCCATTCCTTCAATAGTTTTACTCCAATTGAAATAAACAATTTTATTTAAGACCTTTAAGTAGGAGGGGTTTTTTTGGTTTAAAAATAGATATAAGTGAAAAAATTAAAAAGAAAATACACAGTTCGAGTACTGGGATAAAATAAGAATTTAAAATTCAACTGTATGCTAATCTATTTTAGTGAGTATGAACACTATTTTGACAATACTTGATGTCTCCCCATGGCCTGAAATGTTTGCCACACTTGTCATTTGTGACATGCTAGCAATGTGCTATGCTAGAAGTACAATATTATGTGCTAGGGTGTAGTGCTTTCAGCTAGGACCGCATATAAGGACGTCCGTGCCTGATGAGCTTTCACACAACCAGATCAACCAGGACAGAGAACAACAAGCACTCCGGGTTGAAGGCAAACTACAGAGGTTTATTCAGTTTGGTCAAGAGGAATGCAAGTACCAGCAAAGCACTTCAAAGTATACAAGTATGCCTTCACAGAAAAACACATTTTATGCAGTTCTGACAGCTATTCAGACTTCCTGTGCCTCCCCCTGATTGGCTGAGAAACCGTGCTGGCTAGGATCCATGCAGGGATTGGCCAGAGGTTTCTCTAAGACAGGGGTCAGGAACCTATGGTTCGCAAGCCATATCTGGCTCTTTCAATGATTTTTTTTGGCTCACCCGTGCGCGCTGCCTTCACCCTCCTTCGTCCTTAATTCCGCGTGTGCAGGCGGCATGCGCAGCTGAGAGCCAGCACGGAGAGCTTTGTGCTGGCCCTGCCTCCAGCTTAGCTGCGCGCATGGCCTTCGCTCTCCTTCGCTCCAAATTCTGCGCGCGCAGCTCAGCTGGAGGTAGGGCCAGCACCAAGCTCTGCATCCTGGCTCTCAGCTGCGTGCAGGGAATTTGAGGCAAAGGAGGGTGAAGGCCGTGTGCACAGCTGAAAGCCGGCATAGAGCACTTGGCACTAGCCCCGTCTTCAACTGAGCTGCGTGCGCCGCCTTCATCCTCCTTCAACCCAAAAATTGCACACGCAGCTCAGCTGGAGGCGGGACCAGTGCAAAGCTCTTCCTGCCAGCTCTCAGCTGCGCAGGCTGTGGGCAGAGGAGGTGACGGCATTGCTGCCTCATGGTGCTGCTGCCCTGCCTCGGTCGCCTCTTGGCTCTTTCCCTCTCCCGCGTGAGGGGGCGAGTCAGGACGCGCCACTGCGCAGCCGCCCTCACCCCTGAGCTCGCGTTCTGTGAGAGAGGGGAGTGGCGTGGACACCTCCAACCTCCTCCAGAGGCTCCGCCTCATGCTCCTTCGTTCCCGCAATGCTCCGCGGAAGGTGCACATGCACGCAGGGCAGAAGCGCCCCATCCGACTGAAATCGACCTCCTTTAGACCCGCGATTGACTGGTCGATCGCGATCAACTTCCTGGGCAGCCCTGTCATATAAGGATTACCATGAATACTTTGCTATCTGCATAACTGAAGTTCTATAAAATAGTGATGCTTAGAATAATTTTTATTCTCCAAGCTATCTCAGCCAGTGCTATGACTAGTTGGATTTAAACCAGTGCTGAGGCTAGGTATGTCCTTTGGCACCAGATTTACTGTTTGTCATCTGTTTGTCTTCCTGCTCAGTTTCAGGGCTCATCCTAGCTTCATGTCTCATCTGGGAGAGACCTTATTTATATATTTACTATATTTGCATTCAGTTCAGCAGTTGCACAGCATACCTTTACATCAATGTAGTTATGTTAAAGGTACACTGCACCAAGGTTATAATGATTAGCACCACCATATAACCAATTGTGCAATGGGTAGCAATGCCTCATGCATACCTGCTGCACATCAGCTTTCTATTTGCCCAACCTTGGTCATGATACAATCCTTGCTCATCTTCCTAGAAAGGGAAAATACTTGTGTGACAGTATCTATCCCAGTGGAAGTCACCAAGAGAATTCCGGTCACCATATTTAATTATAGTTCCCCTGTGTCAATTTTAATTTTGGGGAACCTAGTAAATCTGTCACCAATCAAACTAATATACCTAGAAGGCTGGCATGTCTCTTCATTTGAATTCAATGTGAAATAACTGAACACCACCTTCTGTGTTTTTCAGCTTTTATACACCCCCCCCCCCCCTTGGCACAATAAACTTTTTTTATTTCTCAGATAGACATTTTTGTTTTAATATTTCCAGAATTATGTTGTTTCCAATCTTGCAACTAGGTACACATTTCACATATTTTGTTTTATTTATTTATTTTACCATTCCATTTATAAAGTTCCTATAGATCCAAAACTTGAGATATTGTTGAGCTCTTATGTGTCTTGTAGTCATTTCCAACTTATGGTGATCCAAAGGAGAATCTATCACAGGAATTTCTTGGATAGGTTTGTTCAGAGGTGGTTTGCTTAGCCTCCTTCTGAGACTGAGAGATTGTGACTTGCCAAAGATTTCCCAGTGGGTTTCAATGGCTGAATCGGGATTTGAATTCTGGTCTCCAGAGTGAAAGGTCCACTTTACACTTACAGTATAATGCAGCTTCAGGATGACTTGAAACCTCTGTGGCCATGAAACTCATGCTGCCAATACACATTTTAAAAGTTGTAGGAAACTCCCATGTTATGACATAAAATGTTTAATATCCCTTCCTATGGACTACCTTCCTTGGACTCCTTGCTTTCCAGTGGTATGAATTTAATACCATTGCATATTGCTATTATAATTAATATAATCTATTTTCTATGGTGAGTGCTTGTGCTTCTTTATCTTTCTTCCCTCTCGGTTTGTTCCCTTCCTATGTTTCTCCATTCTATCTAACTATCCCAGATCCAGGGCCAAATGCAGAGTGCACTGTAGAGACACTCGCCCCACTGAACCAGAATAAAAAATATCTAGATATGCATCTCTGGAGCAAAACTGGTTCCTCCCAAACCGGTTACAATGTGATTATAACATCATCATTGATGTGCCAAAAGTTCAGTACTCAAAGTACTATGTTAGTAAATTCTGTGTCTCTTTAATCCAAAATACTGGGGTAAGGAAACACTGGATATAGACATGGATACTACTCATCTTGCATTTTCTTCAATTATCTCTTTGGCATTACTTCGCACTCGCTTGCCCTCCTCTGCCTCATTGAGTCCTTCCCGAGGGGTAACGAACTCGCTCCCCGGCCCGCCATACAAAAGGGCCCGTTCTCTTCTCTTCAGTGACAGCACGTGCGCACCTTTCCCCTCAGCCCCATTGGCATAGGACTGGAAGGATGCGGTGGCGCGAGGCGGAGGGGGGAGGGACAGAGAGGTGGGGTTGGTTTAAAAGTGTGGCCTAGGGCGCAAAAAACTGTTAATCCGTGCCTGCTTTGAATTGGGATATATGAGTCCACACTGCCATATATTTCAGTTCAAAGCAGATAATCCACAGATAATGTGGATTTTATTCCAGTGTGTGAAAGGGCCCTACGTTGTTTCTTCTTTGTTGTGGATTATACCAACTGACAAGGCTGAAATGTTGCAGTTCACCATCCCTGCTTCTCTTGTGTAATATGGAAAACCTTACTCCTGAAGCCCCCTCCCCTTAAATCAGGTAATGTAATTAATTAGAAGTATTTGGTGCTATGTAAGGTACTGGTCCCTAAACCCTATAAGGAATAGCAGGGCTAAGAAGGTAACTTGGAGGATTGTCCAAATTTATGGCAGTCCCTCTGCCTAATAAAGTTAGCTTTAGTTTCGCCCAACTGCTTTATCTGTTTATAGAGTAATTTCTAGCTTAGCCTCGTGACCTTGCTTTCAGTACTTTGGTATAAAACTTCCCAGATATTACATCGCTGTAGAGTTTAATGATGCTTGTCCTAAATCTACTTGCTTATAAGGGGTCATTTTAAAGTGTAGGATCCAGGATTATCCAAAGTTTATAGCTAGGCCTAACAGTTTCCCCAATTCAGCAATTTAAAAGAAGCTTTTTTTGAAAATTTATCTTTTGATTTGTTCCTGCTGTTAGAGCAACATTGTCTACAACAAAATGGATAGTAGTCTCTTGCCTCTTTATAGTAATGCTTTATTTGGATTGATCATTCTATATAGCATTTATAGATCATGTAATATTTCACGGATGTTTACATTTGACCAAGCACATCACAGCATTGTGTTTCACAGCCTTCGGGTTTCCCAACAGCATATCTTTCCTGCTGGTAATGTGCTCAAATAAAACACGCCGGATGCATTCAGGAAACTGGGATTTTAGCTGCATTGCCACATTCTGTATTTTTCCTGCAATCCCCAATTGTCACAACTGGTCCTACTCATTTTTCCCCAGCCTGCAAACTACATACCGATCACACCAATTTTCAGCAGCTTCCTCCCACAATATTGAAAAGTGTCTGAAGTTTAAAAGGCCAAGAAGTCAGGAAGCTCTCTCATAATCAGGTTACATTGCATGCCTGTCTAGTCCAATATTGTGTTCTCAGCCTGGCAGTAAACATTTCAAAAGTTTCCGACAGAGAGGGAGCTCTCTCTTCTCTTTCGGCAGCCACCAGAAATGCTTTCAACTAAAAGTGCTGCGTATTGAAATGAAAATGAATTTTTAAATTGATTTTATATTGTAACATCATCCCAGATGTATCCATACAACAGTGGTATGAAAATTGATGTTTATGTTACACATCCAAGATATCAATATAAAAGACCAATTTTTAAATATGATCAGCTATAAGATATGGCAACTAAAAACACTTGAATGCCTTTGAAAAACCAATGTTCTCTATTTTCCCTTTTCTCAACAAAGCAATTGCAACTCACAATAAAACTGTGGGGATTTTTTTCTTTCTTCCCTTTGGCTATCTGAAGTTTATCACTTAATTTTATCTCTTGGGGAGACAGGTGGACAAATGTCAGCATGCTGGAAGAAGCAAAGACCACCAGCACTGAAGCGATGCTCCTCCACCATCAACTCCGCTGGATTGGCCACGTTGTCTGAATGCCCAATCACCATCTCCCAAAACAGTTACTATACTCCCAACTCAAGAACGGGAAATGTAACGTTGGTGGACAGGAAAAGATTTTGAAAGATGGCCATAAAGCCAACCCTAAAAACTGTGGCATAGACACCGAGAACCAGGAAGCCCTGGCTCTTGAGCACTCTAACTGGAAGTCAGCTGTGACCAGCAGTGCTGCAGAATTCAAAGAGGTACAAATGGAAGGTGAAAGGGAGAAACGAGCCAAGAGGAAGGCGCGTCAAGCCAACCCTGACTGGGACCGCCTTCCGTCTGCAGATCAAGTGACCTATGGACACTACACTTGGAGGACCATCATCCTCGGGCTATGAGGGATCGCCTAAGGAAGGAAAGTAAGTACTTAATTTTTCCATCACAGCTAGTTGCCACGTCTTATTATACCAAGTTATCACACCAAAACCCTTTAATAACCAATCTGACAATCACTAATAATAATATGGAATATTCTGCATGAATTTTTTTTTTAGTGAAATGGTGGTATGGCATAAAAAAGCTACCAACCTGGATCTTTTCATTGGCTTTAGACCCAAGGGGTACCTGAATAAACCTCTGGGATTAAGAGAGTTGTCCTAAGAGAGAGATGCTGTTTGGGGGAAGTAAAGAAAACAATGCATTTCCATCCCCAAACTTAGAACTGAATTTTTGCTTATGTTATAGGAAGTAACCTAAGACTAGAGAGCTTACTATAGATTGCCTACTATTAATCTTCCTTTGATGAAAGGTGTGATATCAAACAACTCAGATGTGCTATTATGAAGCTTGGAAGATTGGGAATAATCCATAGAAGGCATCTAGAGAAAACACAAAAGGTGTTGAAAAATATCACTTTTATTGTTGCAATCGTCCCAATTCTTTGAATTTAAGCTATTTGGCCAGAAATGGAAAATAATTGCACAAGATCATATACTTTGACAAATGGTAGATTTACGTGAAGCTCAAATAGACGACAAATTGGATAAAGGAAAAGGAAAAATTATCCCAATGCAATTTGGACTAGCAATATTTAATGACCTTCTTCAGGTGAATGTACCTGCAGGGATTGCAAGGAAAAAGTGCCCCCAAAGCTAATACCAACTGGTCAGTTGTTTAGGCAGGAGCCACGGTGGCGCAATGGGCTAAACCACTGCTGACCTGAAGGTTGACCGTTCTAATCCATAAAACTGGGTGAGCTACCGTTTGTCAGCTCCAGCTTCTCATGCAGGGACATGAGAGAAGCCTCCCACAGAATGGTAAAACATCCAGACGTCCCTTGGGCAACGTCCTTGCAGACAGCCAATTCTCTCACACCAGAAGTGATTTGCAGTTTCTTGAGCTGCTCCAGAGATGAAATTTTTTTTAGACCAAAATGCTATTTCTAAAAATAATCTTTTTCAACACCCTGAAACTTTGTCTCTTCTTTACATCTCTGGTTAAAGGCCAGGGAAGCAGTGTTTATGTCATTTGTTTTGGCTTGCTTAGACAAGGAAGGCGCTCTGGAGAACTAAAAAAAAGCACTAAATGCAGTTTGCTCAGTCGGTAGTAATAAGAAGGGTCCTTGAAAAACTCCAAGTTAGGCAACATCACCTTAGTTTCTGCATTAATCACCCCAATGTTTGCATACTCTCATACGTCCACTCATCCATCCTAATTCCAGACCAGATATCTCTCATTCTGCACCTTTGTGCCTGTCTTCCCGCTCTTTCCCCACTCCACATCCTAGGTATTACCGCTTGCTCCATTAGGCACCAGGAAAGTATTTTCACCCCAGTCCTACAACCAGGATGGAAGCCAACCACCCATTGGGCAAACTCCCCAGGCGGTACAAACGCAACGTAAGAGCTGGGGAATCAGGCAAAGGTGACTCAGGCCTGGCTCATTCAACAGCTCAGCCTCAGGAGAACTCACTCACAGAGGCGTGTACGCATGCAGCCTATAGCCTTGCTCCAGCCGTTGTTGGCAATGAATCATCCTTTGAATGAAAATGATGTCCTTATCTGAAAAGAGTATCTGGAGAAATTAGGATACCATGCACAGCTCTCTTAATGCACCTTCTGATTTCATCCAAGTCCAGAAGTTTCAGTTGTTGTTTACTGCTTTCAAATCAACTTGATTAAAGGTGACCCTACAAATGAGAGGCCTTCAAGGCACCCTGTCAAAAGTCTGGCTGAGATCTTGCAGACTTGGGGCCACAGATTCCTTGATCGTAAGGCGGTCTTCTTCTTTTGAAACTCACAAAGAAAGTATCATCAACTTCGTGAGTCCTATCTCCTCGTGATATGGCCAGAGTACAACAGTCTTTGTATAGTCTTCTTAGCGTCTAGGGATTGCTCAGGTATCATTTGCTCAAAAATCCATTTATCTTTTTGGAAGTTTAGGACAGTGATTTTCAATCTTTTTGAGCCGTGGCACATTTTTTGCATTTATAAAATCCTGGGGCACACCACCAACCAAAATGACACAAAATGACACTCTTAACACAGTAATACATATAGTTAATATGTTTTTAAATGTATTTATACACTCACTTAGTGTGAAACCTGGGCTTGTTTCGATGAACACAAAATAGATATCCTGGCAGGAATGGTAGAAAGGCACACACGAAGCTTTTGCTCAACAGCTGTCAGTCTGTTTTTAGTTTTTATCGCAGTCAAGCTTGAGAAGCTCATCTCACACAGATATGTGGTTGAAAACGGGAGCAATGTCAAAATAGCTTTGTTGGCCAGAATGGGGAACTCCTTGGCAACAGATAACTGAACACTGTCCAAATGAAGATCAGTAAATTTTAGCTTTAAACTACGATCTTTTGCATTTTCCCTTCTCAAAAACTTCTCCCTCACTGTCACTCGCTTGTCTTGCTGTGATCCCAAATTGACGCGCAGCTGCAGCACTAACTCTAACTTTGTTTACTTATCCACGTCTGAGCGAATCCAAAATGGCGCGACGATAGCAGTCTCGCGTCACTTCTTAGGTGATGCGAGAGTGCTATGGTTCCATTTCTTAAAGGGACAGATGCGCCTTATAGTTTATATATGAAGTTCGAAAATAATTTCCCACGGCACACCTGATGATCTCTCATGGCACAATAGTGTTCCACAGCACACTGGTTGAAAATCACTGGTTTAGGATATACAAAGTACTTCTTTCCAGCACCTATTTCAAATGAGTCAATTTTCTTCAACTTTTTTCACTGTCCAGCTTTCAGAACCATACAGAAATCTGAAACACTGTGAATGATTCTGACTGTGGTGGAAAATTACACTTCAAGATCTTGTCTGGTTCCTTCATAGATGCCCTTCCAAGTTCTAGCCTTCTTCTGATTTATTGACTGGAGAACCTATACTTCAGGGTTGCTCACACTTTTTCAGCATGCGAGATACTTATAAAACAACCAAGTCAGAATGATCTACCTACCCACTACTCAGAGAGCCATAAAAGCAACATATTTGGAAATTAATTTCAGTGAGAACCATATAATATATTTTCAGACTGAATTCAACTAAATGTGAGTATAATAAGCCCCTGAATTTATTCATAATGATAATATATATAAAAAACCTTGAGCTATTTCAGTGTCGTAATCATCTATTTTAAAATTATCAACTTTAAACAATGTCCATAGTTACTGCAAAATTCAATACCCTGAGCACCTGTATTTTTTTAAAAAAAGATTTTAATAATATGCAAATATAGCTCTGAAATTCTGTAGAAAATACCCTCTGAATTCAAGTGGGTCACTTAGTATTTCATGTGATGATATAGCATATAGAAAATATAGAATGTATTAAGGTTGGTTTAATGAATGGCTTTACAGAATTCACCTTCACTAGGAACATTACTAGTGCCACCCTTTTCACCATTCCCAATGTAGCAAGTTCGCTGTACGACTGAAACTGTTGGGAGTTTCAGCTTTATATAGATATTAGCTGTCCCCGGCGCGCGTTGCTGCGCCCAATGTATTTTTTTCTGTATCGTTCTCTATCTGTCTCTGTCTATCTCTTTCTATCCCTCATTGTTTCTCTCACTATTTATCTTTTTTCTCTCTGTGTGTCTATCATTTTCTGTCTCTCTCTCTTTCTCTCTCTCTGTCCCTGTCTTTCTCTATCAATCTGTAGCAGTCTTTCTCTCTGTGTTTCTCTGTCTTTCATTCTTTCTCTATCACTCTCTCTCTCTCTCTCTGTATAATTCTCTGTATAATTCTGTCACTCTGTCTCTTTTTCCTCTGTATCATTCTCTATCATTCTCTTTCTATCTCTATCATTTTCTGTTGATCACTCTTTCTCTCTCCGTCTCTTTCTCTATCATTGTCTCTGTATCATTCTCTCCCTGTCTCTGTTTCTCTCTCTCTCTGTGTTTATCTCCCTCTTTCTCTCTCTATCACTCTTTCTGCCTCGGTGTTTCTGTCTCTCTCTGTCGTTGATTCTTCGTACCTTTCGCTCGGTGTCTTTCTCTCTGTATCTGGCGGTGGGGGGGGGCAGTGTGAAGCAGTTTGGAGGACGGGAGGAGGCGGCGGAGGGGGTGGAGGAAGCGGGCATGGCGGCGGCGGCCTGATCCTGGCCCGGAAAGGGCTTGGAGATGGCGGAGAAGGCGGGGCCGGCCAGGGGACTATAGCTCCCAGAAGGCCCCGCGCGGCCACTCTGGCCTATTTCCGGCCCTGTCTCCGCCCTTCTTCCGGGTGAGACGCGTGGAGCCTTCTGGGAATTGTAGTCCTGTGGCTGCGGCGTTCTCCCTCGCCGTTTCGCTGCCTCTCCTGGTGGAGGGTTGTGCGGGCGGCACCGCGGCGGCCTCCTCCCGGGACGTGGGTGTTGGGTATCATGCGGGAAGCGGTGTGGAAGCGGCGGAGGAGGTGGGCATGGCAGCGGCCATGCTGGTGGGGTCCGGGAGGCGCGTGGAAGCAGGGAAGTAGGCTGTGAAGGTAGCAGAGGTGGGGGGCTCAGTGGCGGTGGCACGGGGCCGGGTCCTGGAGTGGTTGGTAGGTGGTGATGGGACCTGGGACGGAGGGAGAGGGGTTGCAGTTTTGTTGGGGGGGGGCGCCATTGTCCCTAGTGGGGAGGAATTGCATTGGAGTGAGCGCCGCAACGTTGAGGTCTATGGCTGCAGTTTTGGTGGTGTAATTTGAGGGTCTTGCGAGGTACCTAGGGTGGAATTTTTGTGCCCTCTAGGTACCTCGTGGTAGGTGGTAATGTGTTGGGTGGTTTTTGTGCCTCGGGGGCGTATAGTTTTCCTGTCCATTTGCCCCGTTGCACAACCACTTCCTTTTTATATATATAGATAAACACTGAGTAGTTGTAGCAAAGGCTCATGGTTGACAACGCAGAATCAGAAATCTGGTCAAAGTGATCATTTTTCCTGCAATCTAGGTGATGGAGAATAAGACTAGCAGTCTTTTCAGAAACCTCATCCTTAAATCATGTTAGTCATCTGCATCTCAATTACTGCTGCATGCCTTCAAGATAATTTCTGACTTGTGGCAGGATTAATTCACTGAGGATTTGCCTTTGCCTTACTCTTAAGACCGAGAGAGCGTGACACAAACTTACTATCATGCTGGTCCTCTGCTAAAGACTGCAGGCTGCATTCAACAACATAAAGCGACTTCCTGTATCTTGGGATTTATTACTCATTGACAAATAAAGTTATAAATATATTGTGGATTGGAAGACAACACAATTTTGTCTCGTAACTATTGGTCCTGGGATTCATGTCTAAAACTCCCACTTGTATTCATGAAGGCTCATATATCCCACCCAGCACCTTCTATGGGCAAAATACAATAACACAAGCAAGCCCGTAGGCGAGTGTTTAGGTATTTTCCCAGCTGTATTTATAGATGCTCGACTCCAGTGTGACCCTTTCAGCCCGTTTCATTCTTGATGCAATCCATAAGCTGAAGCTCCTTCTCATCTCAGGCAGACGTGGACAATGTGACTCTAAAGCAGACTCAGGAAATCCCCCACTCATGTTGCCGCCACTTCCTGTGTTGTGTCGCTGATTCGCCGGAAGACAGCTGGAAAGGTTTTCCCTCCATTTCTTTGGACCTTCTTCCCTTCTTCAGTTGAGGTGCCCAGGAGGTCAATAATGGGGTCACTGCACTGTTGAGGGAACGAATGTGTGTGTTATTAAACGGAAGTCATAACACATACACACTCACAAATGACACATTCATTCTTGTTCATTATTGTTCCTCCTATCCAAAATCCATGCCTTAGTATGCCTTAGCGTGGATCTTCTGCCCTGTAGATGTATTAGATTACAACCCCCAAAATGCCATGTAACCACGCTCTGGTTACATCCCATATAGATTACTGCAATGCTCTCTACGTGGGGTTGCCTTTGAAGACTGTTCGAAAGCTGCAACTAGTCCAACGGACAGCAGCCAGGTTGATAACAGGAGCGGCATTCAGAGAGTGTACAACTCCCCTGTTGTGCCAGCTCCACTGGCTACCAGTTTGCTACCGGACACAATTCAAAGTTCTGGCTTTAGCCTTTAAAGCCCTAAACGGTTCTGGTCCAACTTACCTGTCCGAACGCATTTCTCCCTATGAACCATCTAGATGTTTAAGATCATCCGGAGAGGCCCTGCTCTCGGTCCCGCCTTCTTCGCAGGCGCGATTGGCGGGGACGAGAGACAGGGTCCTTTCAGTGGTGGCTCCTTGGCTTTGGAACGCCCTCCCTAGAGACATCAGATCGGCCCCCTCCCTCCTGACATTCTGTAAGAAAGTCAAGACCTGGCTGTTTGAGCAGGCATTTGCTGATGAAATGTAACTGTTTAATTAGATATATGGAATGAGGACGATGTGATGGAAAGTGATTTCAACATGCCGCTGAGACTGTAATTGTATGTTTTAATTGCTAATTGTTGTTATATGGTTATTTTTTTGGTTTGTTTTGCTCGTGTTTTGTTGGAGGGCAGAGACTGCCTTGTGTAAACTGCCCCGAGTCGCCTTCGGGCTGAGAGGGGCAGTATAGAAATATGACAAATAAATAAATAAATAAAATGGCAAACACATTTGCAGGCACCGGGATAGGCAATACAGAACTCTTGTCCTCCAGATAATGAGGTAGTGGGGTTTGGAGAAGTGAGGAACGTATGGTTCTCCAAATGTTATTGGACTGTAGTGTGCACCAAACTTTGCCAAGAAAGCAATGGTGGAGTTTTGTGGAGCTTTAGCCCACCAAAATATGGAAGACCACAAGTTTTTCATCCTTGCATTAACAAGCCATTCTCAATTTATAAATACATTTTGTGAGTGCAAAAACATGTCAGATTTTTTTTTTACTGCAAGTCTTCTTCATATACATCCCTTTTATCGACAACCCTGTCTATATTTACCAAGACTAAGCCACACTGAACCCAATTATTATTACATTCGCCCTGAGGCCCCCTTCGGGGGTAGAGAAGGGCGGGTTATAAATAACTGAAATAAATAAAATAAATAATACATCCAATTAAGCCAGATTTCCTGGTGAATCTATATCACACCTTTTCTTTTCGTATCAGGAGCAACTTGAGAAACCGCAAGGTGCTTCTGGTGTGAGAAAATTGGCCGTCTGCAAGGACATTGTCCAGGGGACGCCTGGATGTTTTACCATCTTGTGGGAGGCTTTTCTCATGTCCCTGCATGAGAAGCTGGTGCTGACAGACAGGAGCTCACCCCGCGCCCTGGATATGAACCAACGACCTTTCGGTCAGCAGTTCTGCTGGCACAAAGGTTTAACCCATTGTGCCACTGGGGGTCCTATTACACCTGTTAACTCACTGTAGAACAGTAGATTCTACCAAATCACTCTAATCCAGCGTATGTTCTGTTTCTCATGACCACAAGTCTTCCCAGTTGCGCTATTACTTTCTGAATCACAAATCCTAAAACCTATGGGTATACTGGGAGTTTACAGAACCACCCTTCCAACATAAGCATGTGTTATAAAAGAGGAAGTGAGGGAAAGGAAAGCTTTGTCTTCTGGAGAAATGTGGGAAAAATTTTGTACTTTTAGAATGACAAGGACACCAGTGGTTGCATCACGTGTTTTCCTGTCCCTTAGTTAAATGTGAAACTCATTAATATATGTTTATAAGGCTTATGAGCTCTAATGATGTATTATTTATATTGCAATAAATGGAAGATTCCACCTCATGCATATTAAATCTGTAGGTATGCAACATATGATGAGCTGTACAAACAAAAATATTGTCTCAAGAACCATGCTCAGGATTACAAAACCCATTACATCAGAAACTGCACACTCATACACACACTTTCTCTTTCTCTCACCAGGTCTTTCAGTGGCACTTGCTCAAAAAGGGGATGTTCTTCAAAATGTGTAACCATCCATTTATGTACTTCTTCTACATCTGTGATGGTGTATACCAGGCCCTGGGTGAATGAAAGAGGAAAGGACAAATTGAAAAGACGGATATAGATCTTGGAGGAGTTCCCCATGGTCCACCAGATAAGATATCCCAGCCAGAGATAAAAATATTCCTGCAAGGCAAAAAAAGGGAAGTGGAGGAAAATGCAATTAGAAAAATACAAGGGATAAGGAAGTTCTAAATACCAGGAAATTCTCAACGGCAGTTCCCGTCAACAGACAAGCATGTCCAGAGATCTGAATAAGGCAATTGGGGAAATGCAATCCAAAATAGGTAAAGAAGTAGGCAATTAATACATGGCTTCTCTGAGGGCTCGCACTAAGACTCTAAACTATCTGGTCCATGAGTTGCTTTTTGCCGACAATGCTGCCCATGTCGCCCATTCAGAAGCAGCCCTGCAGCGCCTCACATCCTGCTTTGCAAGAGCTGCAGAGCTGTCTGGGCTGGAAGTCAGCCTGAAGAAAACGGAAGTTCTCTACCAGCCCGCACCACAGGAAGAACACCATCATCCCCACGTCAGCATAGGCAAATCTGTGCTTAAGTCCGTTCAGCAGTTCACCTACCTGGGAAGCATCATCTCTTCAGACGCCAAGATTGACAAAGAGATAGATCACAGATTAGCAAAGGCATATGGTACATTCGGAAGGCTTCACAAAAGGGTCTGGAGCAACAAGCACCTGAGGCAAAGCACCAAAATCAGTGTGTACAGAGCTATCGTACTGTCTATTCTCCTCTATGGGTCTGAAACATGGGTCACCTATCGCCAACACCTACGACTCCTTGAACGCTTTCATCAGCGCTGTCTTCGCACAATCCTAAACGTACACTGGACTGACTATGTGACTAATGTTGTTGTTCTTGAGCAAGCAGGGATCACCAGCATTGAGGCCATGCTATTGAGAACACAGCTGCGCTGGGCAGGGCACATCTCTAGGATGGAGGATCACTGCCTCCCAAAGATACTACTCTACGGTGAACTTGCCACAGGTCAGCGCAAGAGAGGCACCCCCAAAAAGAGATACAAGGACTCCCTGAAACAACATCTCAGACTCGGCCAGATTGATCACCAACAATGGTCCACCCTGGCCTCACATTGGAAGGCATGGAGATGCACTATCCACAATGCTGCGGCCTCTTTCGAGAAGACCTGCCGAATGGGTCTCGAAGAGAAACGACAATGCAGAAAGAACCACAACTTGGAAACAACATAACCCAAGGAGATTTTCTGCTGTGCTTTCTGCAACCGAACTTGCCTATCTCAGATTGGCCTTTTTAGTCATCAACGCGCTTGTAAAAAGCGTGGGATGAGTCCTTCCTAAGAATCTTCGTTCACGAAGTAATGCCGAGAGAGACTCTAAACAAATTAAAGTCCCCAGGGTCAGAAGAACTACATCCAAAAGTATTGAAGGGACTAACAGGTGTAATTTGAGAACCACTGGCAATAATCTTGGCAAACACAAGTCCCAGCAGATTGGAGGAAGCTGCAGGGCAGATGCTGTCCCCATCTTCAAGAAGGGAAAAATGTGGAACCAAACAATTACCACCCAGTCAACCTGACATCCCCTTCTTTCTTTTCTTCTTTTCCCTTCATTATTTTACTTTTTCCTCACTCTTTCCTTTCTTTTCCCCACCATTTCCTTTCCTCCCGTCCCACTTCCTTCTTTCTTTTCCCCTCATCTCTCACCTGCTTTTCTTTCCCTGTTCCATAGTTTGTTCTTCTTTTCTTTCTTCCTCTCCCCCTCCCTCCTTTATTTCCTCTTTCTTTCTTCCTCTCCCCCTTCCTTCCGTCTTCTCTTCTTTCCCAGAGTCCTGAGCATGCCTTTTGCAGAGACAGGTCTGAAGTGTCCCGTCATTCTGCCGGGGGATTCCTTTTGTCATAGTATGTACGTATATACTCACATTTAGTTGAATTAAGTCTTAATATATATTATATATTACAGTATATGGAGATCTCACTGTAATAAATTTCCAAATATTTTGCTTTTATGGCTCTCTGAGTCAAAAAGGTTCCTGACCCCTGGATTAGAGAGATGGGCCAAAACCAATAAAATGAATTTCAAAAAGAAATGTAGGATACTTCACTTAGGCAGGAAAAAATTAAATGCAAAAATACAGAATGGGTGACACCTGGCTCACAGAACATGTGAAAAATATCTTGGGAGTCTTAGTGGACAAGTTGAGCATGAGCCAACAGTGTGATGCAGCAGCTGAAAAAGCAAATGGGATTTTGGGCTGCATCAAAAGGAGTATAGTGTTCAAATCAAGGGAAGTCATGGTGCCCCTCTATTCTGCGTTGGTCCAATTCTGGGCACCTCAATTTAACAGACACTGAAAAGCTGGAAGGTTTCCAGAGGAAGGCAACTAAAATTATCACAGGTCTGTAGAACAAGCCCTATGAGAAGCATCTTAAAGAGCTGGGTATATTTAAATATGTGAAAGGATGTCATAAGGAAGAGGGAGCAGGCTTGTTTTCTGCTGCCCTGGAAACTAGGACTCAATGGAGCCATGGGTTCAAATTATAGGAAAGGAGATTCCGACTGAACATTAGGAAGAACTTCCGAGCTGTTCAGCAGTGGAACTCTCTGCCTATCTAGCAGGTGGTTGAGGTTCCTTTCTTGGAGGCTTATAAATAGAGGCTGGATGGTCATCTTTTGAGAGTGCTTTGATTGTGCTTGTCCTGTACGACAGGGTGATGGACTGGGTGGCCCATGTGTTCCAGCTCTTATGATTCTATGAATAGGCAGTGATGGAAATAGTTGTCCAATGACACAGGTTATCTATCCCTTATTTGGGATGCATTTCCTCAAAACAGCAATTCATCCTCCTTGAAGATATTGACGTCACTGCAACCTGTGGCACAGCGATCCCAATCTCTGCGCCGCCACCGTCACCCCGCATGCAAAACACTTGCGAGGGTTGGCAGAGTACTGTGCCCACGTCTTCCTCCATAGCGACTGCCTGAGGAGAGACGATGAAGAGTTGGGGTGATTCATTCCCGCTCTGGGTGAGGCCAGATGCTGATTCATTGCCCCGATAACATCTCCCAGATTTAAACCCCAAGAAGTGCCTACACAGAGAGAGGAAGGGAGGGAGACAGAGCACTCCCTGTTTTTTCTCTGGCAGGTGAAAGCAGAGTCAGCCAGGGTGCCCTGGAGGCTCTGCATTTGAGATCAGGACTTGGAAGTGAAGCAACCCCCTTGCCTGCAAGGATCCTTGCCAGCACAGGCCTCCCGCTGGATAGAGGGGAAATTAATCCCTTACCCCCCAGCAGTCATTAGAGCCCTTCCCTTCTTCCTAGATTTGAAATTCCCAAGCCATCTTTCCACAGGCTCCGGGCTATGTCGACACACCTTGATTTTGAGAAAGATTAATTATTTTTTGGTTTTAAAAAAGTTTCCCCTGCGCAGTGTCAATTAAGAGCCATCTCCAGGAAAATACAGGGAGGGAAAGAGGGATTGACTCAAGTGAGGCCCTTGGGCTAAAGAATGGGCACATCTTCAGTCGCATGCTCCCTTGGTATTTCCAGAAGGAAGGAAATGTTGAGAATGATGGTGCCCCCTGGACAGAACGGGGTGCCGCCAAATGACTTCCTCGACTCTACTTTTAAAGACAGAATCTTCCGGAATCCAACCAGCTGGGTGGGTCCATTCTGGATGTGGACATCTAAAAAACGAATTCTCCAAAGCTCAGGACCTGCCCGATGGTTTTCAAATTTCCTGTCTTCAGGGAACCCACTGCACAGTCATCCAGTGGCTGAGGAAGCTCTGAAAACATTCCTCAGAAGTCTGTCTGTATTAAAGAATTATCTGAGGATGGAGGAAGAGTGCTAGGACACATGGAATGCAAGCTGGGTGATAGGGAGCAGCCGTATCCCAAGGTATACATAGGCAGTTCATCCATTTTAGCTTGGTACTTTTATCTACTTGACTCCAGAGCTGGAACAGCTTGTAGCATGTGCTTTATTCTTTACAGCAGTGGTACAGCACCGAGAATGTGACGCAGCTGGCTAAGTGTCAGCTGCATAAGATCTCTCTGACCAAGTAGGTCATGAGTTCAAGGCCTGCCCGGGTCAAGGTGGGTGCTCGACCTTTAAGTGTAGCCTGCTGCTGACCTTTGCAGCCTGAAAGACAGTTGCATCTGTCAAGTAGGAGATAAAGGTACCACATTAAGTGGGGAGGCAAATTTTGACTGAATTATGAGGCCATTAAAGAACTCCAGGAATGCTGAGGAATGCGGAAGGAACAAGGGACGCTGGGAACGCTGAGAGATGAGAAGTGTGTCAGCTCCCCCTGGTGGCCAGAATTTGCCTCTGTTCGTCTATATGTTGTGTATGTGGAAATGGCAGGGAGGGTATTTATTTATTTATTTATTTGTCTGCTGGCGCCCAGAACGGTTAGTATGTGTATCTGTAATCCGCTCTGAGTCCTCTTCGGGGTGAGAAGAGCGGAATATAAATAAAGTAAGTAAATAAATACTTAACCTGTGGGTCCTCAGGTGTTTTGGCCTACAATTCCCATAAATCTCAACCAGCTGTAAGGATTTCTGGGAGTTGAAGGCCAAAACATCCTGATAATCACAATCCATTATCAATCTACTGCAAAACACAGAGAGATCTATTGGTTGATCTGCCCACTCTTGGTCAACTCTGACTTGTACTACTGTCTTAATAGGAGGTCTTTCCCATCATCCTTTTAAGTGCCAGTGCCAAGGTTTGAGATGGAAACCTCTGTACAAAGCCAATGCCCCAACATTGAGCTCTGGTCCTTTACCACATTCTTTGGTTTGTGTGAAAAATATGGCACAGAACAAAGTGGAAGACTTTTCCAGGGTGTGTCAACACAGCTGCATGCTTTGGCAGCCAAGCCATCTGTCAGGGAAAGGTGCCTGCTATAACTGATCTCATGAAGAAACGCTGTCTTCTCTAAGTGACATTCAAGAGGCTCTGGAATGGAAACAAAAAGCAATGCTGAGCCAAAGCAAGAATCGGTCCTGTTGCCAACCATTCTCCTACATTAGGAGCCCCAGGCTGTTGGGAGCCCAGGTGAGGGATAACTTGATCATGTATTTTCTGCAGAACTTTCCATGTGAAGGTTCATTGACAGTTGCCAATCTCCACATCTGGGGGGCAACAAATCCACTCCAAGTTTCAGCCTAATTCCCAGGGAAGCTGATCAAGTACTATCCTCAAAGTAGACTCAGTACCTTGGATAGTTCAGAACAGGTTCCCAACATGAATGTCACAAACTGGAGTAGGGCCTGAAGGAGCACATTCAGTACCATTTTTGCAACTTCTGAGACACCAACAGGACTGGCATGGGGTAGGTTCAAGGCCTACTAGAAAAGTGGCATTCATGGGACACCTTCAGAACTTGCTATGAGAAGTACGATTGCGGACCAGCTTCTGCCCAAGACTTCCAAGACCAGCTGTATGCTAGATTTGATACCACAAAGCCAGGCCAATCAACAGGCAAAAAAACACTCCCATCCAAACATCCTAATAACCCATGCTTCCAAACAGTCATTTGCTTAGTTAGGAGCCCCAGTGGCGCAATGGGTTAAACTCTTGTGTGCTTGGCAGGACTGCTGACTGAAAGGTCGGTGGCTGAAATTGAGGGAGCGGGGTCAGCTCCAACTTCCCATGTGGGGACATGAGAGAAGCTTCCCATAGGATGGTAAAACATCCGGGTGTCCCCTGAGCAACGTCCTTGCAGATAGCCAATTCTCTCACACCAAAAGCGACTTGCAATTTCTCAAGTCGCTCCTGAAACAGAAAAAATATGTTTAATTGTCTACAGTGAGTTACACAAAACTCTACCTAAGAAGCTTTTTTGAGTCAAACTCCACTAAAAGTGCCTGAATGGGTTGTGGGCTAGTAAAAATTCCTTATTTGTTAACCACTGGAAATTTTCATCCACCATCCTGCAGACGAGGGCCAGAAATGGTTCCAGTGAACCCAGATAGTATTCATTTGCTTACCTCTTCGCGCAGGACATAGGCATACTCTGCCAGCAAAGTCGAGCTGATAATCCGCCATTTGTGTTTTGTCTTCTTGAAATGAGGATCGGGGAAGAGGAAGAACATCTTGCAAAGCTGAATATGAAAAAAAGCATCCCCCATATTTCAAGTCAAACATCTGCAATTCAAAGCGCCATACAAATTGCTATTTGCCTCCAAAATGAATTTGCCTAGATTAACAGAAGGACGGGCATCTTTCTCTCCCTTCCCCAGAGGAATGAGACTGCATTCAGTACCACAAGACATGCTGTGCGCATAGGCTGAAGATCAACAATTCCCATATCTGCCCCCCTTGTATAATATGGACTTCTAGTAGTAGTAGTAGTAGTAGTAGTAGTAGTAGTAATAGTAGTAGTAGACGACTACTGAGCAATGGGTTGTTGTTTTGGGCCGCGTGATCTCCGTTTCGCTCCCGGACGGAGCTTTCTCAAGGCCTCTTATATTGAAACAATCTGGCATTGCCAGCCCGTTGGCCCCTGGCTTATACCAACACCTTGGGAGTTATTCTTCTCCTTTTTTGTCCAATTGGAAAAATGGAATTTGCCTATCAGGACTGAGGACTTGTGTATTTGAGCATATCATTTTGGCACTCCGGGACCTTTTGCAGTAACGTACCTCTTGACTTTATATCATTTATACCGGATTATCCGGCTTTGGAGAACTGATAGACTGAACTCGTCACGCGGTCTAATTTCGTCTATTACAGACGCAAGTATACGCACTTGGTCTTGCAATGTGTTTTGTGTTGACCTCAATGCCTGAATAATGTTGTTATAATATATTTTTGATACTGTTATACTGCCTTTGTGTATGAATTCAGCGTTAATTGGACTTCTAACCAGCATGTATAATGATCAGAGATTTGGAGAAATGAAGCCCAAAACATCCGGTTCAGAAGTACTATGAGAGATTCTATTACTTCTGGCATCTCAAGATTAAAACAAACAAATATGCACTGTGAAAGATTTTTGCCAAAGTTTTAGGGAACCCAGCCCAAACTTCAGCAAGTAGAACCCACCAATGTCAGACAACAATTACCATCAGCCTCAACACATTGGTTGCTTGAAAATGATACGCATTGGGGGGAAAGCTGTAAGATTTTCCTGCTTCTTGGCAGGGGGTTGGACTGGATGGCCCACAAGGTCTCTTCCAACTTTATGATTCTATGATTTCACTTGGACTATCTGAATAACATCACCACAATATGCCAATTGTGATGGAGCACCTTTCAGTGGTCATAAGAAGCTGTGAAGCACAGCTGGGGGTCAATGGGTTGTGGAGGCAAAGCTGGAATGGACAGTAGTTGGAAATTAGAAGGAGCCAATGATCTGATCAAAACATGGCAATATCGTATGCAACTTCTTTTTAAAAGAAAATAAAACACTCCTGAGCAAGACCCGCTATTTAGGGATTCAATATCCATAGTTTCCAAAAATTATTCCCACCAAGAACTATGAAGAGAGCTTTCTCTCTTACAGGAAACAGTGAGAATTCAAATGGGGTCTTTAAAACCTTCCATCAAAATACTTCTTGGGGACCCTAAATGGCAAGATAAACCACTTTGTTATCCACAGAACTGCCAACAATGCCTTTTGAAAACTCACCTGTCCCTTGTGAAAAAAGTTAGGCAGGTGCTTCATGGCATTGCTGCGAATGCAGGCGACATTCTGGAACTGCCCAGGATGAGATGCTCTCAGTGACCGGATCCTGTCGTGCACATAATCCGAGACCTTCACGCGGATCTCCAAGCCCAGCATTAATGTGTTAGGGAATAGAGGTGACAAGGCAACTGAAAAGGAGAATGGTCATTAGCAATGGAAGAGGAGAACTAGTATCACCCTTTCTCATTCACACCCCATCTTTGAAAGCAAGCCCCCATATTTGTGGTTTTATTCACTGTTATCCACAGTTTTGCATATCTATTATCCATGCAAAGTCCACAGCATATTCCCTGTGATTACCAAATTTGGGGGGTGTCATAATGTGAACTGACTTCAGATGGCCACATTAAATGTACTCCACCCTCAGACATGCGATGCAGAGCTGATACTGAAAATGTTAATTGGTAAGGAGTAAAATACACAAATTAAGAGTTAAACTCCTAAATAAGATGGCCACAACGCTCACCTAAAGTTGGCCATGTCAGCCCCCAAGCTTTGCAGCCAAAAGCTTTAAACGTTTACAGTAACAAACACACACACATACACATTGCAGCCAGCCTTGCGCCCACAAAACTGCTTCTAGAAGTTTGGGGAAGTCTCACTAACAGAAAAGGGGGGAAAAAGTATCTGGTCATAAGACATGCTTACATACTCGGGAGTTAGTTCCCACTAAACTAATTACTTTCTTGTACAGGATGGGGCAGGAACCTGAAAGGACTTCATGGGGACTTTATTATTATTATTATTCAGTTGTAAGCATAAGGGGCTCTGCCTTTCTTTCTTGGGATGTCCCAAATGAAATCACTTCAGCCTGAAATGTTTTCACTTGGTTCTGGGTTTTGATACACGCCAACCCACAGTCATATATCATGCTACCATTATCCCATCACCAATGGGAGGAGTGACACCTTATCACAAGAAGTGATGGGCGTTTCACCACAACAGGCATGTCATGGCAATTTTAATCAGATACTATACATAAACCCTGATGTCATTGTGTGGAAATCACCTTAGTGGGAATCAGCCCATATCCAGTGAGCTGTCGTTCCTAAGAACATGGCATAATGGTCTTTTTAGAAGAATCTGGAAATGTCAGGTTGTTGAATTCTGCATCAAACACGGTGTTTTGCTTTTATATGTTATCATAGGAATTTCTCATATTTGTATTGTTGAAATTTTTCCCCATCTTACTCTATTGTTGCTACAGATTTTCTCAGATCCTAAGAGAAGCATTTTGTGCTCAAAACAGATTGGAAGATTTATAATTCTGTAACTAAAAGAGGACAAGATTTTACCAGTCCTACCAAAAGCCCTCTTCAACTGCTTTCAGGGCAAAAGTGAAAAAGGATAGAAGACAGTGACCATGGCTGAATACCCATTCCTTCTCCACAAAGTCACCCTTATTTTCAGAAATGAAAGCCAAATAAAGTAAAAATATGTAAAAAACCACCATGTTGGAGGATCATAAAGTTTTCCTGTTATTTGTAGTAACACCGAAACAGGACACACAAACATCACAGACTTCTCAATGAACAGCTTTCATTTCTAATCTCTGCCCGTGTTTTTGTTCATTTGTATTCTGCACAAACTTGCAGAAATATTTGATCTGGGGTGCTTTCATGCACATTCTTGCACAATGGCATTCTAAATCCTTTGTGCTGTCTAGCTGTTGCAAATCCACATCTGTTTTCATTCACATTATTACAGAAAGACACCCTTCCCTTCTCAGCAACCAGGCCTTTCAGCAAGAGAGACAGTTGTGATATATCTCCTTGTTTTTGCCTCTTTAGTGGTTTTCGCAACACATTAGATGTCTTACGGACAGTTTCAAGAGAAAACTGGACAGTATCTTTCCATAGAAGAAGTCAACAGTATCTCATCAAAGTGGTTGGAATAATACACAGCTGAAGTATTCAATAGATGGAAGCTGGGACACGTGTAGTAAAATGAGATTAGAGCAGTGTTTCCCAACCTTTTTTGAGCCGCGGCATACTTTTAACATTAAAAAAATCCGGGGGCACAAAATGACACTCTAACACTCTAACACAGTAAAGAACAGCTTTACTGGTAGCCTGCTGGGAGCAGCTGCTGGGAGTGCCAAAGCCGGGGGGAGGGGGCAGGGCATGGCGCGGCCTGGCTCCACCCCCTGCTTCAGCTCTCCCAGAGCTTCTCCAGCCTTGAGGGGGCAATGCCAAGCCATTGGTGGCAGAGCCAGCACAATGCTGGCTTGGCACTGTCCCCTCAAGGCTGGAGAAGCTGTGGGAGAGCTGAAATCAGGGAGGGGGCGGAGCCAGGCACAGCAGGAGGTCCATCACGGCACAATACTATGCCACGTCACAACGGTAGGGAAACACTGGATTGGAGTGTGGACAAAGGTGGCAAGTGTTATTAATGAGAAAGAACTCATAAGCCAGACATGGAGCAAGTGAAAAACTATAGACCACTTTCATTAGTTAATAACAATTATAAGCTGTTTGCAGGAATTTTATCAAGCAAGTTTAAACAAATTTTAGCTAAAATAATGCATGGGGATCATGCAGGCTTTGTCCCAGACAGATATCTGAGCTAAAATGTGAGAACCATGTTAGATATACAGTGTTGCCTCACTTATTGCGGAAGTTCCTTTCCAGGACCATGTGCCCTCTTTGGCAGCAGCCCCTCCTCCTCGCCGCCTCCGCTACTCCCTGCTTCAGAATCCCCTTGGGTGCTGTTGATGCCACTGCCAGGCTGGTAAGGCCCTGAGCTTGGCTCCCCCTCCTGGCTCCCAGGGGGGAGAAGGAAAAACCAGCGAAACAGCGAATCAGCAATAAGCGGATCGCAAAGTAGCAAGGGAACACTGTAAGAGAGTACGCTGAAAAGGACCCGAGCAGGGAATGCGTTTTAGATGAAGAGAAAGCATTTGATAATGTGCAGTGGGACTATATGACTAAAGTACTGTACCATTATGGAGTGGGTCAATGCATTAGAAAGGCCATAGGCGCTATCTACTTAAAACAAAGGGCCAAATTGAAAATAAATGACCAAATGTCTAATTTTGCAGAAATTCAAAAAGGGACAAGACAAGGCTGTCCCATGTCACCTCTACTGTTTATCTGGATATTAAAAATATTGAGCAGCAGAATTAGGGAAGCTAGCAAAATTAAAGGAGTCAAAGTAAAAGGTGATGAATTTAAAGAGAAGCCGTATGCAGATAATCTGGTCTGCTTCTTAAGGGACCCTTAAGAAACACACACTTTAAAGGAGGTTATCAATGCATTTAGCATTGTGTCAAACTTTAAAATTAATAAGGAGAAATCTGTATTTTTAACCAAAAAACCTATCCAAAAGTAAGATTACTAACCTGAAGAAATTAACCAACTGTTAGGCAGTGCCATAAATCCAATCCAATAAGCCTTTATTGGCATATAGAGTGCCAAAAGTAAAATATTTCTGACTATGACTACCTAACAAAAGAGTAAACTTTATCAAAGTAATTATGATAAAATGTGGGATGAGATCAAAGGAGATCTTGAAAATTGGCAAAGACTTTTCAATTTACCTGGTTTGGGGGGGAGATAGTAGTGATAAAAGTGATGGTTGTACGCAAAATGATGATTCTATTTCAAAATTTACCAATTATTATGGGGGTAAAGGGGTTTGAAAAATGGAAGAAAGATCTGGTCAAATTCATTTGGAAAGGCAAAAAGCCAGAATTCCCTACAGGAAACTTATTGATGCAAAAGACAGAGGGGGCCTGGCATTGCCAGATCTCAGATACTATTATGAATGCAGATTTTAGCTGGCTAAAGGATTGGATTAAGCTGGATAATAAAGAGTTTTATTTAAACTAGAGGATCATAATTTAAGCTATGGATAGCATGCCTATCTGTGGGATAAAAATGACAGGTGAATTAAAAATTTAATGGCCATATAGTAAGAGGCAGCCTTTTAGCAATGGGGAAAAGGTACAAGAAAGGGAAAGAGCCAAAAAACCCCTTATGGTTGGAAGCAGCACAGAAACCAGCTACACACATTGAATCTGAAACGCACAAGGACTTCTCCCCTTGAGTGTCCATTGCCCGTTCTCTTTATCCAGATAATAAAGAGAACGGGCAATGGACACTCAAGGGGAGAAGAATTAGGGATAAAAGGCTGGTTCAGCTTCTTTCAATTGCATGAAGATTTAGGAAGGATGCAAGGGTAGGATTTGCTTCTAAACATTGGAGTTAGAATGTATCTTAGAGAAGGGAAACAAAGATCTAATCTCCAGGCTTTATAAATATACTAGCTGTACCCGGCACTTTTAGGAGATGCGAAAGTCTGTCATGCGTTGCTGTGGGTATGTGTGTGTTGCCTCCTTCCTTCTGTCTTGTCTGTCCCTTTCTGTGTATGTACAGATGTGTATGTTTGTGTGCATATGTATATGTGCATGTGTATATGTGTGTGTATGGGTGCATGTCTGTATGTATATATGTATGTTTGTATATATGTGTGTGCATGTGTATATATGTATATGTGTGTATGTATATATGTGTGTGAATGTGTATATATGTATATGTGTATGTATGTGTATATATGTATATGTGTGTATGTACTGTATATGTGTGTGACTGGGTATATATGTATATGTGTGTATGTATATATGTGTGTGCATGTGTATATGTGTGTATGTATGTGTATGTATATATGTGTGTGAAAGGGGGAAGAATGACATGGGGAAGAGAGGGTGGAACGTGGGGAAGGCTGGGAATGGAAAGTGGAGGGAGAGGGGCTGGAGAATGGGGGAAGTTAAGACTGGGAGAGGAAGGAGGAAACTACAAAAAGGGAGGCCTGGGGTGGGGAAAGGGTGGTAGAGAAGTGTGTGTGACTGGGGGGGACTGAGACGGGAAGAGAGGAAGAGGTTTACCCTGGCCAAGGAGAGAGAAGCCTGGGGCCGCCTCCTCCTCCTTTCCCCATCCCTAGAAGGGAGAAAGCATTGAGGGGAATGAAAGCAGGGAGGCGAGGCGGCTGCTTGATTTTGGACGGTTTTTCCCCCCTCCGAAGAAGATCTTGGAGGGGGAAGCAGAAGCAGCAGCGCACCTCTTCCCGGGCCGCAGCCTCGAAACTCCGCCCTGGGGATTCTGCCTCTCCTGCTCCTGGGAAGGCCCCGAAGCGGAAGAGGAGCGGGTGCGCATCCCTTTCCCACAGCAGTGTCTGCCACTGCCGCCGCCATTTCCCCTCCCTCTTTGCCATCCCTTCTTCTTTCCAAGCCGAGGAGGGAGCTGAGGGAGGGCTCTGCGCGGCGCCAGCATTTTGTGTGGGCCGATGTCGGCCAATGGGATTCGCTGGCGGCCGCGGAGGATGCTGGGTAATATAGGGGTTTTTTTGTATCGTTGTTTTGGAGGCCTTCTAGGTTTTGGGGGGGAAAGTTTCTTTGCTTAAAACCTACCTTGCCTGAGGCCTATTTTTGTTGCCAAGTTTGGTGTCTCTGCCTTGGATGGTTTCTCTGCCTATGGCAGTCGTTCCACGATGGGACCTCCTTTATATCAGTCTTTCTCAACCAGTGTGCCGTGGCACACTAGTGTGCCGTAACAGACCTCCTGCTGTGCCACGAGAAAAGCTCTCTGCCCCCCTTCCTCCCCCCCCTCCTGCCGAACTCCTGCTGCTTGGGGGAGGAGGAGGAAGGGCCGGGCAGTGGCGAAGAAAAAGAAGAAGGGACCGGGGCGCCGCCTCCTTTGGCGGTTTCCCCAGCCAGCCTCCAATCCGCCATGACTCCCACCATGACTCTTGCCCCTCGTTCACTGAAGCCGCGTGGAGGAGGAGCCCGCCCACTGAAGCCTGTCCACCGCTCATGCTCCTCCTCTGTAGGAGAGCTAAAGCTGGGGAGAGGGGGCGGGGCATGGCGCGGCCTGTAGGAGAGCTAAAGCTGGGGGAAGGGGCGGGGCATGGCACGGCCTGTAGGAGAGCTGAAGCTGGGGGGAGGGGGCGGGGCATGGCGCAGCCTGGCTCTGCCCCCTCCCCCGGCGGCACTCCCAGCAGCTGCTCCAGCCTTGAGGGGACAGTGCCAAGCCAGCATTGTGCTGGCTCTGGCACCGCTGGCTTGGCACTGCCCTCAAGGCTGGAGCATCTGCTGGGAGAGGTGAAGCCGGGGGGGTAGGGGCGGGGCATGGCGCAGCCCCTACCCCCGGGGGGGCGGAGCCAGGCTGCGCCATGCCCCCACCCCGGCTTTGGCACTCCCAGCAGCTGCTCCCAGCAGGCCACCCACCCCAGCTGTTCTTTACTGTGTTTGAGTGTCATTTTGTGTCATTTTGGTTGGTGGTGTGCCCCCGGATTTTTTTAATGTTAAAAGTGTGCCGCGGCTCAAAAAACGTTGGGAAACACTGCTTTATATAATAGATTCTAGAGCAAGTATGGGCAAGCCCTGGGGCTGGATGCAGCCCTTGGACTCTTTTCTCACACCCTTTTCTCTCACACAATCCTTTCCTTCCTTCCTCCTTCCCTTCCCCTTTTTTCCCTTCCACCCTTTCATTCTTCCTTCCTCTTTCTCTCTCCTTCCCTTTTGTCTTTCCTTCCTTCTCTCTTTACTCCCTCCCCACCCTCTTTCTTTCTCCCTCCATTCCCTTCCACCCTTTCATCCTTCCCTCTCTCTTCCCACCTTCCCTTCCTCCCTTTCCTCCTTCCCTCCCGTTTGTTTTCCTTTCCTCCTTGTCTCCTTCTTACTCCTTCAGTTCTTCCTTTCCACCTTTCCGTTTTCCTTTCCTTGCCTCTTTCCTCCCTCTCATCCTCTTTATCCTTCCTTCCCTTTTGATTTTCCTTCTTTCTCTTTCCTTTCCCCTTTCCTTCCTTCACCCTTCCCTTTGTTCTTTCAGTCCATCCTTCTCCTTTCCCCCTTCCCTTTTGTCTTTACTTCCTCCTTGCCTCCCTCCTTTGCCTCCCTTTCTCTTTCCATCCTTCCCTTCCTCCTTTTCATTTTTCCTTCTCTATTTCCCTCCTTCTTCCCTTCCTTCCTTCCATCACCGGGCAGCCAGTCCTCTTAGCAGGGAGTGTTAGCATGCAGCCGCCAAGTTAGAAAGTTTGCCCATGCCTGATCTATAATATAATTTAGTAGGCCCTCCATATTTGCGGGTTTAGCTTTTGCAGATAAAATTATTTGTGGCTTTGATTAATGTGTTCTCTCTAGTAATCTCTAGGTCCTTCAGTGTAACTGTATGGTCAACTTCTGCTGGACAGGCCTAGAAATGTTGAGAGACACATTCTCTCAGATTAAAAAAACCTATTTAACCCGTTTCCCACTTTTTCAGGGGTCCTGTGTCCCTAAGGCTGCGAACATGGAGAGCTGGCAAGATTTTAGAAGCTTATAGCCATAGAACCACACTAACACTTCGAACAAACTCCCACAGAGAAAATGTTAAAACATGCTAAATGTATCTGGGGGGGGAATTACCCAGCAATCCCCCATAGCCGCAGCCAATATCAGCAAACTCTACTTGCGATGCAGGCTTGGTTCTCTCTTCCACATCCTTTGGATCGTCGTGCTGATTGTCTTTGGTCAAAGGGGCAAAGAAATCTGGAAACAGCAGAGACCAGTCCATTTCTTGAGGCTTGGCAGGACTAACGGGGGGAAACCAACAAGAGTTCCATGAAATGCCATTCCTAAAGAATAACTACAGAGATGAATGAAAACCAAAGATTGCTGTAGTGGTCAAAAGGGGAGAAGACTCAATACACATCAACTTTAGGAAATCAGTTACAAAACGCCACCCATGTGTTTGTGTTCTCTAGAACAGACAATATGTCAAAGCAATTGAAAAAATATTTTGAGGGGAGTAGTAGTTGAGGCTTCCTATGGAGTCTTCTTATGATTTCAGTTTTAAGACAAAAGTCGCAGACTTTAGTTATTAGCCTCTACCAGGAACTCTGCACTGTCATATAATCCAGATTCCCAAAGCAGAAAATCTACATTATCTGCTTTGAATTGGATTATATCCGTCTATACTGCCATATAATCCAGTTCAAAGCAGATAATCTGGATTTTAGATGACAGTGTAGAAGGGGCCTAAAACGGTTTAGATCAGGACATCTCCAGTTATCTGTGAGAAACTGGTAATTATTTATTCAGTGGGGTAAGCATCAGCATAACATATCTGTTGATGGCTATCATCCTTCCTATGCAATGGTTTGCAGATCAGAAGTGGCCCATTGGCCAACACTTTGAAACGCAGGGGTTTAGACCACTTTTTCCAATGACAAAACCTTTTTGTCTATGACACATTTTTTTTCCTGCAATCAATCAGAATTTTTTTAAAAACCTAGGGAAAGACTCAAAGTCAATACGCAAAGAAATCTTCCAGTGGCTCACATTCAAGAGACATTTTGACCATCTGACATCAAAAGAAGATCCAGAAGGGCAACAACCTTGGCTGCATTACGGTTCCTTTCTTCTCCCCATTGTGACTCACCCCATTGGGTGAGTCTAGAGCAGGGGCCCTCAAACTTTTTAAACAGTGGGCCAAGTCACAGTCCCTCAAACTGTTGGAAGGCCGGATTATAATTTGAACAATACATGAATGAATTCCTGTGCACACTGCACATATCTTATTTGTAGTGCAAAAAAACCCACTTAAAAACAATACAATAATTAAAATGAAGAACAATTTTAACAAATATAAACTTATTAGTATTTCAATGGGAAGTGTGGACCTGCTTTTGGCTGATGAGATAGTATGGTTGTTGTGTGCTTTCAAGTCATTTCAGACTTAGATTGATCCTGAGCGAGGGCCGGGTAAATGACCTTGGCGGGCCATATCTGGCCCGCGGGCCTTAGTTTGAGGGGCCTTCGTCGAGCCACATCAGCCTTCTGGTTGCCTTCAAAGGGCTGTTTAATCCATGCATGGAGAATCAATAATTTTTTTACACAGTGGTTAGTGCTCTTTAGTTTTTACTCAATTTGGGTCCCTAGATGTTATTGAACGGCAACTCTTGTCACTTCTGATTATTCACCATGTGGAATGGAGCTAATGGGAACTAGTGGCTCTGAGGCTGGGGAAAGGTAAAAGGATGTTTTAGTCAGACATCATGCCCACATTGTATTCAAACCTCTCTCTCCTGACTAAACAGAACAAACTGCATCCTTTCAGAGGTTACTGTATCACAGCTCCCACTAGCTCGAATCATGATGTGTAAGGATGAGGAATACATGAGTTGTAGTCCAGCATCTGGACTACATAAAAGTACACGGCAGGCCTTGAGTTTGACCCGTGTGATTTAGGTCCTCCAGTGCAATTCTGTGGTTGATGTTCACCAGAAACTGACTGGAGAAACGTGGGATTCTTAGGCCCCTTCCACATAGCTGCATAAAATCCACATTGAACTGGATTATATGGTAGTGTGGACTCAAGATAATCTAGTTCAAAGCATATCTTGTGGCTTATCTTCCTTGATATTCTGAGTTATATGGCTGTGTTTAAGAACCCTTAGAGAGACCATATAAATTGAATCCAGAAATAGTCAAATCCGCAAAAGTAAAATCCTTAAATGTGAATGGTTGGTTGTACTTCCTTGAAACCCTGCCATTCTTACTCCCCCTTCAAAAGCAATCCTGTAGAAGGGTCGTAGCAAGGATTTTGATTCAGGGGGGGGGCTGAGATTGATTGGGGGCTGAGTCTGGGTGAGAGAGGATCTGCCCTAGCAAACCTTTTGTATCGTTATCCCAATACCTCCATGCATATGGGATATATTGAGCAAGGTGATCAGATCATGATACGAATAAAATTTTGTTTAAATAAAGTACCAGTAAGGCCTTCTTGCGGACCACCCTGAGAATTTCGGGGGGCCAAGGCCCCCTCCCCCAGCTACATGCCTGTCCTGTAGGCTCATTGTCCAAATTTACTATGAATGCTTTGGGCAGAATTATTGTCCCTGAATGTTTACGAATCAAACACTAAGGTCTTAAGATTATAAAGTGTCTGTGTTTTTAAAACTGTGGCTAAGAGATTGCCAGGCAGCTAGCCTGTGCCAGAAAGAAGGGGGAAGAGTGTGTATGAGAGTATAAATATTCATATGTATGTCGAGTCGCCTTTGGGCTGAGAGGCGATATAGAAGCATAGGAAATAAATAAATAAATAAATAGATGGAGTTACCAATTTTGGCTGGATCTCTATTGCCCTATATCCCAGGATCTGATTCCAGATTATCTGATTTGGATTATAAAAGGGCCCTTCCACACAACTCTATATCCCAGAATATCAAGGCAGAAAATCCCACAATACCTGCTTTGAACTGGGTTTCCTGAGTCCACATTCAGATAATGTGGGATTTTCTACCTCAATATTCTGGGATATAGAGCTATGTAGAAGGTCCAAGGCCCCTAGCACACAGCTGAATAACACCCCGCATTATCTGCTTTGAACTGGAATATATGGCAATGTGGACTCAGATAACCCAGTATACAGCAAATATTGTGAGGTTTTCTGCCTTTATATTCTGGGTTATTTGGCTGTGTGACAGGGCCCTTAGGGGCCTGCCACACGGCCAAATAACCCAGAATATAAAGGCAGAAACCCCCCATTATCTGAGTGTGGACTCAGATAACCCAGTTCAAAGCAGGGTTATCTGTTCTCTGTGGGGGTTTTCGTCTTGATATTCTGAGATACAGGGCTGTGTGGAAGGGCCCTCCGTCTCCAGTTCCAGATAATCTGGGATCTGATCCTGTGATATAGGGCAGTGTAGATCCAGACCTCTTCTACACTGCCATATAATCCAGATTACCAAATGAGATAATCTACAGTATTATTTATTTATTATCTGTATACCTTAATAAAGCGGAATGTTTGTATGTGTGCGGAGGGCGGGAGGGCGGAAGGACGGATATGTAGCAGTGTTCTGTTTGGAAGCCACTTTCACAGGCCACAGCGACCAGTGTGGGTGATGGACCTGCACCAACCTTGGTACACATAACCCCCCTAACCCCCTTTACATCCTGGTGGGGTTCGGGGGACATGACCCACAGATTATGGGATTTGTAGTACTTTCAAACACTTTGGTTCCCACAGACCACTGAGCCCAACAAAAAGGACCAATACAGATCACACTTAGCACACACAGCTCCCACTACCCACTCTACATCCTGGTGCCGTTCGGAGAAGGGTGGACCATGGATGATGGGACTTGCAGTACCTCTACTCACTTCCCAAGTCCGCTGCAACCCTCATCCAATTACTGATCGAGACCAAACTTGACATACATAACCCCAATGACTGCCTTCATGTCCTGGTGAGGTTCAGGGGAGGACTGACAATGGATGATGGGATTTGTAGTACTTTCACACCCCTCTGTTCCCACAGACCACTGCGTCCCCCAACAAACACCGATAAGGACCACACTTGGCACACAGAGCCCCAGTGACCCACTCTACATCCTACTGAAGTTTGGAGAGGGCAGAACATGGATGATGGGACTTGCAGTACCTTCCCTCACTTTCCAATCCTGCTACAAACCTAATCCAATGACTGATCAACACCAAACCTGGCACACAGAGCCCTCATGACCCACTATACATCCTGGTGCAGTTTTGTGTGAAACGGACCACGGATGATGGGACTTGCAGTACCTTCCCTCACTTCCTAACACCAATGCAACCCTCCTCCAATCACCAATACAGACTAAACTTTGCACACAGAGCCCCCATGACCCAATCTACATCCTACTACACTTTGGGGGAGGGTGGACCACAGATGATGGGACTTGCACTACCTTCCCTCACTTCCTAACACCAATGCAACCCTCATCCAATCACCAATACAGACCAAACTTTGCACACAGAGCCCCCATGACCCAATCTACATCCTACTACACTTTGGGGGAGGGTGGACCACAGATGATGGGACTTGCACTACCTTCCCTCACTTCCTAACACCAATGCAACCCTCATCCAATCACCAATACAGACCAAACTTTGCACACAGAGCCCCCATGACCCAATCTACATCCTACTACACTTTGGGGGAGGGTGGACCACAGATGATGGGACTTGCACTACCTTCAGTCATTTCATGATACCACTGCAACTCCCAATACTGATGGATCAAGGCCAAACTTGGCACACAGAGCCCCCATGACCCACTCTACATCCTGCTGCACTTCTCAAATCACCCGGGCACCGCCGGGTCCCCAAGCTAGTTTATTTATATAAATAATAAAATTTAAAAAACATTATCTGCTTTGAACTGGATTATATGAGTCTACAAGGCCATACAATCCAGTTCAAAGCAGATAATCTGGATTTTATATGGCAGTGCAGAAGGGGCACCACTGCAGCTGAATATCCTCCAAATCAAAAAAGGCTGACCATCTTGCAGTTTGAAAGTGTTCCAATTGGAAGACCATGGTTTGGATGCATCTACCAGTGTTTCTCAACCTTCCTAATGCCATGACCCCTTAATACGGTTCTTCGTGTTGTGGTGACCCCCAACCATAACATTACTTTTGTTGCTACTCCATAACTGTAGTTTTGCTACTGTTATGAATCGTAACGTCAATATCTGCACCAAATTTGGCAAAAATACCTGATACTCCCTAATTTTAATAGTGGGTTTGGCGGGATTGATTTTGGTCATTTGGGACTTGTAGTTGCTGGGATTTATCATTCATCTATAATCAAAGAGCGTTCTGAACTCCACCAACGATGGAATTGAACCAAACTTGGCACACAGAACTCCCGTGACCAACAGAAAATACTGGAAGGGTTTGGTGGGCATTGTCCTTGAGTTTGGGAGTTGTAGTTCACCTCCATCCAGAGAGCACTGTGGACTCAAACAATGATGGATCAGGACCAAACTTGGCATGAATATCCCATATGCCCACTGGTGGAGTTTGAAGACAATAGACCTTGACATTTGGGAGTTATAGTTGCTGGGATTTATAGTTAACTTACAATCAAAGAGAATTCTGAACTCCACCAACGATGGAATTGAACCAAACTTGGCACACAGAACTCCCGTGACCAACAGAAAATACTGGAAGGGTTTGGTGGGCATTGTCCTTGGGTTTGGGAGTTGTAGTTCACCTCCATCCAGAGAGCACTGTGGACTCAAACAATGATGGATCAGGACCAAACTTGGCATGAATATCCCATATGCCCACTGGTGGAGTTTGAAGAGAATAGACCTTGACATTTGGGAGTTATAGTTGCTGGGATTTATAGTTCATCTACAATCAAAGAGCATTCTGAATCCCACCAACGATAGAATTGGGCCAAACTTCCCACACAGAACTCCTAAGACCAACAGAAAACACTATGCTTTCTGATGGTCTTTGGCGACCCCTCTGACACTCCCTCACGACCCCCTCAGGGGTCCCGACCCCCAGGTTGAGAAACACTGATCTACACAGTCGAATGAATGCAGTTCTGAACCCCACTTTAACTGCCAGGGCTCAATGCTAAGGAATGGTGGGAGCTGTAGTTTGGGGAGGCTGGAAGACTTTGTGGAGCTCCAGCTGCCCTGACTACACAGTAATACTGAGCCGTGGCGGGGCCAAGCTGCGCCCCTTCTCCAGTGGAGAGCCGGCCAGGAAAGCCACCCGCAGGCGCAGGGTTCAATGTTCAATGCCGAGCCGGCACTCACTAGTGGAGTGTGTGGTCTGCCAGCGGGTTGGAGTGGGCGCGCTGCCGGTAGAAGCGCTTCTGGGGCGGCGGAGGGCCCGCCTCCGGCAGGACTCCCTCCATCGCGGTCACCGCTCACCACGTGGAGCCCCCAGCAGGCAGGAGGCGCGCGGGATAATGCGTCACGAGCGTGGAGGGGCGGGGCGTAGATGCCAGGCCTTCCTCTTAAAGGGCCAGTAGTACTTCTAAAGTCTGGAAGGATTTCCTCTGGTTCTTCCTCTGCCTTTCCTTCTCTGGCTGGCAATGCAAGCCCCAGTTCACCACACCTAGGCCCCTTCCACACAGTGGAACCAGTCAGAAGTCCAAAAAAAAAAAAAAAGTACTGTAAATGAAATTTAAGAAGCTAAAAACACAGAAAAGATCTTAAATACTTATTTTAAACTAAAGCATTACCTGTCCAGAGACGATCTGGCCACGGTGATCCAAGCGACGGTCATCTCGAGGCTGGACTACTGTAACGCCCTCTACGTTGGCCTTCCCTTGGCGACAGTCCGGAAACTCAAGCTGGTGCAGAATGCCGCGGCTCGCTTGCTGGTGGGAGCACCAGTGAGGGAGCATATTACCCCCATCCTCCGGCAACTGCACTGGCTTCCTATCGAGTACCGGATTGCCTTCAAGGTGCTGGTTTTAACCTTTAAGGCCTTGCACGGTCTAGGGCCTGTGTACCTGAGGGACCGCCTTACCCCCTACGTTCCCCCGAGATCACTGCGCCGGAAGAGCAAAACGTATTGGTTATAGCATCGTCCCGCGCCTGCCACCTGTCCAGCACAAGACAGAGAGCTTTCTCTGCGGCGGCTCCAGTACTCTGGAATTCGCTCCCTGACCATGTCCGAATGGTCTCCGACAGGGCCGTCGCCAGGATTTTGATTCCGGGGGCTGAGTTTGGTTGGGGGCTGAGACTGGGTGGAAGAGGGTCTACCCTAGCAAACCTTTTGTATTGTTATCCCAATAACCCGATTAATGTGGGATATAATGAGCATGGTGATCAGATCATGATATGAATAAACATAACTGTTTAAATAATGTACCAGTAAGGCCTTCTCGCAAACCACCCTGAGAATTTCGGGGCTGAAGCCCCTTAGCCCCCCTGGCTACATGCCTGGTCTCCGAGCTCCTCCCTTTTTGAAGAGAATGTAAGACGGCTCTCTTCAGGCTAGCGTTTGGGTAAATCTAAACTCAACTGGTTCGTCTCGCTGGCTAAGAAATCGTAGCCTGTAACATCTAGGTTATGTATTGTGTTTTACTGTTTTTACTGTATGTTTTATTGTATGTTTTTATTGCTCATTTGCTTGTGATCCGCCCCGAGCCTGCTGGGAGGAGCGGAATATAAAATTGATGAAATAAATAAATAAATATATGGCAGTGTGGACTCAGATAAATAACCCAGCTCAAAGCAGATGCTGTGGGATTTTCTGCCTTGATATTCTGGGTTAGATGGCTGCGTAGAAGGGTCCAGCGTTGTTCGTACATGACCACCTGCTCATCCATAGATATGACAGATATCCCAGGTACTTCAGGTACATCCCAGGTACATACACCGGGAAGTGGCGCAGCTGGCTAAGTGTCAGCTGCATAAGATCTCTCTGACCAGTAGGTCATGAGTTTGAGGCCTGCCTGGGTCGAGGTGGGTGCTCGACCTTTAAGTGCAGCCTGCTGTCGACCTTTGCAGCCCGAAAGACAGTTCATTTGTCAAGTAGGAGATAAAAGTACCGCATTAAAGTAGGGAGGCAAATTTTGACTGATTTATGAGGCCATTAAAGAACCCAGGAATCGCTGAGGATTGCGGAAGGAACAACAAAGGGATGCTGGTAAACGCTGAGAGAGATGAGGACTGCGTCAGCTCCCCCTGGTGACCAGAAGTTTGTCTATGTTCGTCTATATATGTAGCAACCCAGTTCCCTTTCGTACCTGGGGGGCAAGGGGCGGCACCAGGGGTCCCACTTGCATTAGGGCCAGCTGCAGCTGATGAGGACATGGAGGAAGGGGATGATGAGTTAGCTGGGCCTTCCTCTCCCACAGAGAGCTTGGCCTGGGATGATGAATGGCCTGACGGCTATGATAGCTGGGAAGTTCAGGCCGACCCTGAGAGTGATGATTCAGATCAGTATGAGAAACCAGGTGGTTTCGGGTCACAGGAAAGGATCAGGGAAACAGTGGAGGATGAGCCCATGGAAGCCGAAAGGGAGTTCGGCTCTCACGAAGATAGCAACCCAGGTGCTGGGAGGCAAGGACGGAGCTTTGATAGGAGACGGAGCATTGAGTCCAGCAGGAGGGATTGGCACCGTAGCCTAGAGCACCAGAGAAGCGCTAGAACCCGTAGCACAGATTGGCGCAGAAGCCTAGAGCGTCGGGGGCCTCGCCAAGGAATTAAGTATAGGATCCGTGGGAAAGGATCCTCAGTAGCTCGGCCACTTCTGTTCTGAAGGGAGTGAAGCGAGCGAAGATCCACGGAGCCAGGTTGCCGGCTCGTGCCTTGCCAAGAAGTTTCTTGGGCTTTGTTATGAACTTTGCCTCGTTCCTTTGCCACGGACCAAGTCCTTGATCCGCATTGATTTTGCGGAGCCTTTGCTACATTTGCCTTTGGATTTTACTTACGGACTCTTTACCTTTTTGATTGAACTTGATACTTTTATGGACAATTTACCTTTTCACCTGTTTCTTATTCTTCAATAAATGGTTAGCTGATTACCGTCTCTGTGTGTGTGATTAAGGGGCTGGGCCGAGACCCTGCATCGTGACAATATATTAGACAAATATGGCTATATGAGACAAATATGTCTATATATGTCTAAATATGTCTATATTTAGTGTACTTGAGGGACCGCCTTTCACCATATTGTCCCCAGAGATCCCTACGCTCCGGTGTACAAAATCTTCTCAACGTCCCCTCCATCCGGNAACTCCACCTGTCCTCAACAAGACAAAGAGCATTCTCGGTGGTGGCACCAACCTTATGGAATGCCCTACCTGAGGAAGTCAGAGGTATCAGGGAACTGTCCTCTTTTCGCCGAGCCTGCAAGACGGCTCTTTTTCGCCTGGCTTTTCCAGTTGAGTAACTGTTATGCTTTCTGTGTAGGGTCTCGCAATACAACACCGTGATACCAGAGCAGTGCCTTGGTCGGACCACCTGACCGTGAGGGTAGAGGTCAACATCCCCCTCGCAACACCACCAGAGCCTAGGCCTATCCTAGCCCGCCAAAAGAGCGCGATGACCCCAAAGGCTTTTGCAGCGGCGCTGGAACCCTTGGAAGTCCCCGGAGGATCTCTGTCAGATCTGGTCGCCAGATGGGATAGTGTGCTCTCTAGGGCCATTGATCAGATCGCCCCAAGGCGCCCCTTCGCCCAAGGAAAACCTGCTCTCCATGGTTTACAACACACCTGAAGCAGATAAAACATCGGAGGAAGCAACTCGAGTGTTCCTGACGACTAAAGCCGAGCGTGGAAACCAGAGCCGCCTATAGAGCCCAGCACAGGCTATATGAACTCGAGATCAAAAAGGCGAAGAGATCCCATAACGCAGCCCAGATTTCTGCTGCGGGCTCCCACTCGGCGCAGATTTTCAAAGTTGTCCGGAGTCTCCTCGCCCCACAAAGGGAACCTAACAACTCGGCGTTAACAGCTGACGACTTCCAAAGACACTTCATTGAAAAATCGCGGCCCTTCGGAAGGACTTACCATCGATCCCGAGGAAGACGGCCTGAGGTCCCAGCTCCCCATCCGGGCAACCGGACAGCGTCTCTCAGAGTTCAGCCCCTAACAACGGAGGAGGTGAGAAAGCTGGTGACCGGGCGAGAGCGACGACCTGCCCAACGGATCCCCTGCCCATCACATCTAATCAAGTCCAATACTGACATCTTGTCCGGTGCTCTGAGGACCTGGTGAATCTCTCTCTTGAAACAAGTGCCTTTCCGGACTCCCTGAAAGAGGCGAGAGTCACCCCCTCTTGAAAAAGACATCGCTTGACCCCGAGGTTCCTGCTAACTACCGCCCGGTTGCCAACTTACCCTTCCTGGGCAAGCTCCTTGAACGAGCAGTAGAAAGCCACCTGGTCTTCTTAGATCAATCCGGGGCTTGGACCCGTCCCAGTCGGGCTTCCGCGGGCCACGGAGTGGAGTCCGTTCTCGTGGCAATCACTGATGACATCCGTCGACAACTGGATCGGGAGGCTCGGCAATCCTAGTCCTCTTGGACCTTACGGCGGCCTTTGATACCGTCGACCACGACCTGCTTCTCCATCGCCTGGCGGCCTCCGGGATCCAAGACAGAGCTCTGGCCTGGCTGGAATCGTTCCTCTGCGAGGCCGCTCGCAGCGGGTCGAGTGGCAGGGTCAAGTCTCTTTGAAAAACGAATTGGAGTGTGGAGTTCCTCAGGGTGCCATTCTATCTCCCACCCTCTTTAATATCTACATCCAGCCCCTGGCTAATATTGCTAGGAGCCATGGGTTCTCCTGCTACCAATACGCAGACGACACGCAGCTGCTCTTGAAGCTTGACCCAGGGTCATCATCAGTACCGGACAGTTTCAGCCTAGGATTGAGGGCGGTGACGAGCTGGCTCAGGGCATATAGACTCAAGATCAACCCGGCTAAAACGGAGATCCTCTGGCCGGTCGTCCCGACCCCCGCCCACCACTTCCACTCTTCGAGGGCGAGTCCCTGGCTCCAGCCCCGGCGGTGAAAAGCCTGGGAGTGATCCTAGACGAAAATCTCACGATGGAGGCCCAGATCCAGGCTGCAGCTAAGGGCGCCTTTTTCCATCTCCGTAGGGCCCGTCGGCTGGCTCCTACCTTCCACCAGAGGCCTTGAGAACAGTGGTCCATGCCACTGTCGTCTCACGCCTCGACTACTGCAACGCCCTATATGTGGGCCTCCCCAGACAACAACTAAGAGGCTGAAACGTATCCATAACGCCGCAGCCAGACTCATTACTGGGTCATCAGTGAGGGGTCACATTTCCCCCATTCTTAAAGAACTTCACTGGCTGCCCCTAGAGTTCAGAGCCCTTTACAAACTCCTGGTGCTCACCTTTAAAGCCCGGCACAACATTGGGCCTTCCTATCTGAGTGACCGGCTGACGGCCCAGCGAGTAGAGGCCAGCACGCTCCATCAACGGTGACCGCCTGACTACCCTGGAGTGCGGGAGGCTAGACTGGCGGAAACTCGGCGGAGAGCCTTCTCCGTCGCGCCCCTTCGACTTGGAACTCACTGCCGCCCACCCTCAGAGCCTCTCCGACTCTATCTGGATTCCGGCCAGCCTTGAAGACCTGGCTCTTCCGCCTAGCGTTCGGGACTGGCTCGGTACCTGGACTACCTGAGCCACCCCTCCTGTTCATATTCCATGTTTTTAAACTGTTGTACATTGTTCACCCTAGGGTTTTAACTGTTGTAAGTCGCCCGGAGCACCGCCGGTGGAGGGCGACTCACAAATATTAAAGTATTATTATTATTATTATTATTATTAGTTTAGCTTAGTTTTTAGAATCATTTTAGCGCTAGTAATGTTTTTAGATTAAATCATTGCTTATCTGCTTTTACACCGATGGTCTATAATGTCAGCTCTACGCCTGTTTTTTACCTGTTGTAAACCGCTCCGAGCTTCTAGAGGGAGCGGTCTAGAAGCCGAAAGAATAAATAAATAAAAAAAATACAGTATATATGTCTAAATATGTCTATATATGTTGAACTTCAGGGATTGTCTGCAAGTATGTGTACTGTAATCCGCTCTGAGTCCCCTTTGGGGTGAAAAGAGCAGAATATAAATAAAGTAAATAAAATAAATAAATAAATAAATATGTATATGTGTGTGTGTAGCTGGAGATACACTTTTAAAATTTACCTGTTCCAACTTACATACAAATTAAACTTAAGGACAAATTTACAGAACTTATCCTGTTCACAACTTAGAGACTGCCTGTACTGTAAAAACATATGAAATAAAATTTATATCCAGCTTTAGCACTTGTGTTGAGTTTATCTTTTGGGCGGGGGGGGGGGGTCAATGTTTCAATAACATATACACGCCAGGATTTGACAGGAGGCAGCTATAGGGTTTAAAGTGGCATGGCAGCACTTCAACAGTTGAGTGTGATAATCTCCAAAGCTGCCCTGTTCCTGTGGTATCGAAGTCCTGGGAGTAGTAGTTTTATAAGGTTTTTAGCCTTTATTGTATAATGATTGCTGAGCTTCACCAAACTATAACTCTCATGATTCCATGGCATTGTGCCATGACAGTTAAAGTGGTGTCAAACTGCATTCATTTACAGTGTAAAATGTTGTTGTTTTTATTGTGCCATATGGCTTTTGTGAGCCGCCCCGAGCCCCCCCGGGAGTGGCGGCATAGAAGCATGATTAATAAATAATAAATAAATAAAGTGTAGGTACACCCCAAGATTACCTTCATTTTGCACATGGATGTTTGTGAGACTTACAACACTAATCAAGTGTTTTGGGTTGTTCCATTGGGAAACTGCCTCTTTTCTCTGGCATGGCATTACACTTTTTTCTCACCATGACAGCATTTATGACATTACTTCTCGTATTTGCTTTCTTATGAATACAACAATGCCATTTATACCACGTGATGTACTCCATCTCCTGTTCAGTGACTCGCCTACTTTGTAAAAAAAAGGGGGAAGTTGCAATTTCACAATTACATAACAATGCTGTTAAGGAACCATCATATTTCCAGCCAAAATAGACACACTGCATCTACCTTTTTACTTCTTCTATGCATCTTCCTGCCAACCAAAATTTACCTGGTTCTGTTTTGGCATATTTCTCTTTAAACATTGCAGATCTATTATTTATTAACTCTTTAAACTTCTCCTGAAATGTTTTTTTTTTCTTAGTATTCATCATGAATAGGATTGCATTAGGACTGAGCTATTGCGCTACTGCAATTATTTTTTTTAAATAACGACATAAAAAATAGATGCCAGAAAATGGAGAATAAACGTCTAACTATTCTCCTGGGTCCTCTCGGAAATTCCCGTGTCTTCCCAGTCCAACCACCAGAAGTACTGTAACCCCTCCACATTTGCCTATTTGACTTTTTCAAATGTAGTTATTGCAGATTTGATTTAACTGTTCTTCCTTCATCACACCAGAGCTGAAAGAGTAGGCAAAGAGTAGGCATCCCATCTGAAATCCTGTGGTTGCCTCCTGCAGAATTCTAGGGTTTGTAGTTTAGTGAGACCCATAACCTCTCTGGCTGAGTATTTTAAAGGCCCCTCCTCTAAACTAGGAGGCAACCACAGGATTTCAGATGGGATGCATATTCTTTGCCTACTCTTTCAGCTCTAGTGTGATACTGGAGCATCAAATATTTTTAGAGAGTTGCTCTTTTAGGTAAAATAAAAATAGCAAAATTTTAATTGCAATTTTCACATCTACAGGAATTCTGGCAGCAACTGCAAGGAATTTCAAAAAGCTCATATTTATCAGAAAAACAAATCAAGAAACCAGGATTTTGGCAGGGAAAATGAAATGCAGTGGACATCAGTCTGCATTTTTATACATCCTCAGAAGAGCCATGGTGGTCTCAAGGTGCTAAAAGGAGACAGATACATTACTGTAGCTGCCCTCAAGGATTACTGTAAAAATAAGATGAGAATTTTCAGTTTTGGAAAATGGGAAAAGGGCCTTCTGGCATACACTTTTGTGGCTGTTTGTTGACTATCTACTGCAGGGGTGCTCACACTTTTTCAGCATGGGAGCTACTGATTAAAAAACCAAGTCCCAAAGATCACCTACCCAGAAATGTAAAACGTATAACTATTTTCTTATTTATTTATTTATATTTATTATTCATTTTTATGTACCGCTCCTTCCAGCAGGCTCGGGGCAGTTTACATAAAATGAAGTTATAAAACATCAACATTTCAATTTAATAACAACAATATAAAACAGAGCATAAAAATATATCCAACCACCCCATTTCTCCCACACTGCCATATTACCACACATATTATCAGCCAGAAAGTAAGAAGAGAGGCTGTTGAACTGCAAGACCATTTAATACTCAGCAAGGTAAACAAAGGGGCATGCATAAATACATCCAACCACCCCATTTCTCCCACATTTCCATATTCCCCAGCATATATTTCTCAAGGAACAAAGCAAGCAGAGAGGCTTTGGAGCTAAAAGGCCATTTTTAAACATTAAAATTAAACAAAGAGACATGCCACAGAACAATCAAGCACCCACCCCAAAGTAAAAAGACCGACTTTTGAGATGCGGTAAGGAAATGACCCCAAAGTGTCCTTCTTTTTCTCCTCCATCGTTGCTCCTATTTCCACACCGCCAGCATGCGTGCGACCTCCAGGAGCTCACGAGAAGTCCGAGGGGCAGAATGGGCGCTTCTGCGCATGAGCGCGGGGCCAGCCATGCATCGCGTCTCCTACGACTCTGAGTGGCTGGAGAAGGACAGAGGGAGGAGGAGGAATCCAAAAGAGGGGACCCATTCTGCCTCTTGGACTCTGGAGCTTTTGGAGGCGGCGCGCGAGCAGGGAGCGGGGGAGGAGCAACGACGGAGGACTTCTTTGCAGCATGCAGGGGCGCGTGAAGAGGATCAAGAGCAAGAAACCTGGTCAGGGGCCTGAAGATCACCAGGATGAGGCCCGAAGATCACCCTGGTGATCGCGATCACTGTTCTGAGCACCCCTGATCTACTGCAATCTGAAGTGCATCAAATGATTAAGGTAGATGGGGCCTGAGTCTGAAAGAACTGCTGGTTAAGCTGGAAAATCATTTTAATTGTGCAAAAGCTCCCCTGGCCACTGAGACCTGGGGTTCCAGGCTCAGCAATGAATCCAGGATCACTCCCAAACGCCTTCAGGGGGAGTGTAACTTCATCCAGCACAGGCTGTAACCCTATGCCTGTTCAGCCTTCTGACTGACCAGGAGAACCTCTGTCTTGACTGGATTTAGTTTCAATTTGTTCAATCTCACCCAAGCTGCCAAGCACCGGTTCAGGACCTGGAAAGCCTCCTTAGTAGCATGTGGGAAGGAGTGACAGAGCTGGACATCATCAGATACATTACAATTAAGAAAAAAGCCCTGCATTTGACCTGTCTCCATATATATTTTTCTTGCTTGTAATCAAAGAGTTGTTCAACATATCTTCTATCCAACTTCATTTGGCAGGGACAACCCCAAATACTCCCCATTCTTCCACTTTTAAAGCTAGACTTGAAATGTACCAGTTTCTCTCTGCAGCTCCTTCTCCTCCTCTTACAGTACATATAAAATCCCACATTATCTGCTTTGATCTGGGTTATATGGCAGTGTGAACTCAGATAACCAAGTTCAAAGCAGATATTGTGGATTATCTGCCTTGATATTCTGGGTTATATGGTTGTGTGGAAGGGCCCTCAATCTTAGGTCCTTCTACACTGCCATATAATCCAGTTTATAAAGGCATATAGTCCACATTATCTGTGTTGAACTGGATTATATGAGTCTACACTGCCACATAATCCAATTTAAAGCAGATGATCTGCATTTTATGTGGCAGTGTAGATGGGGCCATGGTCCTTGATTTCTTCATTTGCTGCAAATTGATCTCAAAGTGCAAAAGTAGCTTGCCTAACTCAGGCTCCATCTGCACTGCCATTTAACCTGGTTTCTGAATCTAAATTATCTCTGCTTCGAACTAGATTATATGAGTCTACACTGCCAGATAATCTGGGATAAGAAGATAATCTGGGATCAAATTCTGGGAAACAGAACACTGTACGGGATCAGTGTAGAGGAGCCCTAAGTGGCGCAGCGGGTTAAACCACTGAGCTGCAGAACTTGCTGAACAGAAGGTCGGCAGTTTGGGTCCAGGGAGTGGTGTGAGCTCCCGCTGTTAGGCCTAACTTCTGCCAACCTAGCAGTTCAAAAACATGCAAATATTAATAGAGCAATAAGTAACGCTTCTGTGGGAAGGTAACGGGGGAGGTGTCTACGGACAACGCCGGCTCTTCGCCTTAAAAATTGAGATTACCAAGACTCAAAAACTACTACACTTAATGTTAGGGGAAACTTTTGCCTTTTTAAAGAGGATCTATATGTGGAAGGAGGCCCTTTTCCCTATTTCCAAAGCTGAAAATTCTCATCCCATTCTCACAATACTCTTTGAAGGCAGCTACATGAATGTATCTGTCCCCTTTTAGTCTCTTGAGACCACCATGGATCTTCTTGTGTATATGTATAGAAATGTAGACAGATGTCCGTGAATGTTAATGGTAAAATGTAATAGTTAAGCATCAAAAGTGATGCTGGATTTCTTTGGGGCTCCGCTGTTTAAAAATTGTATGCCGTAACATACTTTTGATTTAAACTAAGAAAAGATATAAAGCATTGTATAATCAACTAAGACAACTATATTTTAAATGGGTAATATCTTTACTGTTTCACCATGCAGGGGTATCTGCTCTGGTTTTGGAGTCACAATAGGAGTTGCCCTTATTTTAATAACTTTTGTGGAACAAGAAGCTAAAGAGTTATTTTTATTTTTTAACCTGTAACATTAACTATAAAATCTTCAAGCAATGTAACTATAGTTTATTACTTGGTAAAAGTAGCTTTCGTTCTCTAGTTCTGGTGTACAGCAAAAAAACAAAACATAATTCTTTTATGTGTGGCAATAAGTTCCCAGATATCTGAAACCATAGATAACAGCAAACCTTATTGAAATTAAGGACTTCTAGCCCAAGAATACTGAGGGGGAACAACCAAGAGCCCCCTGCATTCAAGTTAATCTGACCTGCAACAGGGAGTTCCACAGTTTCTGGATGTCCCATTGGGCCAACATCGCTGAGAGTGTGGCTACAGCGGCTACAGCAGCAGCTTCAACAAGCAATCTTTCTTTACTTTGCTTTCTTCCCCTGACCCTAACATTGTAACAAATCCCCCAATAATCATTTAATTGCAACTTTTCCTCTTCATAGTGATACATTGTGTTCTTTACTGTCTCCAACTCTCTCGAAGCATGAACTTTTCCTTTCCCAAGCCGCAGATTGCTGCCGGCTCATCTGGAATGCTCTTACAGCATCCTGGGGAGGCCGAAACTGCCTTCCTCTGAACGGTGGATACGGAAACCCATCGGGCCCCCGTATTTGCGGGTCAACGGATCGCTTCCATTTCGGTGTCATATTTTTCCTGATTATAAGACTAACTACTATTTCGCTTTTACTCTTTGGGCCCCTATGCCCCCGGAATAACCTTTTTTATCAGAAATAAATAAACTTTAAATGGAGACCAGCTGATTGTCATCCATGGCTCCTCACTGCGACAGCAATCTCGCTACCATCCTGTGGATATCCGAAAGCCCGTGACCCAGGGAGCTTTCCTCAGTCACCCCTTGGGACCCGTGAAGCAAGCAGGCCACTCTGGCCCCATGACGAGACGGGATTTGTAGTTTTCTTCTCCTGAATGAACAAACCTCAGCCCTCCATGTCTGCAACAATCCCCAGTGAGAATCACATGGACTCAGCAAATCATTCCCCTTTAACACTTATGGATTTTCTTGAACTTTTATGGGACTTTTGCCTACTTTTGAAGGACTTTCAGAAACTTTTTGGGAACTTTTCCTTTCAAATCCCATGGACTCTCCTCACGATTTATGAATTCCAATGGACTCTGGTGAGTGGGATGGGCTGATATAAGATGATATGGTTCCTATTTCCCTTTTATATGAATGTCTTCCCTATATGCTTTCCCCTTCCTTGTGTTCCTGTATGAAAATATGAAATGCCACCTTTTCGTGAACCTAGCATACCAAGGCTCTTTCCTGGACCAGCTTATATCCTAACACAAAGGACCCAACAGGACGTTTGGCATTGATAATAGAACAATGGGCACACACCTTCAGACATCGGAGCCGGCCCATCTGGAGGACGTGCTCCATGGTGACGCACTCATTGTTTTTCATTCCCTTGGCCGATACCAAATGCAAAGATATCATCAATGGATCCCATATCCAGGATTAAGGATTACCAGGGTCTGGCATCCATGCCAGACCAAGATGTTTATTTCCATTACTTGAGACAATACCAAAAGCTATCTTGAGGACTCTTGTAGTAATCGCCAGCACTTGGACAAACATTAAGTCATTTAATCCACTCATCATTTCCTCTCGGTTCATTGTTTCCCACTTGGACCACCTCCTTTGCTCTTATTGGTCGAGAGCCTGAAGCAGCACTAGCTTCCTGATTGGCTGAGGCGCAGCAAAGCTGGCCGTGCCTCCCCACCAGCTGATGACTTCAACCAATCAGCGTGAAGCCGGCAAAGGGGGTGGGGGAGCGGAGTATGAACTTTGACAGCTCTGTTTTTCTCTATAAAAATGTAATATTTTGCATTGTACGGTATGTCAGCTCTTGGCAAATGATTGCAGCTTGACATCTGCTCCAGTTGGAACTAAATAAACAACTTGGTGGCATTTCTTCAACTTGGTGAGATTTTATTTGGGGAAATTCAGGGAAAATTTAATTGGTTTGCTTCCTATCTCGCCAGGGCTATATCGGATCCTTTTTGATGGGTCTGACTGGTCTCTGCCTTCATGGCAGGACCCCCAAATTCTTGCTCGATATCAATACCATATGCTGGACAACTTAGACAATGTCTAGAGATACAATATTTTGTGAGATACTGATCCCATGGATATGGGAGATCATAATGTACAAGACCAGACCCAAAACTAGGGAGTCGTTTGGACTCCTCAGGAAAAAGTGAGACGGGTCCTGCTTGGGAGGGCCCACAGACAAGCAAAGGCAACCCCTTCCGAACAAATCTTTTCAAGAAAACCCCATAATAAGTTTGTTTTAGGCCCTTTCTATGCTGCCATAGAATTATTCTAGATTATCTTCTTTGCACTGGATTATATGGCAGTGTAGACTCATATAATCAAGTTCAAAGCAGAGAATCTGGATTATCAATTTTGATAATCTGGAATACAGGTCCTTCTCAAAAAATTAGCATATAGTGCTAAAGTTCATTATTTTCCATAATGTAATGATAAAAATTAAACTTTCATATATTTTAGATTCATTGCACACCAACTGATGATTGTGGCATACAGCTCCTGAAAACCCAAAAATCCTATCTCAAAAAATTAGCATATTTCATCCGACCAATAAAATAAAAGTGTTTTTCAAAAAAAAAGTCAACCTTCAAATAATGATGTTCAGTTATGCAATCAATACTTGGTCGGGAATCCTTTTGCAGAAATGACTGCTTCAATGCGGCGTAGCATGGAGGCAATCAGCCTGTGGCAGTGCTGAGGTGTTATGGAGGTGTCACGATGCACGGACTTGACCGGCCCCTTAATCACACACACAGAGACGGACTGAAGGCTAACTACTTTATTGAATATAAAACAGTTCAAAGGAATATTGACCATAAAAATAGCAAAAGCAATCCAAAGGCTGTAAGCAATCAATTGTCCAAAAGCAGCTTGGTGAATAATCCAAAGGCTTGGCAAAGCTCCGCACAGCAATGCGGATTCAGGAACAAAGCAAGATGCAAGATGCAAGGCAAGACTTGGTGGCCACTAGCCAACTTAGCTCCGTGGACCAACTTCGCTACACGTCTACCCAGAAGAGACGTGGCCGAAGTACTGGGGATTCGTTCCCACGGATCCTATATTTAATCTTTCGGCCGAGGTCCCCGACGCTCTAGGCTTCGTCGTCTCCAATCTCTGCTGACAGACCTCGGCCTGTCTAGGCTGTGGTACCATCCCCTTCTGCTGGACTCAATGCTTTGTCTCCTATCAAAGGTTCGGCCTTGTCTCCCGGCACCTGGGTCTCTATCTCCATGAGAGCTCTCCTCCCTAGAATCTTCCCAGCCGCTCGCTTCCATGTTTTCACTCACAAGCTCCTGTGAGCCTCTCCCACCCGGCCGTTCATAAGTTTCGCTATCACTGCTTTCCATTTGCACCTGGTTATCTATCTCTTTGTAAGGGTCAGGCCAACCTTCATCCCAAGCCAAGCTTTCAGTGGGAGAAAGAGGCCCAGTGATGGGAAACTCTCCTTCAGGTAACCCTTCCAAATCCTCTTCAGAATCTATCTCTGCTGGTGCAGGCCCTAATGCTAATGGAACCCCCGGTGCTGTTTCCTGGCCCCCAGGCACAAAGGAGAACTGCTGTACTACAGGAGGCCCAGGATGCTTCGATAGCGGCCTTAAGATCATCCAGTGTTGGGTCTTGCGTCTCTCAACTTTCTCTTCACTATATCCCACAGATTCTCTATGTGTTCAGGTCAGGAGAGTTGGCAGGCCAATTGAGCACAGTAATACCATGGTCAGTAAACCATTGACCAGTGGTTTTGGCACTGTGAGCAGGTGCCAGGTCGTGCTGAAAAATGAAATCTCCATCTCCATAAAGCTTTTCAGCCGATGGAAGCATGACGTGCTCCAAAATCTCCTGATAGCTAGCTACATTGACCCTGCCCTTGATAAAACACAGTGGGCCAACACCAACAGCTGACATGGCACCCCACACCATCACTGACTGTGGGCACTTGACACTGGACTTCAGGCAATTTGGCATTTCCTTCTCCCCAGTCTTCCTCCAGACTCTGGCACCTTGATTTCCGAATGACATGCAAAATTTGCTTTCATCAGAAAAAAGGACTTGGGCCCACTTAGCAAGAGTCCAGTGCTGCTTCTCTGTTGACCAGGTCAGGTGCTTCTGCCGCTGTTTCTGGTTCAAAAGTGGCTTGACCTGGGGAATGCAGCATCTGTAGCCCATTTCCTGCACACACCTGTGCACGGTGGCTCTTGATGTTTCTACTCCAGACTCAGTCCACTGCTTCCGCAGGTCCCCCAAGGTCTGGAATCGGTCCTTCTCCACAATCTTCCTCAGGGTCCGGTCACCTCTTCCCGTTGTGCAGCGTTTTCTGCCACATTTTTTTCCGTCCCACCGACGTCCCAATGAGGTGCCTTGATACAGCACTCTGGGAACAGCCTATTTGTTCAGAAATGTATTTCTGGGTCTGACCCTCTTGCTTGAGGGTGTCAATGATGGCCTTCTGGACAGCAGTCAGGTCGGCAGTCTTACCCATGATGGCGGTTTGGAATAATGAACCTGCCTGGGAGTTTTTTAAAGCCTCGGGAATCTTTTGCAGGTGTTTAGAGTTAATTAGTTGATTCAGATGATTAGGTTAATAGCTTGTTTAGAGGACCTTTTCCTGATATGCTAATTTTTTGAGATAGGATTTTTGGGTTTTCAGGAGCTGTATGCCACAAGCATCAGTATTAAAACAAAAAAAGACCTGAAATATTTCAGTTGGTGTGCAATGAATCTAAAATATATGAAAGTTTAATTTTTATCATTACATTATGGAAAATAATGAACTTTAGCACTATATGCTAATTTTTTGAGAAGGACCTGTATATGGCAGCGCAAATCCAACCTTAGGGTCACTATAAGTGAGAAACTACTTGAAACCTCACAAAAAAATTCATCTGCAGTCTTTAGTGGCATTAACATATATAGAGACGCCATTTTATAAGAATAGCCCAGCTCTGAACTGAGTACGGTTTCTTTAAGGTGTCTTGCAATCAGAACCACACATATAAGAAGATGCTAAAAACAATATTTTTTCCAATTTTATTTTCTTTGGAAAGCAGAACTTGAGATTTTTTGTTTCTTAGAAGGCAGCTTCCTCCTTTTGCTGCAGCTGTTTTAGCAGTATTAGCTGGCAAATAGCTTGAAATTGCAAAATGTCTGTTTGTTAATAAATTCATACTCTCCTCATGACTCATTTCGCGTCTTGATTCATCCTCTCTCCAGAACAGTAATTGTGACGAGAAGTTGTAATTTCTGATCAGTTAACACAGATCTCAGCATGATAGTAAGATGTTAGAGCCATAACGTGCAGAAGAAAAGATCTGTAACAATAGCTGTTGCAACATAGAAGAAATATTGTTTGTACAATACACTTTTCTACAAAACCAGTTTTCTTTAGAACTCAAGAAGTTGGTTTGAAACTAGTCATTTTGCTTTCTTTGTTTTGTACACATTTGCAGAGGATTACCGTAACATATTATTAATATTTTCAATTTTTCTCAGGAACAAATGACCCATAAAATTTAAAATGTAAGCTAATATGAAGTGCATTTTATGTGCATACTTGACTTTTGCTATCATCTATATATATAAAAAAGAAGTGGTCGTGCAACGGGGCAAATGCACGCCAAAACTACATTTCCCACACACACACAAAAACACAGGGCCACTCATCCGCACCCCGAGGTACAAACTCCACCCACCGAAACACCCCTAAACAAAACACAACATCCCCAAAACATCCCCCAAAAAACAACATTACTGCGCATGCGTAAAAAACCCCAGACACACAAAATGGCCACCATGAAAACATCACAATACCAAGCATGCGCAACAACCAACGCCATGCCCCCCTCCTCCGCCGCTTACAAAAACACTCCTGAGACCAAGGAGCCGACATCCTCAACGCGGCTCCCGGGCCCCACCAGCACGGCCACCGCATGCAACCCAACACCAACGTCCCAGGAGGACGCCGCCGCGGTCCCGCCCAACCCTCCACCAGGAGAGCCAACGAAACAGCGAGGGAGAACAGTGCACCCACGGGACTACAACTCCCAGAAGGCTCCGCGCGGCTCACTCGGAAGAAGGGCGGAGACAGCACCAGAAGTAGGTCACAATGGCTGCCCAGAGCATTCTGGGAGCTGTAGTCCCCTGGCCGGACACGCCTTCTCCGCTATCTCCAAACACTTTCCGGACCAGGCTCAGGCGACCGCCGCCATACCCGCTTCCTCCGCCCCCTCCGCTGCCTCCTCCCGTCCTCCCCCGGAGATGGGGCCGGGAGGGAAGCTGCGCCGTCTCTCTCCCTATGGACTCCTCTTCGCGGGTAGCGGCGGAGAGACCTCTGCCACCTCTCTTCCGCTGCCCGAGGAGGAGGCCGCAGGGAGAGGGGTTGCCCGGTTCCCCTTCGCGAATGCGCGCACGACGGCAGGGCATCTCTCTCTCTCCTCTCCTCCTCCAGGATAACATAGGACGATGGACGGGGAGAGGACAGGAAGATAAAAGGAGGGACGGAAGGAGGACAGAAAAAGAAAGAAAAGGATAGATAGAAGAAAGACGGTGGCAAGGAAGACACGAAAAAGCCACAGCGAAGCGTGGCCAGGTCAGCTAGTTCTCATATATTTCTTTTAAACGTGAATACATCTATTTATGTTTAAATATATTTACATATACACACTTTAAGGAGGCTTGCAAACAAGCTGGCAAACATAAATAAATAGAATCAAACTTGTTGTTTCCATAGGCTCTCTCTTCACCAGCCATTAAATGGAAGCAAACGCTGGTTTCCCCATAGAAACGCACCCCAGATCCATTGTACTGTTTGTTGCTTTAAGGCAGTGCTTCTCAACCTTCCTAATGCCATGACCCCTTAATACAGTCCCTCATGTTGTGGTGACTCCCAACCATGACATTATTTTTGTTGCTACTTCATAACTGTAATTTTGCTACTGTGATTAATCGTAATGTAAATATCTGATATGCAGAATGTATTTTCATTCACTGCACCAAATTTGGCACAAATACCCCATACGCCCAAATTTGAATACTTGGGGGAGGGGGAGGAGGGAGATTGATTTTGTCATTTGAGAGTTGTAGTTGCTGGGATTTAACCTACAATCAAAGAGCATTCTGAACTCCACAAACAATGAAATTGAACCAGTCTTAGCACATAGAACTCCCATGACCAACAGAAAAAACTGGAAGGGCATTGGTGGGCATTGACCTTGAGTTTTGGAGTTGTAGTTCACCCTATATCCAGAGAGCACTGTGGACTTAAACAATGATGGATCTAGACCAAACTTTGCATGAATACTTAATATGCCCAAATGTGAACCCTGGTGGATTTTGGAGAAAATAGATCTTGACATTTGGAAGTTGTAGTTGCTGGGATTAATAGTTCACCTACAATCAAAGAGCATTCCGAACCCAACTAACGATAGAATTGGGCTAAATTTCCCACACAGAACCCCAAGACCAAGAGCAAATACTGTGTTTTCTGATGGTCTTTGCTGACTCCTCTGACACCCCCTCATGACCCCTCCAGGGGTCCCGAGCCCCAGCTTGAGAAACGCTACTTTAAGGTTTTTGACTGATAGGACTTCACCATCTGATACAGTCAGTCCTCTGTATCCACAAATTTCAACCATCTGTGGCTTGAAAGGAAATGTTTCAAGTATTTTAAAAAGCAAACTTGATTTGTCATTTTCTATATTTTACTACACTATTGTATATAATGAAATACGAGTAGTCATAAATTTTGGTACCCATAAATACCAATAAGCTGCAGGAGATATTTTTGGGCAGTGTTGTGTTTAGATTCCTAGCAAATTCCCTCTCCTTTCACTTGAAGTAGGCATGAATCTCTCTCATAGTACTTGGCATGTATTACATGACATCTACCATCTAAAGCAGAGCTTGAAAATGACATTTTTGTATTACAACTCTCACAATTCCTAAAGCTGGAGGAATATTTTTCATACCTTTAAAAGTTTCACCACAACAGGGAAACATATGGTCGAACCATATTTCCGAATGGTCAAGGTGGCAAAAGCTATGAATGGGGAAATGCATATAAACTAGGAAAGGCTGCATCAGTTTGCTTTTGCTTGAGGAAGTCTCCCCCTCTCCTTCTTCCCCTGATGTATTAATGAAGTTATAGAATGCCCAGAGAAATGATAGTGTCACGATCACGGACTTAGCGGGCCCCTTAATCACACACACAGAGACGTACTGAAGGCTAACTACTTTATTGAGTATAGAAACAGTTCCAAAGAATATATAGTCCAATGATAAGCAATTGTCCAAAAGATAGTAAGCAAGATTGTCCAAAGTAACGTAGCAACTAGGCTTGAAGCTTGGCAAGGCTCCGCAATCCACTGCGGTTCAGGAAACAAGGCAAGGCTCCGCAATCCACTGCGGTACAGGATACAAGGCAAGGCTCCGCAATCCAATGCGGTTCAGGATACAAGGCAAGGCAAATGCAAGGCAAGGCTTGATGACCACGGCTGGCTTGTGGTCCCACTCCGCTTCACGCCTATCCAGGAAAGACGTGGCCGGAGAACTGAGGATGCGTTCCCACGGATCCTATACTTAATCCTTCGGCCGAGGTCCGCGACGCTCTAGGCTTCTTCGTCTCCAATCTCTGCTCACGGACCTCGGTCGGTCTAGGACCCTAGACCAAGCCCTCCTGGTAGACTCAATGTCCCGTCTCCTATCAAAGGAGCGACCTTGCCTCTCAGCAGCTGTGTCGCTATCTTCCTGAGAACTTTCCTCCCTAGCACTTTCCCACTCGGCTTCGTCCATGTTTTCACTTTCAAGCTCCTGGGAATTCCTTCCCCCGGGGTGTTCATAACTCCCTTCGCTGCTTCCCATCTCCACCTGGTGATCGGAATCTATGCTAGGCCCAAACATCATCTCATCCCATGCCAAGCTCTCTGTGGGCGAACGAGGCCCATCCGAAGGGCCCTGTGCTTCACCCCAATCATCTAGCTCATCCTCTGAATCCACATCTGCTGCTGCAGGCCCTAATGCTAATGGAACCCCAGGACCTATTCCCTGGCCTCCAGGCACAAACGAGAACTGCTGTGCTACAGATAGTGTCCATCCACAGATGCTTTTATTACCTTCCTTGATAACAAAGTTGTGTCAATTTATGCTCTTGTGTAGTAACTGCCTGGTTTGTATATTCGCAGATCAAAAAGTGACTGTTCTAAACGTGAACTTTAAATCAAAGGCATAGAGGAAAACCATTATAACAAGCGACTTGTATCCACTTTTTCCTCAATCTCACCGGCCTGGAAAATCTAAACCATGAGCACCATCTGTTGTGAACTTCTATTTCACTCCACAGTATCACCTTTGAGAAATCAGCTTCAGACAATTTACTGCCAAAGATCCAGTTCAGTGCATTCGGGTGACCTGTGTGGCTTTGACGCACATTGCCAAAGATGGGTGAAAAGTTTGGCTACTCTCACAGGAAGCTCAGGGGACAGTAGTTAAAAAGTAATAATCTGTGTAGAACTGGCAGCCTCTTGCTCTTTGAAAAGACGTGGGTGAATGAATATCAGGGACCTTGCTTTGACTGACGTTGAGATATTACGTCTCTTCTTAAGTGAAAATAATCAGCTTGGCTGTTCTGTGTTGCTACTAGTTTTTGCCTATCTGCATGTTATCTACATAAAGTGTAGAAATTATATAATTTTATGTCAGGATGAGTACATGCTTTTTTTCTCACAATGGGCCCTTCCACACATCCCTATATTCCAGAATATCAAGGCAGAAAATCCCACAATATTGGCTTTGAACTTGGTCATCTGAGTCCACACCAACAAGGTTTGAATGATGTCCTCCTGCAACAGTCTTTAAAAGCTTCCTTCTTGTAAGTTCCTCTTTTAATTCCTTCCTATTCTGGTAAGAAGAGCCGACCATATTTCATAAATACTTGTATGTCCTTCCAGTCTAGGAGCAGGGGGTGATAGGTTTACTAATTCATAATTTTATTTTCATTGCTTTACTATGAAATTTTATTATCATGCATACATGTAATAAAACTAAAAGGAACAGATAATTAAGATTGCAGTCCTCTAACCATTCCTTGGAAATAGAAACCTAAAACTCATAGGAATTACCTTTGAGCTTGTGTGTATAAAAAAAATTCCTATTCTTCCTTCCCAAGGGAACAGGAAGTGATTATGGGGCAATAAAGGAGAGATATCTAGTACTGCAGGACTACCACTGACTATGAAAAGTATCAAAATAGAAGGAAACAAACACAAAATTTGCATAAACACAAAAAAGACTTACTAGGAAGCAGGCAGGACATGTTGAAGGCAGCTTTGAGTGGCAATCTCCGTTCTTCAAAATCCCCAAGTATCTTTTGCCCTGATAGGGTTTGTAAGCTCAGTCTCAGTGCATTAGACCAGTGATTTTCAACCAGTGTGCCGTGGAACACTAGTGTGCTGTGAGAGATCATCAGGTGTGCCATGGGAAATTATTTTCGAACTTCATTCATATATAAACTATAAGGCGCATCTGTCCCTTTAAGAAATGGAACCATAGCACTCTCGCATCACCTAAAAAGTGATGCGAGAGTGCTATGGTCGCGCCATCTTGGATTCGCTCAGACGCGGCTAAGTGAACAAAGTTAGAGTTAGTGCCGCAGCTGCGCGTCAATTTGGGATCACAGCAAGACAAGCTGTGAAAGTGATGGAGAAGTTTTTGAGAAGGGAAAATGCAAAAGCTATTTTGATATTGCTCTTGTTTTCAACGACTTATCTGTGTGAGATGAGCTTCTCAAGCTTGACTGCGATAAAAACTAAAAACAGAGAGAGACTGACAGCTGTTGAGCAAGAGCTTAATGTGCGTCTTTCTACCATTCTTGCCAGGATATCTATTTTGTGTTCATCGAAACAGGCCCAGGTTTCACACTGAGTGTATAAATACATTTAAAAACATATTAACTATATGTATTACTGTGTTAGAGTGTCATTTTGTGTCATTTTGGTTGGTGGTGTGCCCCAGGATTTTGTAAATGTAAAAAATGTGCCGCGGCTCAAAAAAGGTTGAAAATCACTGCATTAGACAGTCTATTACAGAGCTTTCCAAGCATTTCATGATGGTGGTACATGTTTTAGTCCTGCATCATTTGGAGACACAGTAATTCAGTTTTACTAGTAACCAGAGTTTAAATTAAGCCTGTATAAGAAATATAGACACAAACATAACCTGTGATAACGAAATGTATTGATACACAACGTATCTCATGAAAACAGTTTATTTATATGTATTTAAATACATTATTTATTGTTTATTTCACATAGGTCCAGAGATTTCTTATTAAATTTGTGCAACACAGCTTCACACTGCAGCTGACACATAACGTGTCACGACACATGATTGGGAAAGCTCTGGTCTATAGTATCTCTCTCCCCGCCTTCAAATGTAGTATTGCTGTTTCTACAGCAAGTGAAGTATAAATGAACTGCCCAAAGCAATCAACTTATAATCAGACTTAGGCTGTGAGTCAGATGTTTCAAGCACAACATACTAGATATTGCATTATCATGTCTCTGGTAAAAAAGAAGTACATATCTCAGTTCTATAATTTGCTGTGTAATCATATGTAGGAGAAGAGATTATTGGGCTGATAATTTCACAAAGTTATTTAGAACTTGACTTACAGTTGCATTTATTGTATTATTAATATTATATTCTCATCTTGTAACAAATGGAGCAAAACAGAAAGGAAGAAAGGAAAGAGGAAAGGAGGGAAGGAAGTCTATGAGAAGTCTGTGTTTTTCATGAACCTGCAGTCAACCACAAAACCAAAAGAACAACAACCCAATCTGAAGAAAACAATTTGACATTCTTCTGCCAAATACTGGAGGACAGGAGAGGCATTTTTTAAAAGGCCCGATAAAAAACAAAGTGTCAGAAATCCAAGGCAAAACAAATTTAAAAAATCAGAGAAAGATATCAAGGATTTGATGGGCTTTTTAATCTTTAGCTACTCTGATTTCCGTTAAGTCCCCCACAAATCACCCAAACAAAGTATTGCTCTCTCTGTGTTGAAATCGTGCCAAGGTGCCAAGCTAAAATTTAACTACAATGTGCGTCAAGGATTGGCCTCAGCCCTCAAAGCTCAGCAGAAGACTTCTTGCTCTCTTAGTGAACATGGGAATAACTTCCTTTCCCCCCTTCTTAATCCTTGAAGCTTGTTAAATCAGCAGAGATGGGTTAAGGAGCAGTGGCTGTCCTTCAAACCCTGGAGGGAAATGGGCCACAGACCAGCAAGCAAATGTGTTATTATTTTGCTAGTCGCACGCAAGGGATGACGATAGAGGGAAAAGGGAATGAAAGTTTGACACTAGACATGTTGGGAGGGAACTGTCGGGGGTTGTGAAGGAAGACAGCATGTCTGTCCATGTGAAACATTGCAGTACAGTGCGTAGTCAGTTTAAAGATTGTCCAGTGGCTTTAAACTAAAGCAACTGAGCTATGAGATGTGAATGAATGCTGAAGCAATTATTATGAAGAAAGGAATGGATTATACAGCCCAACTAGGCCTGTTTTCCCCAAACCCCATCTGTTTTCCCCAAACCCCATCTTTAGGCCTGTTCCTGGAGTTGTTTGGGCCACTGATTCAGAACATTGCATTGGAAAGACCACATCAGCTCTAGTTTCTTAGATTTGTATCATAAACTTTATATAATAAATCTGCTTTTGCTATGAAATAAGTAGATTTTCATGTAGTATACTTAATATGTTTCCTTCATATTTAAAATACTACTTTAAATAGTGCCTTAAATATTCTGATTTTCTATGAAAGAGTAGATGACAACTAGTACATGACATATGTTGTGTATCTTTTTAAAAAAACAGAGCAAAAGGGGGGGACTGGTGCTAATTTTGGAATCAGCAGGCCAAATGTACCCAGAAAGAGAATTCCACCAAAAAAAAAAATCTGCTTGAGTGACATCAACAAAAGAGAATAATCATGATGAGCAATCAGAAAAAGAGGCCTCATTGAAATGAAGTGCTTGAGGGTATTATTATTATTGAATGTCAATGGCATGAATGCCCCCAACAAAAGGTAATGTTATTTCTATACCTTAAAACAGGGCTGTCCAACTTCTACGGGCCCAAGGGCTGGAATTCCGGTCACTAATCACCTGGGGGGCCGAAGGGTCTGCCTCTGCCCCTGGCTCCACCCCCTCCTTTGGCTCCACCCTGCCCCTCCCCGGCTCCGCCCCCTCCCCAGCTCCGCCCTCTCCCCAGCTCCAATTTACTTACAATTGACCTTGAATTGTGGAGTTGTAGTTCACCTCCATCCAGAGAGCACTGTGGACTCAAATAATGATGGATCTGGACCAAACTTGGCATGAATACTCAATATACCCAAATGGGAACACTGGTGGATTGGGGGGAATGTTTCCTAATACCTTTGAGTTATTTGAGTCCACGCTCAAATTGGGACACACCAAAAAAAAACCAAACACCTCAATGCCGTCGCAGGGCTTGATGGGGCCTCCTTTCCCAGAGGTGGGTGGAGGAGGCCCAAAGAGCTCTCTCCCTCCCTGAAGGGAGGGGGCAGGTGCAAAGGAAGCCACGTTGCGCCCTGCATGCGGGGGAAGGCAGCACAACAAGGGGAGGGGGCGCGGAGGAGGGGAAGGAAGCTTCGCCAAGGAAACCGCTGCTGAGGGACCCCCCCCTCACCCAACGTCCCACTGTTTTTAGATTGATTGATTCGAGCCAGGCCCTTCCTTGCCCATACTGCGGGAGCCCTGCCACAGGGCCAAAGCGCCAACGCCGCCGCTGTCCCCGAAGAGCCTCGCTGGAGCCGAGGCCAAGCTCAGGCCGGGCGCGGCGGCCCTCCCATCCACGGGGCGGGAAGCAAGGGCCCTCCACAGGAAGAGGACGGAGCCAGGAGGGGCTTTCCCTGCCTCATTCCCCTCCTCCCTTTCTCTGAGGGAATGGGGGCTGGCCTGGAAGCAGCCGCGAGGGAGGAGGAGGCGCGTGCCCAGGCCGGCCGCAAATCCCGCGGGACCCGAGATTTTGGCAGCTATCGCGAGACTACACAGCCACAGATGGGATTTCGACCTCCCTCGAAATCCCGTCTGTGGCTGGCGTAGTCTTGCGATGCTTGCCTAAACCCGGAAGTAGGTATTTTTTAATTTTATTTTTATTTTTATTTTTTAATTTGTATTTTATTAAAACAAGTTAGGGGGATGGAGGGAAGGGGCTCGGGGGCCGTGTACGGCCCCAGGGCAGCCCTGCCTTAAAATATGAAGCAGACAGCATGGCATTGCAGGAGACTCACATCTCTAGGAAGGACCACAAGTATTTAATTCAAAAGAAACTAGGCTTGGAGTTTATAACTTCCAACATGAAAAAGAAGTGGGAAATGGCCCTGTTCATAAAATACATTTCTAGCAGAACAGATAAAATCAGACAAGAAAGGTTGATACCAATTAGTTACAATAAAAATTGCAACTCAAAAAATCTTAATTGGAAACCTTTATGCCCCAAACAGTGCCATATGCCCATACGCCCAAATTTGAATACTGGTGGGGTTGGGGGGATTGATTTTGTCATTTGGGAGTTGTAATTGCTGGGATTTAAAGTTAACCTACAGTCAAAGAGCATTCTGAACCCCACCAACGATTGAATTGAACCAAACCTGGCACACAGGACTCCCATGACCAACAGAAAATACTGGAAGGGTTTGGTGGGCATTGACCTTGAGTTTTTGGAGTTGTAGTTCACCTAACTAGAGAGCACTGTGGACTCAAACAATTGATGGATCTGGACCAAACTTGGCACGAATACACAATATGCCCAAATATGCACACAGATGGGGTTTGGGGAAAATAGACCTTGACATTTGGGAGTTGTAGTTGCTGGGATTTATAGTTCACCTACAATCAAAGAGCATGCGGAACCCCACCAGTGATAGAATTGACCAAACTTCCCCCACAGAACCCCTATAACCAACATAAAATACTGTGTTTCCTGGCGGTCTTTGGCGACCCTTCTGACACCCTCTCACTATCCCCGCCCAGGGGTCCCGACCCCCAGGTTGAGAAATGCTGCCTTAAGGCCATCTAGTCCAACTTCCTTCACCAGGGCAAGAAAACGTAATCTAAGCCCTCCTGACAAAGAGCCATCCAGCCATAGATATAAAGATATATATGACACACACACACATATGAATATCACATATAGTATCATTTGAAAGGGGCCCCTAAAGAAGGACAATAATATGTTGCATGTTTGAGAGTAGGCAAACCAGACCATCTTCACATCAACACTGACAAAGAAACAGCAAGAAATACTGTTTACCCACAAGCAGAAAGGCATTACATCTATTATGAATGAATGAATGAATGAATGAATAAGTTTTATTGTTCTAGCCATAGGCCATGACAAATTAAGCGCACATATTAGTGACATCCAAAGTACACATCACAATATAAAACTTCAGTACAAATATTAAAACTCATTAAAAATGACTCTTTAAATTCCAGTCATGTCTACAACGCACTGTATCATCCTGTGCCATTTCCCATCCTTCACTAAGGATTTTACTAGTTTTGCACGGATATTTTGAGCTGCCACTGCAAAAGTGGCAACCTTTATTGTTATATCTTTAGAGTAGTCTGCTAGCAAATCCTTAATCACTGCTGTCTGCTGCCAAGCCACCCTATCCTCCAGAAGCCCTCCTAGAATCTTCTTTCTGGGATCCTTATACAGAGGGCAATGTAGTAAGTAATGTGCTAGATCCTCAATTTCTCCTGAACCACGTATACATAATCTTTGGGAATAAGGTGTTCCTCTATATCTTCCCTCCAGCCAGGCTGAAGGCATTGTCTGAAACCGCAAGGCTGTAAAGGCTTTCCTGAGGGTCACCACGGTTAATTCTTGCAAGTAATCTTGGCAGTATTGATCACTCTTAAATAGGGGATACCAGGTGGAAAATTTCTGCTTTAGACTATCCCTCATGTTCTCGATCACATCCACATCCATTATTTTATCCCTAATGGTCTTCTTGTCCAGCTTTATTAGTGTTGTTATTGAGCCGTCAAAATACTGGTGTAGCAAAGACGAGCAATATTGGGTCCAGCCGCCCCACTTTTGTTGTTCTATCATACATTGCTTAGTCATGCTCTCTCATTACATCTATTAGAAACCAACACTTTCTCATTACTTTATTTTCTAGATCACCAGACTGGGCCACCGCAACGCATGGCAGGGGACGGCTAGTTTATATATATATATATATATATATATATATATATATATATATATATATATAAGAGAGAGAGAGAGAGAGAGAGAGAGAGAGAGAGAGAGAGAGAGAGAAATGTTTGTTTGTGGGATTAACATAACTCAAAACCAACTGGAGGAATTGAGACCAAATTTGGACACAATCTACCTATCACGCCAACAAGTGACCATCACTCATAAAAACACTGACAAACACAGCGGAAGAGACTTAAAAAGCCCAAAGATTTTAAAAAAATGCATTACACTGCAATTCACAAAGCCACATACATATATACACAAATATATACACACACATACACAGAGACTGGGTCACAGCAACACGTAGCAGGGGAAGGTTAGTGTGTGTGTATATATATGTGTGTGTGTGCGTGTGTATGTATATATAATGTATATATATACACACACACACACACTATATACAGTATACACACACACATATATATCTATCTATCTCTATCTAAATATCTATCTATCTACCCTATATATATAGGGGAGGGGTGTGTGTGTATATATATACACATTATATATACATATATATATATATAGTGTGTGTGCACGTATATACACACACACTCACTATATATACACACACACATATACATACAGTACATACACACAATATATCTATCTATCTATCTATCTCTATCTAAATATCTATCTATCTACCCTATATATATAGGGGAGTGTGTGTGTGTGTATATATATACATACATTATATATACATATATATAGTGTGTGTGCGCGCGTATATATACACACACACTCACTATATATATATATACACACACACATATATATATACACACACACACACACAATATATCTATCTATCTATCTCTATCTAAATATCTATCTATCTAGCCTATATATATAGGGGAGGGGTGTGTGTATATATATACACACATTATATATACATACATATATATATAGTGTGTGTATACAAACACACTCACTATATACACATACACATATACATACATACACAATATACTGTATCTATCTATCTATCTCTATCTAAATATCTATCTATCTAGCCTATATATATAGGGGAGGGGTGTGTGTGTGTGTATATATACACACATTATATATACATACATATATATATAGTGTGTGCGCATGCGTATATACACACACACTCACTATATATATACACACACTCTATATATATACACACACACTCACTATATATATACACCCACACACACTATATATACACACACACATATATCTATCTCTATCTAAATATCTATCTACCCTATATATATAGGGGAGGGGTGTGTGTGTATATATATATATATATATAGTGAGTGTGTGTATATATGTGTACGTGTATATATATATATTGTGTATATATATATACTCTCTCTCTCTCTCTCTCTATATATATATATATACATATATATATATACACACACACACACACACACACATATACACACACACCTCCCCCCATATATATAGGGTAGATAGATAGATGGGGGGGGCACTGAGGTGGAGCCTGCCAAACTGTCAATCCAAGGATACCGCGTGGTGTTGCCATGGCAATGAAACAGCGTACAAGAGTGACAACACGTTCCTGCGACAGGTCCTTTAACCCTATGGAACGCCAACGATCCAATGAACGGCCTCTCGTGGCGGCGGCGGTCTCCGCCGTCCAATCGGAAGCGAGCACAGAGGGCCACGCGCCCCGACCTGGGAAGATGGCGGCGCCCATCCTGGCGGGCGAGGCGGCGGAAGCGGGCCTGGCGTCGGTGTTCCCTCGGGAGCTGGGCCTGTTCGCGGAGGCCTTCCCGGCGGAGGCGCGCTACCGGCTCTGCGGGCACGAGCTGAGCATCGCCCAGCACCACGGGGGCCGCCTGGGAGTGGCTGCCCCCGTTTGGGAGGCGGTGAGGAAGGAGATCATACCCACCGAAGCAGCCCACTCTCTCTCGGCCTCAAAGGGAGGCAAAGGCAACCCCCCCCCCCCCCCACGAATCTGACCTAGGGAGCCCTGAGATAGGATCACTGTCAGACCAAGGGCCCTCCCAGACTGCCACATCACCCAGAATACCAAGGCAGGAAACCCCACAGTATCCGCTTTGAACTGGGTTATCTGAGTCCACACTGACATATAATCCGGTTCAAAGCGGATAATGCGGGATTTGATTCACATGTGTGGAAGGGGCCAGAGTCAGGTTGAAGGCACTTCCCAGCCACAGAAACGTGTTGATCTTGTATTCAGTATTTTAAGAACACACTTCCACAATTACCTTCCAAAATGATAGGATTTCAACCGTTTTCATACATGGACGTCTTTGGTACTGCCGGACCTCTTCCAAACTGTTGTTAGAGTCCTCCATCTTTCTTGAGTCCCCTCTGCACTGCCATGTAATCCAAATTATCAAATCAGATAACCCACGTTATCTGCCTTGAACTGGATTATTTGAGCCTACACTGCTATATAATCAGGTTTAAAACAGGTCATCTGGATGTTATATGGCTGTGTAGAAGGGGCCTCTGTCCTGTCCCCTTGAACCAGATTATTTGAGTCTACACTGCTATATAATCCGGTTCAAAACAGGTCATCGGGTTGTTATATGGCTGTGTAGAAGGGGCCTCTGTCCTGCCCCCTTGAACCAGATCATTTGAGTCTACACTGCTATATAATCCGGTTCAAAACAGGTCATCTGGATGTTATATGGCTGTGTAGAAGGGCCTCTGTCCTGTCCCCTTGAACTGGATTATTTGAATCTACACTGCTATATAATCCGGTTCAAAACAGATCATCTGGATGTTATATGGCTGTGTAGAAGGGCCTCTGTCCTGTCCCCTTGAACCGGATTATTTGAGTCTACACTGCTATATAATCCGGTTCAAAACAGATCATCCGGATGTTATATGGCTGTGTAGATGGAGGCCTCTTGTCTTGCCCCATCTACACAGACCGTTTAATGCAGTTTCAGGCAGGTATTGAAGAAAGTGATTTCACTGTGCAGCCGATTACATAGGAAATCCTAAATCTAGTTTGATTACAACAAACCACAGAGCAGTGATGTATATTAAGGGCTTTTTAAAAACTCAGGCCCCTTCAACACCGCCATATGATCCAGATTATCAAAGTAGATAATCCAAATTATTTGCTTTGATCTAGATTATATGAGTCTCCACTGTCATATAATCCAGTCCTAATCTGATAATCTTTTGAGGGAGTTTGATTGCTGGCTGCTGCAATTTGGAGCTAGCTTTTGAATTGAATTAAATGGTTAATGTAGATTGGGCCTAAGGCCCCTTCTACACTGCCCTGTATCCCAGGATCTGAATCCAGATTATCTTCTTATCCCAGATTATTTGACAGTGGAGACTCATATAATCCAGTTCAAAGCAGATAATCTGAAATCAGATCCTGAGATATAAGACCAGTAAAGAAGGGGCCTCGGTCTCTCCATATCCTTGCTCAGTTTTTTCTCTCTTCACGCACATAGTTATGCTTTGATTCATTCAGTTATATGCCCATTTTGAAGATAAACGAGTTAATGCAGCACTTCTGAAATTCACAGTATTAAAAGGAATGTGGGGGAAATGTGCTGAAAAAGGAGTCATGTAGATGCTATGCAATAAGGGCCTAAATATGTGGAAGGTGGGACTTGGGATGTGAGTGTTATGGGTTAGAAAGATGAAGAAGTTAGTCATAATGGGAGACATGCAAAGTGTGTTAGAAAGCTTTTTATTTTTTTGGTTCCAGTTACAATTTATATTTAGTTCATACTAGCTTGGGGACCCGGCCCTGCCCGGGTTATTTGTGAAGCGCAGCAGGATGTAGAGTGGGTCATGGGGGCTCTGTGTGCCAAGTTTGGTCTTGATCCATCATTATTGGGAGTTGCAGTGGTATCATGAAATTACTGAAGGTAGTGCAAGTCCCATCATCTCTGCCCCCCCCCCCCAAAGTGTAGTAAGATGTAGATTGGGTCATGGGGGCTCTGTGTGCTAAGTTTGGTCTGTATTGGTGAATGGATGAGGGATGCATTCTTTTTCGGAAGTGAGTGAAGGTACTTCAAGTCCCATCATCTGTGGTCCGTCTCACAGTAAACTGCACCAGGCTGTAGAGTGGGTCATGAGGGCTCTGTGTGCCAGATTTGGTGTTGATCAGTCATTGGATTAGGTTTGTAGCAGGATTGGGAAGTGAGGGAAGGTACTGCAAGTCCCCATCATGTCCCCCTCCAAACATCAGAAGGAAGACGACTGGGTCACTGGGGCTCTGTGTGCCAAGTGTGGACTTTCCCGGTGTTTTTGGGGGCCACAGTGGTCTGTGGGAACAGAGGGGTGTGAAAAATACTACAAATTCCATCATCCATTGTCAGTCCTCCTGGGAACCTCACCACTGAAGGCAGGTACTTCAAGTCCCATCATCCATGGTCCACCCTCCTCCAAACTGCACCAGAATGTAGAGTGGGTCATGAGGGCTCTGTGTGGCAAGTTTGGTGTTGATCAATCATAGGATTAGGTTTGTAGCAGTCTTGGAAAGTGAGGGAAGGTACTGCAAGACCCATCATCCATGTTCTGTCCCCTCCAAACTTCAGTAGGATGTGGACTGGGTCACTGGGGCTCTGTGTGCCAAGTGTGGTCTTTATCAGTGTTTGTTGGGGGCCACAGTGGTCTGTGGGAACAGGGGTGTAAAAGTACTACAAATCCCATCATCCATTGTCAGTCCTTCCCCAAACCTCACCAGGACGTGAAGGCAGTCATGGGGGTTATGTGTGCCAAGTTTGGTCTCGATCAGTGATTGGATGAGGGTTGCAGCGGACTTGGGAAGTGAGTAGAGGCACTTCAAGTCCCATCATCCATGGCCCACCCTCCTCCGAACTGCACCAGGACGTAGAGTGGGTCATGGGGGCTGTGTGTGCTGAGTGTGGTCTGTATTGGTCCTTTTGGTGGCCTCAGTGGTCTGTGGGAACCAAAGTGTTGGAAAGTACTACAAATCCCATAATCCGTGGGTCATGTCCCCGACCCGTGCCAGGACGTAAAGGGGGTTAGGGGGTTATGTGTACCAAGTTTGGTGCAGGTCCATCACCCGCTGGTCGCTGTGGCCTGTGAAAGTGGCTGCCACATATCCGCCCTGGCCTGTGAAAGTGGCTGCCACATATCCGCCCTGGCCTGTGAAAGTGGCTGCCACATATCCGCCCTGGCCTGTGAAAGTGGCTGCTTCCGCCCTTCTGCCCTCCCGCCCTCCGCATACACACATACAAACATTCCGTTTTATAAAGGTATACAGAATACAGATGATGTATTGAATACGATTCATTCAGGTTCTGTTCAGAGTTAGAAAGCATAAACATCTTGCAACACTGCATTTCCTGTCTAAGAAAAATAATCCTGATTAATAGCTATTTTTGCACTGAGAGCGTTCATTTTTCATTTATTGTCTACATTCCCGGCATGAGTTGTGATGAGATCATTTTATATCCATCTGACTCTGGAAGCCTGGCATGGAGCCAGATTGATTTGCTGTAAGGAACATGAAACATAGGAAGCTGTCTTAGTCAGATCAGTCTAATTATGTTTCTAGTTCAGTGCTATCTATTCTTGACAGTCACTAGCTTCCCCAGGGCTCATTTAAATGGTTTTCTCGTCAATTATTTCCTTTTCTTTCTTGTTTTTAAGTGTTTATCTCTCACTGACAAACCCAACTGAAAACAAACCAGCCATTTATTCCACTTAGCGATTTGTGACACACAAAGAACCTGGAAAATATGGAAGGAGAGATGTTTACCTGGACAGACATCGATTTGCCAAGTGCAAACTCCCATAAGGATCGAAGATCATTGCTTTGAGGGTTAAATTGCTTCTTTGAGAGGAGGGTTTACATTTGATAACATTCTGGAAAAGGTGTTCCATAGTGTAGGGAAAAATAGTATTTGAATGGTCCTTAAAATGTGTGAAATGTCAGACTGTAAGTGCTGAAACGATTTACAATAAATTGAATATTTCATTTAGGGAGCTGTTTCTTAGTACTTCTGAAAAGGGCAATTGTTTCTGGTACACTAAGCAAAGAGTAACACATGAGGTGGGGAGAACTCTGTCTATGCAAACAGATCTCTATGAAAACAGAACACCCTTTTTCATTATAACAGTTGTGATCTGTGTTTGTTTTTGTTTAATATTTCAAAACATATTAAATGCATTGTTCTAATTTTTCATCATAATATTCTCTATTTTCTTTCAAGGCTTTAACACTCTGTGAATATTTTGAGGCCGAGAAGCTGAACTTTTGGGGCAAGAAGGTTCTAGAACTAGGTGCTGGGACAGGAGTAGTGGGCATTGTGGCTTCTCTCCTAGGTATGTAGAGCTCCTTGCATGAATGGGATGGGGAAGTATCATTGTGAAACCTCTAATCCTGGAGCTTCTACCAACATCTAATATTTTCAGTCCAGTACTATGATATACAGAATACAAATGATCTGATTTCACAATTCAGGAAAGTCCCCATTAATTTCCCTGTTTATCTGACCAGCCGGTTGATCTATAAGCACCTAAAATATTATTTCAGTCTTGGCTCTATGAAACTCATACTTTGTACAGAGAGCTCCAAGTCGGGAAGGTTTTCTGGGCGCACTCTTCTTTCATTTTTACACAGCTTCTTACTAGGATATTTTTACTTATAAAACAAAATTCCCAGTTCTTTTTGATACCTGCTTTCAACTGAATCTTAGTGTATCATAAATGTATTGATTCCCTCTTTATGAGGCTTTGTATTATCCAAACATAAATGTTTTGCTTTCTTTTATGTGGAATATAGTAAGTAATTTGGACAGGGACAATACCTTACAGTGAGAAAACCTGTGGATCCCCCTATGTTGGATTCCAGCACCCGTTAATTCCAGCCATCATGGTTTATGGCCTGATACGGGAGTTGTTTGTCCTCCCTGGCATAAGTGTAGCCATAGCATACAGCCATACAGTATGTAGTCTATCTCTCTGTTCTTACAGCAGATTATATATTTGTATACCCAGAATGTCTTAAGAAAACGTGACTGTAACGGAAATCTCTTTCACATATTTTTCTCATTTTCTTCCAGGAGGTGATGTGACCATCACAGATCTTCCTGTGGCCTTGAAGCAGATAGAGGAGAACATCCATCGGAACCTGCCTGTGAAGTGCTTGGGCCGAACCAGAGTTTGTCCTCTATCATGGGGTGTGGACCATACCATGTTCCCTCAAAATTATGACTTCATTTTGGGTGCAGACATAGTCTATCTCAAGGACACGTTCCCCTTGTTGATCAGGACGCTCCAGCACCTATCTGGTGCGCAGTCCACTATCTATCTGTCTTCCAAAATGAGACAAGAACATAGTACTGCGTTGTTCTTTGAGACTCTGCTCCCCATGCACTTCACCTCAGAACTGGCCTTCAGAGATGAGACTGAGAATATTAACATCTACAAAGTGACCAGCAAAGGTCATACAGGACAATGAGTTTGCCAGTTCACCATAGACAATTTGACAAAATACTACTTTTTCCACCTTTAAAAAAAAAGAGGATCCAGAAATCTTACTGAGTGAGCCACCAGTTCATGGGAGCTACTCTTGAAGGTTTCTGCTCACCAGAGAATAACTTTTCTAATAATGACTTTCCAAGTTGACTCTTGCAGTACAATACATTCCTTAGTAACTGCAAGAGAAAGAAAGAGTGTGTCTCAGAAGTGGCAAAGCTGATGGATGTGTGCTCAGTGTTTCTTACCATGTCAAATCACTACCAACACAGCAAACTTGCAGATACAGACCAATTTATGGAATTATGTTACTGAATACTTCAAATAATTACTAATAATGTTCAGAAGAAAGGATTAAGGGAAAAGTTGTAACAAGTTCTCAAAATATACAAAGAGTAAAATGAAACCAAATGCATTGTCCAGTGGCTGCGCAGGTTGTAATTAGCTGTTCTCATTAGAGACAATCTTGAGCTCTTTTGTCCAATGTTTGTTTACAAAGCTCTCAGGTAATTCAAATAATTGGGACCATAGACAATGAAATACACAAAATGGGGATACATAATTGGGCCAAATACAAATCACGAAACTTGTTGCACTTTGTAGTTGCTCCAGTAAATCTATCCATGTTATGGATTTTGATTTTGTTATATTTCTCTACATAGCCAACACGTATCTGTTGGAGTTTGTTTCTAGGACCCTGTTGACTTTCTTCTGTGGATACCAAAATTTAAATGTTTAAGTCCCATTATATATAATGGTGTAGTAAATGGCATATCCCATATAAAAGTAAATGACTTAAGTGCTGGAGAGAGCCTGGGGATCTGTAAAATGGCAGGAAGCTATCTTGGCTTTTCTTTGCGAACAAAGATTCAGGAAGGACTCATCCCACGCTTTCTACAAGCACGTTGATGACTAAAAAGGCCAATCTGAGATAGGCAAGTCCGGTTGCAGAAAGCACAGCAGAAAGTCTTGGGTGATGTTGTTTCCAAGTTGCGGTTCTTTCTCTACGTTGTCGTTTCTCTTTGAGACTCGTTCAGCAGAAAGCTATAATTGTCTGCTTTTTGGAGTATTTTTCTGCGTATTTATTAGCCATGTTTTGTTGAATCCATATATGGAAAAGCTGTGGATATGTGGAGGCTGAGGCTGTTTGTTAAAAAAACAGTAAAATATCAAAACAAAACAACTGGATTAGATAGGCCTTGTCATCTCTTCCAACTCAGTGATTTTAACTGGTTACCTAGTGTGTGAAGAAAATAGCTTCAGCCCTGCCTATGCCAGGTCTTGCAGGGTGTGCACCATATTGTGGAATTATTTGTTTTCGTGATCTTTTTGAGGCATCAAGGGAAGAACGTGTGCTAGCACGTGATTGTGATCTCTTATGTCTGTGGGACTGGACTAGGGGGGTTTGTTTGTTTTTTTTGCTGCTCTTAGTGGAATTTGTCAAACCAATAAGGGTGCCTCTAATACAGAGGGTGGGAAAGTGTAGCCTCTAAGGCCCAAATTCATAGACCCTAAAGCTTTTGAAAGCCCTTATGTCCCCTGCCTCCATTAAAAAAAAATGTTTGGGCTATGGGCCAAAACCAAAAGCACTAGTTGCATTGGAATACCATTTAGCAGCCCCAGGGTAAAAAAAATGCCCCTGGTATCTCTGCAATTGCCCACTCTTGCTCTAATGCTTGTCCTCTTGGGTTTTTTAAAATGATGCCAAAAAGAAGGAAGTCCAATGAACTATTATCCAAATGCACAAAAAGACACCATGATGCCTTTTCTCTTTTTGAGATATGCTTTTTAATAAATACTTTCTATTGTAATAATTTTTGTAAGCTCAACATTAAACTGTATACCTATGCATTTCTTTTTTTTACTATAATGTATCGTCCCTTTCTTTTAGACATCTAGGTTTCTGTTCACTGTATTTTATATCTAAAAATAACTGCATGCCGTTTTAATCAACATGTTCATTACAAAAGCTGTTGCAAGTAATGTTTGTACTGTGTTTCATTTTTTTTCGCATTGTAAATGTTTGGAAAACTACCCTAGCATCCATGGTTTTAAAAGAATACTGGGACTGTAGCGGAAAAAAGTGTTTATTACATGGGCCCCTCACTGACTGTACTTCCATTGACCCGTTGTTTAAGTATGTGTATTACTAAGCAACTATGTAGTATTTTTTAAATTCTCAAATACGATCTTTTGCGTTGGTACTCATTACAGCTGCTTTGAAGGACACAGGATGGTGAAATTAATCTTGCATCAAATCAGGGAATAGGGTGATTAAACACAAATTCTATCTTTAAGGGATGACTGAGATTTGTGGATGAGCTAGGATTTGAACAGGGGGTTTCCCAGGCTGTGCTCTTAACTATTGATATGGGAACTACAGGGTTACTCAATTTCCTCTGGTTTGACATTTCTCTTCCAGAAACAAGGATAAAAACCCCACAAAAGGGCACTGATGGAATTAAAACAAAGAAACCTTGATATCACTTCCATGCACTCAGTTTTATGTTCCTAAGCCTCTATAACAGGGATGGGGAATATGTGGCTGTGTTGCAGTTCCCATCAAGCTGAGTCAGCAATGAAGAACAATTGGATTTTATATATTTATTTATTTATTTGTCATGTTTCTATACCGACCCTCTCAGCCCGAAGGCGACTCGGGATGGTTTACACAGGCAGTCTCTGCCCTCAATACAACATAGCAACAAGTCAACCCCCCCCCAGAAAAAAAACATATAATAACAATTTAACAATTAAAAACATACAATTGCAGCCTCAGCGTCATGTTGAAATCAGTTTCCATCACATCGTCGTCATTCCTTATATCCAATTAAGCCTTATATTTCATCAACAAATGCCTGCTCAAACAGCCAGGTCTTGACTTTCTTGCGAAATGCCAAGAGGGAGGGGGCCGATCTGATCGTCTTTAGGGAGGGCATTCCAAAGCCGAGGAGCCACCACTGAAAAGGCCCTGTCTCTCGTCCGTCCCCCCCCAGCCGTGCCTGCGAAAAAGGCGGGACCGAGAGCAGGGCCTCTCCAGATGATCTTAAACATCTCGATGGTTCATAGGGAGAGATGCGTTCGGACAGGTAAGTTGGACCCGAACCGTTTAGGGCTTTAAAGGCTAAAGCCAGCACTTTGAATTGTGCCCGGTAGCAAACTGGCAGCCAGTGGAGCTGGCACAACAGGGGAGTCGTGCGCTCTCTGAATGCCGCTCCTGTTATCAACCTGGCTGCTGTCCGTTGGACTAGTTGCAGCTTCCGAACAGTCTTCAAAGGCAACCCCACGTAGAGAGCGTTGCAGTAATCTATACGGGATGTAACCAGAGCATGGACCACCGTGGCCAAGACAGACTTCTCAAGGTACGGGCGCAGCTGGCGCACAAGTTTTAACTGCAAATGCTCCCCTGGTCACCGCCGAAACCTGGGGTTCCAGGCTCAGCGATGAGTCCAGGATCACACCCAAACTGCGAACCTGCATCTTCAGGGGGAGCAGGCATGTAGCCAGGGGGGGGGGGCTAAGGGGGCTTCAGCCCCCCCCCCCCCGAAATTCTCAGGGTGGTCCGCGAAAAGGCCTTACTGGTACATTATTTAAACTGTTATGTTTATTCATATCATGATCTGATTACCATGCACAATATATCCCACATTAATGGGGTTATTGGGATAACAATACAAAAGGTTTGCTAGGGTAGACCCTCTTCCACCCAGTCTCAGCCCCCCCGAACCAAACTCAGCCCCCCTTCCCGAATCAAAATCCTGGCTACGGCCCTGAGGGGGAGTGTAACCCCGTCCAACACAGGCTGTAACCCTATGCCCTGTTCGGCCTTTCGACAGACCAGGAGTGCCTCTGTCTTGTCTGGATTCAATTTCAATTTGTTCGCCCTCCTCCAGTCCGACACAGCGGCCAAGCACCGGTTCAGGACCTGAACAGCCTCCTTAGTAGCAGGTGGGAAGGAGTGACAGAGTTGGACATCGTCTGCGTACAGATGACACCGCACTCCGAAACTCCGGATGACCTCCCCCAGCGGCTTCATGTAGATGTTAAACAACATGGGAGATAGTATTGAACCCTGAGGAACCCCACAAGACAATGGTTGTGGGGTTGAACAGGTGTCTCCCAGTAACACCTTCTGAGATCGGCCGTCCAGAAAGGACCGGAGCCACTGCAAGACAGTACCTCCAAGCCCCATCTCTGCGAGGCATCCCAGAAGGATACAGTGGTCAACGGTATCGAAGGCCGCTGAGAGGTCCAGCAGAACCAACAGGGACACACTCCCCCTGTCCAGCTCCCCGTTTAGTCTTATAACATTGTAACAAATGGTCTCAAATACAATTATCAGGCTACTATGTTTGACTATCACAAGCTACCTTATTATCTTACAGTTACAGGTGATAAATACCCTTTTGCCTGCCCAAGATGGGATTTATAACATTGAAGTCACATGCAGTAAGGACAGTTTTGAGATGGTTTCACTGCATGCCTCTCCACAAAATACTCGAACTGGTTGCTTCATTTCATGTGCCTATTGTTAGTTCTGAATGAGGCGTTTGCAGAAACTTACTGAACTACAATATGACCCGTGTACCTATAGGACCAATTCTTGAAATTCTGTTCCTGGTTTGAAAGTGTCACTTCCTGTTCAATTGTGTGATACCTACTTTGTCTCTCTTGGCTTTTCTTCGCGAACGAAGATTTAGGAAGGACTCGTCCCACACTTTCCACAAGCGCATTGGTGATTCGGAGGTTGGATGTGTCCTTCGAGCATGTGCAATGGATTTTTCTGGTGGAACACAGCATGCACAGAACTGGCCTCACCCTTTAAACCAAAGGTTCGTCTGCCGGGGCCTAGCAAGTTTACGATGGTGGCAGCAAGGTCCTCAGGTCGTAGGTTTGGTTCGAGTTTCCTTCTCTTAGATGGTCGACCTTACAGGGTTAAAGGAGCACCATCTGCCCGGATTTGAATTTAGCGTTTTCCTTCTCTTAGGATGGTTGGCAAAGGCTAGGGAGCCCATCCTGCCCTTTGACGCTCTTTGTCAGGCCCTTCGGTTGTGACTTGTCTGGCATGCGAGGCCCTACCAGTGGCTATTATGCCACCGCCAGCATAGCTCACAACTTCATTAGGGTACGCAAGCCTCTCCCCCCACAACAAGCGCCAACAGAAAGTAGTTGTACACCAGAAACTTCGTTTTTGTGGCTGCCACAAAACATGTAGTGGTTGAGACTAGGAACCTCATCACACTTGAGAATGAACCCACTTTAAATCTGGTTACTGCCTCCTGCGGAATTCTGGGATTTGTAGTTTAGGGAGGAGACTTTAACAGCCTCACTAAACTACAAATCCCCAGAATTCTACAGGAGTTGGATCCATTCTCTAATGCGATGAAGTAATAGAGATTCATTGGGGGGGGGGGGGGAACCCAGCATAATGTGCTGCAGGATCTGCTCCAAAAAAAGAAAAGTTTTTGCAGTTTAATAAACATTTCCCATGTTTTTATGATAGAACCAATTAGGAAATGACATTCATAACCCAGGAACAAAGAGTGTTGTTATAGTAAAGCCCCCGCCCCTTTCTCCACTCCAGCACTGGGAATGTGGCGCAGCTGGCTGGGTGTCAGCTGCATAAGATCTCTATTGATCACAAGGTCATGAGTTTGAGGCCTGCCCAGGTCAAGGTGAGCTCTCGACCTATTGTGTAGCCTGTTGTCGACCTTTGCAACCCAAAAGTAGGAAATTAAGGAAGGAAATTAAGGTACCACTTAGTGGGGAGGCTTTATTTAACTGATTTACGAGGCCATAAAAAAAGATCTCCAGGAAACACGCTGAGGAACGAAGGAGTGCGACAGCTCCCCCTGGTGGCCAGATGTTAAATTGCCTCTGTCTGTCTTGTGTGTTTGTGTGTCTAAATGTAATGTGTACATTGCAATCTGCGGGGTGAGAAGGGTGGAATAGAAATAAAACAAATAAAAAATCCTGTAACCAATTTTTTTTGGGTCGTTTTTTTTGTGAAACTGCAAGTCGCTTCTAGTGAGAGAGAATTGGCCGTCTGCAAGGACGTTGCCTAGGGGACGCCTGGATGTGTGACCACCATCCTTGTGGCAGGCTTCTCTCATGTCCTTGTTTGAGGAGCTGGAGCTGATAGAGGGGAGAGAAGCTCATCCATCCGCGCTCTCCCTGGATTCGAACCTGCGACCTGTCGCTCTCCCTGGATTCGAACCTGCGACCTGTCGCTCTCCCTGGATTCGAACCTGCGACCTGTCGGTCTGTGGCAGGCTTCTCTCATGTCCTTGTATGAGGAGCTGGAGCTGGAGCTGGAGCTGATTAGAGGGGAGAGCTCAGCTCGCTCATCCATCCACGCTCTCCCTGGATTCGAACCCGCGGACCTGTCGGTCTTCAGTCCTGCCGGCACAAGGGTTTAACCCACTGCGCCACCGGGGGCTCCTTTCCTGCAATCAATAAAACACCTTGATACTTTCGAACCGGACATCTTGAAGCAAAATTGTCCCTCGTAGCGCCTTGTAGGAGCCTATGACAGGCGCTCTCTCAATGAGACAAGCGGCTGCCTGCTATTGCGCAGGCGCAGAGTAAGATCCACAGCTCCTGGCTTCTGAGTCCCTCGTCGCGCCCCGTAGAAGGTGGTGACGTCTCAGGCCAGCGCCTTGATGATGCAGAGGATGGCTGCTTTGGGGAGGGCGCTGGTCTTCTCTCAGAAAAGAAAGGTCCCAGTAGGACAGGTGAGGGGCGCCTCCTTGGCCGTGAATTCTCGAGATTTACACCTTGTGGCCCAAGATCTTCCTTTCCTCCTTGTTTTAAAAGTATTACACCACGTTTAACTTACAATCAGGGCAATCCGCATTCAGGGAAAAAGGGGGGGAGTGCACCGAAAAGAAGGGGATTAAAAGTAAGAGATAATACTAAGCATCACCCAAACTAAAACAAGGCTCTGAACCCCTGATCCTAACTGCAATCAAAGGGGGAAAAATAGATGTGCTCTCAGGAAGTTAGTGAAGGTACTGCAAGTCCCATCATCCGTGGTCCATCCTCCTCCAAACACCGCCAGGATGTAGGGTGGGTCATGGAGGGCCTGTCTGCCAAGTTTGGCCATGATCCGTCATTATTGGGAGAAACAGCGGTATCATGAACTTACTGAAGGTACTGCAAGTCCCATCATCCGTGGTCCATCCTCCTCCAAACACCACCAGGGTGTAGGGTGGGTCATGGAGGGCCTGTCTGCCAAGTTTGGCCGTGATCCGTCATTATTGGGAGAAACAGCGGTATCATGAACTTACTGAAGGTACTGCAAGTCCCATCATCTGTGGTCTGACTGTCCTCCTCTCAACTGGATGTAGGGTGGGTCATGGGGGCTCTGTCTGCCAAGTCTGGTCTTTATTGATCATTGGAGGAGGGTTGCATTGTTTTCAGGAAGTGCGTGAAGATACTGCAAGTCCCATCACCCATGGTCCATCCTCCTTCAAACTGCACCAGGATGTAGAGTGGTTCATGTGGGCTCTTTGTGCCAATGTGGTCTTGATCAGGCATTGGATGAGGGTTGCAGTGGTCTCAGAAAGTGAGTGAAGGTACTTCAAGTCCCATCACTCATAGTCTGTTGTACTCCAAACAGCACCAGGATGTAGAGTGGGTCATGGGGGCTCTGTGTGCCAAGTGTGGTCTTGATCAGTCATTGGAGTAGGTTCACAGCAGTCTCGGAAAGTGAGTGAAGGTACTCCAAGTCCCATCATCCATGGTCCATCCTCCTGCTAACAGCACCAGGATGTAGAGTGGGTCATGGGGGCTCTATGTGCCAAGTTTGTTCCTGATCAGTCATTGGATGAGGGTTGCAGCAGTCTCAGGGAGTGTGTAGAGGTACTTCAAGTCCCATCATCCGTGGCCCGTTGTACTCCAAACAGCACCAGGATGCAGAGTGGGGGCTCTGTGTGCCATGTTCGGTCTGCATTAGTCAAAAAAACAACAAAAACTTCTTTAAGTACATCAGAAGCAGGAACCCAACTAGAAAAGCAGTTGGGCCACTTTCGGCGACAATGGCCAGAAAGGGAAAATCAGCGAAGACAAAGAGATTGCTGAGCGGCTAAATGACTTCTTTGCCTCGTTTTCACACAGGAGGACAGACAACATATGCCTTCAGCTGAGTCAGTTTTTTCAGGGAGGAATTAAAAGAATTAAAACAGATAGAGATAAACAAGGAGGATGTTCTCATATGCCTTACTAAACTAAATGTCAACAAATCACCAGGTCCAGACGGCATCCACCCCAGAGTTCTTAAGGAACTCAAGTGTGAAATTGCTGAACTTCTAGCTAAGATATATAACCTTTCTCTAAGATCAGGCACTGTCCCCGAGGACTGGAGGAAGGCAAATGTAACACCAATCTTCAAGAAAGGATCCAGAGGTGATCCAGGAAATTATAGACCAGTCAGTTTAACCTCAGTTCCAGGCAAAATGATGGAAACCATTATTAAAGAAAAAAATTACTAGGCACATAGAAGAACAGGCATTGCTGAAAGAAAATCAACATGGTTTCTGCAAAGGCAAATCATGTCTTACTAACTTGTTAGAATTCTTTGAGGGTGTAAATAAACACATAGATAAAGGGGACCCAATTGATATTGTTTACCTTGACTTTCAAAAGGCTTTTGACAAAGTCCCTCACCAAAGGCTCCTAAATAAGCTCTTCAGCCATGGAATCAGGGGACAGGTCTTGTCCTGGATTGGAACCTGGCTAAACTGTAGGAAACAAAGGGTGGTAATAAATGGACACTTCTCTGGGTGGAAAGAGGTGGGAAGTGGCGTACCCCAAGGTTCAGTTTTGGGTCCGTTACTTTTTAATTTATTCATTAATGATCTGGATGTAGGAGTGAATTCTGAGGTAGCAAAGTTTGCAGACGACACTAAATTGTTCAGGGTAGTTAAAAATGAAACTGATTGTAAAGAGCTCCAGAAAGATCTCTCGAAATTGAGTGAATGGGCAACAAAGTGGCAAATGCATTTTAACCTAAACAAGTGTAAAGTCATGCACATCGGGGCAAAGAACCCCAACTACACTTATCAACTGATGGGGTCAAAGCTTTCCGAGACAAACCAGGAAAGGGATCTTGGGGTTTTGGTGGACAGCTCAATGAAGATGTCAACCCAAAGCGCTGCAGCAGTGAAAAAAGCAAATTCTATTCTTGGCATGATCAGGAAGGGAATCGAAAATAGGTCAGCAAATGTTGTATTACCTCTCTACAAATCTATGGTAAGGCCACATTTGGAGTACTGTGTACAATTCTGGTCTCCGCACCTTAAGAAGGATATAACGGAACTGGAAAAGGTACAGAAAAGGGCAACAAGAATGATCCAAGGGATGGAGCGGCTCCCTTATGAAACCAGGTTGCGACGCCTTGGTCTTTTCAGCCTTGAAAGACGGCGTTTAAGAGGTGACTTGATCGAAGTGTATAAAATCATGCATGGGATAGAAAAGGTGAATAAAGAAAAACTATTTTCTTTGTCACAAAACACTAGGACTAGAGGGCACTCCTGAAGCTCCAAGGTAGGAAAATTAGGACTAATAAAGGGAAATATTTCTTCACCCAGAGGGTCATTGGGTTATGGAACTCACTTCCAGAGGAGGTTGTGACAGCGGTCAGCCTGAACAACTTCAAGGCAGGATTAGACAGATTCATGGATACCAAGTGTATCAGTAGTTACTGAAAAGGACATTCAAGTGCCACCTCGGAGTTGGTTGAGGTAGGCAGGATTTCCCTGGGTACTGGTTGTTGGGGGTCGGGAGCAGGTCAGGGTTTTGCCCTCCCTTCTGCTCGAGATCCCCGTGTACAACTGGTGGGCCACTGTGTGATACAGAATGCTGGACTAGATGGGCTGAGGTCCGATTCAGCATGGCTCTTCTTATGTTCTTATGTTCTTATGTCGCATTGTTTTCAGGAAGTGAGTGAAGGTACTGCAAGTCCCATAATCCGTGTTACGCCCTTCTCCAAACTGCAGTAGGATGCAGAGTGAGTCATGGGGGCTCTGTGTCAAGTTTGTAGAGGCTGGCCGATCCGAAGCCACAGTGGGAGCCATTCCTGACAGCCTGTGGGCATTTCCTTTTCCCTCTTTACCTCCTAAGAGTGTTGTAATGTTGGTGGTGGCTGGCCAATCATGAGTCCATATGCAAAATCTCCCTCAGTGGCAACCAATCCCCTCTCTGCCTCCTTGGAGTGGTGGAATGTTGGTGGTTGGCCAATCAGAGGCGTTATGCAAATAATCCCACAGTGGCAACCAATTGAAACGTTGCCACATATTCCTCCCTCCGCACCTCCGCAAATACTGACTTTTATTATATACATAGATAGATAGATAGATAGATAGATAGATAGATAGATAGATAGATTAGAGCATTAGATTTCCAGTCTTTCAGAAAATGTCTGATTGATCTAAAGGCCCATGAACAGTTTCCAGTTTTTTACATTACTTTGTTGTTTAAAACCCACAGTAGTTTGGCAGTGTGTGCTCTGTGTTCACACTATCAGCGAGGTTGTCTCCAGTTTACGCTATGGATGAAAGTTTTTATACCCTTTAAAGCAGGCATAGGCAAATTTTGGCCCTCCAGGTGTTTTGGGCTCCCAACATTTCCTAACACAGTGGTTCTCAACCTTCCTAATGCTGTGACCCCATAGTACAGTTCCTCATGTTGTTGTGATCCCCCAACCATAACATTATATTTGCTATTTCATAACTATAATTTTGCTACTATTATGAATCGTAATGTAAATATCTGATACACAGAAAGACCCAATATGCCCAAATTTGAATACTGGTGGGGTTGGGTTTGGTTTTGTCATTTTGGAGTTGTAGTTGCTGGGATTTATGGTTCACCTACAATCAAAGAGCATTCTGAACCCCACAAATGATGGAATTGAACCAAACTTGGCATACAGAACTTCCACGACCAAGAGAAAATACTGGAAGGGTTTGCTGGGCAAACCCAGCTCTCACATCCAGAGAGCACTGTGGACTCAAACAATGATGGATCTGGACCAAGCTTGGCACGAACACTCAGTATGCCCAAATGTGAACACTGGTGGAGTTTAGGAAAGTGAATGAATGGCTTTTCTTCGCGAACAAAGATTCAGAATCAGGAAGGACTCATCCCACGCTTTCTACAAGTGTGTTGCTGACTAAGAAGGCCAATCCGAGATAGGCAAGTCCAGTTGCAGAAAGCACAGCAGAAAGTCTCCTTGTGTGATGTTGTTTCTCGTAAGTTGCAGTTCTTTCTGCGTTGTCATTTCTCTATGAGACTCGTTCGGAGTGTCTTCTCGAAAGAGGCCACAGCATTATGGATAGTGCATTTCCATGTCTCCCGATGTGAGGCCAGGGTGGACCATTTTTGGGATCAATCTGGCTGAGCCTGAGATGTTGTTTCAGGGAGTCCTTATATCTCTTTTTGGGACGCCTCTCTTGCACTGACCTGTGGTGAGTTCACCGTAGAGTAGTATCTTTGGGAGGCGGTGGTCCTCCATCCTAGAGACATGCCCTGCCCAGTGCAGCTGTGTACTCAATAGCATGGGGAAAGTAGTCTTTGACATTTGGGAGCTGGGATGTATAGTTCACCAACAATCAATGAGCATTCTTAACCCCATTGACGATAGAATTGGGCCAAACTTCCAACTCGGAATGCCCATGGCCAACAGACAATATTTTCTGATGGTATTTGGCGACCCCTCTAACACCCCCTTGCGACCCCCCCCCCCAGGAGTCCCAACCTCCAGGTTGAAAAATGCTGTCTTAACAGCTGGTAAGCTAGTTGGGATTTCAGTGAGTTGAAGTCTGAAAAACCTGGAGGGCTGAAGTTTGCCCATGCCTGCTTTAAAGCATAAAGACTGCAGTCAGGAGCTATCCATAAAGTGTATCTTTCACAGAGTGATGATTTTATGATGGAAGTTGAGCCTCTTGATTTTTGCCTATAGTTCACCTGTGTCACATAAAAAACAGACTTAAAATAACTAAAACAGTCTCCCTGCTGTACAGGCATAAAAAAGATGAGCTGCAAAAAGAAAGTGAAAGGGAGAGAAACAAGATTCAGTCTCATGTATTCAATAGTACCCATGAATTCTTCATTATTGATGGATTGATTTGGCATCTCTCTTTCCATGGTGATCTTCCTGGGAAATGGGTAAAGGTTACTAATGTCCATTATACGAACACATTTCTGCACACCCCATGGTTTTTCCAGCCCTTTGAGTAAAGTGTTCCCCTTACTGTTGTGCTCCAGCACTGAAAGAAAGTACATGTAGGAATGTGTGGAGATGGCTGCACAGCAGAGATAAAGTGATCAGTATGTTAGTAGACAGATGTAGTTGGATTGCGGCCATCTACTTCAGTACTAGTAGAAGGGCACAGTGGGTCTCCTTTCAGTTCATGTCAGACGTTGGTTGGAAGAGACCTGAAGAGTCATTTGGCAATATCTAGCATACATCTACACTGTAGCATTGGGGCAGATTGGTATTGCTTTAATTGCCATGGCTCAGTGTCATGGAATCATGCGAGTTGTAGTTTCACAACGTCTTTCAGCTTCTTTGCCAACAAGTGCTGGTGCCTCATCACAAACTCAACTCCCAGATGCCATAACATGGAGCCATGGCAGTTAAAACAGTACCAAACTGCCCCAATACTACAGTGTAGATGCTCCCTTAGTCTCTGGAGCCACAGAAAGCAAGCTGACTCCATCTTCAAAGTGATCCTAGAAGCAAGGAGAGAGAAACTAAGCTAGCAAGATCAGTGGGGACTAACATTGCTATAAAAGCCAGAGGCTTTACACATTTTTTTCTTTCTTAGCCTTATATACGTGGATTTGTTCATAATATAATAGGAATTGTGATTAGAGGATGGATGCACTTCTCTGAACTATTCCTCATTTCTATATCTACTTTTTCTACATTGTGCTGAGTGAATTCTGGGATATGTTCTTGTTTATGGTGAATGATAAGGTGAGCCATATTAAGCGTAGCCAGAAATAATAATAATAAATAATAATAAAACTTTATTTCTAACCCGCATCCATCTCCCCGGAGGGGACTCGGAGCGGCTTACATGGGGCCGTGGCCGAACAACACATCATAAAATATAACAACATAGAATAAGCACAATAAAAACAATAAACACAATAAAATACATCGTGAAAACACAACAATATAGGCGAATCTAAAAACAAAACCGACAGGGCGGGCCACATGGACATATAGGATATTTTAAAACTCGGGGGAGAACTGGAGTAGTGTCAGAAACCTCTCCCACCTTGAGCATATGCTTTGGTTGCACCCTGATAATATCTGAAATGTCTGGAAATGGAATGTGTCGAGTTCATTGTAAAATGAGTTGACATAGAAAGGATTCCCTGAAAACAGAATACTTCAGTGCCACTGTTTACTTCACTCTGGTTTAGCATTCACACTATAATACATTTTTTTTGTTTTGGCATTCCAAAAGAAAACTTGCAGAGTATGATGAACAATATGTTTGGTTTTGACATCAAAGGTTTAATTTCCTAGAGTGAGAACTATATGCTTCTGATTATGTGGTCTTCGATAAACTACTATATTCAGGTTTAACCCCTCCTCATTTTGTTGGTCCTCATACAGGTTAGAATGGTTTTGTCCTCTGGAGTGGTAGCCATGCAGCTTTGGATCTCAGATGGGAAAAAAGCGGAATAGGCAGAAAGAAGAACCTTGTGCCATCTTAAAGACCAACTTTTATAAGTATATTGTAGACATACTGTAGAACCATAGAATCACAGAGCTGGAAGAGATCACAAGATCCACCCAGTCAAACCCCTCTCATGCAAGAACACACAATAAAAGCACCCCTGACAAATGGCCATCCAACCTCTGCTTGAAAACCTCCAGAAACAGAGTCCCCCGCTGAACAGCTCTTGCTGTCAGGAAGTTCTTCCTAATACTTAGGTGGAATCTTTTGTCCTTCAGTTTGAATACCTTTCTCATGTCCTGGTCTCCAGGGCACATATCTAGCTATACAATTTAGTGTGTTCTTCAGTGTTCTTTCAAGAAAAGAAAGACAGCCTGACATAGATGCTGAAGGAGACCAAGATGGTGTCAGCATTACTAGAATCTCCATTATCTAAATATTGTGTGCTTATTGTAAATCCCATGGGGAAATTTGCAGGTGGAGACTGATATAGTGGTTATCAGAAATCATATCCTTAAGTAAAGAGAAAATAAAGAAATGTGCATTGAGACTGAATGGGATAAAGAATGTCTGTGACAGGCCTCAGAATTAAAATCTTATTTAGCGAATCTTTAACCTTTCAGTTATTTTGAACTAAATATCCCCTAATCTTACCATTGACCTTGGCAAGTTGGGTTGATGGACGTTGTGGGCAAAAACATTGTGATGGCCAAAGCTTCCCTACCCTTGTGCTACACTGTTTCTTGTGTAGTTTGCTTTCAGCATCTGGCATATGTTTCCTTGATATGATTGATTTTATATCCATTGAAATATTGCGATCACCATCTGGAATTGTATCAACACCTCTTAACATTGATCCTCTTGGGGAAATAAGGGCTGTTGAATCCCTGTAGTTGACGTCTTTGTAAATAACTTGGGTTGGGGAACACAGAGCTGTCCAAATGTTGTGGGACAGAAAACATCAATCAGTCATTACCAGCATAGATGAGACCTCATGAGAGTTGTTTTCAAATACGGCTTGGTGGGCCACATGTTTTCATTACAGCCTTAGATAAAAAAAACAAAACAACTGGCTTTGATCCATATGTAGCATTGCACAGTCTTGACTGATCAATAGAACTTGGACCATCATAGTAGCTTGCCTTATTTGTTCTTGCAGCATTGTCATCTGCCGTTCTTTCTACCAAAGCTGAGAAGGGAGATTACACTTGATTTCAGATAGGTCCTCCTCATGGTACAATACAGCATCAGGGACAGCCTCGGTATTTTACCCATCATCTAAAGCAGGCAAGGCAATATGTACAATTATCACATTTTCCAGGCACAGAAGAATAGGAGCATTCTTTGTTTTGTTGTCTCCAGAGCACAAGATGATATGAGTTGGCAAGTATATTTGCAAGTCTTCCGAAATACTGTTTTTTCAGCTGATAATACATTAGTAGCACTACAGTTATTAATCTGTTTCCATGTATATGTGATGTTCAGTCGGCGGCATAGAAGCCTAAATAATAAATAAATAAAATAAATTATTATGTTCAGTGGAGAAGCCCAATATTTTATTTATTTATTTATTTATTTCGATTTATATACCACCCTTCCCAAAAAGGCTCAGGGTGGTTCACAACAATGAATACACAACACAACGTAGTTAAAAACAGAATAAAAACAGATTAATATGTATATGTGTATGTCTTTTCAAGTACGTTTTTCAAGAACTAGTTCCCCAAAGAAGTGCAATCATCTCCCTCCCTAATGGCCTTTTATTCGCAAATTAAAACCTTTTTGTGGGCCCGGGCCTTCCTTGACAACCCCGAATTGGCAGTGGCCAGGCAACTATGGTAAATGCACATTTGTAGAAGCCTTTTTAGACCTGGCAATGTTATTATTGATTTATTAATTTATTGATCTGTTTTAAATATGGTATGCATTGTGTGACATCTGTTCATTTGGTTTATGTTTTTGTTGATTTTTTTAATGTTATGTTTATTTTTGCAGTTTTAGTCTTGTACGCCACTTTGAATCCCATCCATGGGAGAAAAGTGGGATATAAATAAATAAATAAATAATAACATGCATGGGTTCACTTTGTTAAATCTTCATCTCCCCTTTTTTTGGAGAAGCAATGGCCTATCTTTCATATCTTTTCACACCCATTCTTCTTTATTTCCCTTTGCAGTTACTTGGTGAACATCTTGCCTGTTTTCTTCATACTGGCCTTCCAGTACTAGCAGCAAAAGAGCTTCTGGTGAAGCTTAGGAAAAAAACTGGTTATTCATATGTGAACTGTAAGAAAGCCTTGGAGAAATTTGATGATGATCTTAAAGAGGTGAGAAAAATATTGGTGTTTTATATAAACTTGTTTATTTTTCTGTTTTCGTCTTCTCTAAATCTAGCTTTGCAAGACTGTCAAGTAAAGCAGAGGTAAGTAATTGTAGAAGTTCGCTGCTTCTGCCCCTCTCCATTTCCTCAGGCAGCTAGAAGCCCATTTTTGGGTTTTAAAAAGCAACGTTAAATGGGGTGTGGAAGGCTGTGACCTATTTAAAAGATGAATTGCCTCTTCTTGTGGTTTCCAGGAGAGATAATTCATTCTTACTCATTGGTGTTTATTTCCCTAGAAAAGGAAAGTTGGACGAAGGATCGCAGGGGTCTTGGTGTGAAGAAGGATGAACACATATATACCCCACAAGCCACATTTTCTCCACCTCCGCTATAAGAGTTCACTAGAAAAACAAAACGCTGACTTTGGAAAATAACAGGCATTTTGAAATGTGTTTGCTATTAAGAAAATAACTGTTTGCTTAAATGCTGACAGATAAAGAAGTATGTTAATTGCATACTGATGAGCACTTGATAAACCTCTGTACAGATGTTTACCAGATAACCCATTTCATGGCATTACTAGCAAGTAACCCTAAGCAGTGTATTAAATCAGAGTTAAACATTTATTAGTATTGTCCAGACTGTATAGCTGATTGAATTGGCATGCATGTTATAGTTGGGATTGTTGTATACAAATGGCAGTTGTTCGTTTAAGTGTGTTCAGTTGGGGTTTATGTTATATTTACTGAGTTTCTGTGCAAAATTATTAGGATATCACATTCCAGCACACTTATGCCATCACAAGTTTTCTTCTTTTCTGCTTACTGGATTTTTAAAAATCACTTTTGACATTCTGGGTGAAAGGAGGAAGAGCACTATTGGCTTTAGACTCTGCCATGTTCCCGAACTTCCTTCATGTGGAAAATCAGAATGGGACCCAGAAAGTTATGCTGGGACCCTTCTCCTTTCTGTTGCAGCTTTTCACATTCAGGCCCTATTTTAAATGGGAGATATCAAAACCTGCCCCCCCCCCTTGCATTCTGCTGTTGTCCTTTCATTTGATCCTTGAGTGGTTCATTGAATCCTCTTGACTGTTGTGTCTAAATTTGGTGGGGCTTGATTTTTCTTTCAAGGCTGAAGTCTGGCTGCACGAACAAGCCCAAAAGGAGGGGTGGAGCAAAGCTTCCAAACTGCAAGGGAGGAAGACGAAGGAAGGGCTGATAGGGCTGCTACAGGAGGGACACTCGGCGGTGATGGTGGAGGTGAGCCTGTTCCTCCACATAATAACACAAAACACGCTGAAAGTTAGCACAATATTATATAAACTGTAATCAATAGCATATAATAAAGACTGATATGTACAATATCAATGAACAGACAGAGGATTAGACCGAAAGCGCTTAGTGTACCCCGCTAAGATGAAGGAAGTATCCCAATAGTCCAAAGTTCAAGATACAAAGGCAGAACACAGTCTTTGTATTGAAATAAAGAGTTCAGAGTGGCATAAAAGACGAATTAAATCTCCTCCGTGTCCAACGGTATCATAATCCCACAGTCCATGTTTTCAATCAATATCAGTCGCAATAAATCCAAATGGAAGATCGGACAAACAAGGGCATAAAATCAGCACTTGAATGTAGAACAGGATGACTGGAAGCCGACGGAGTGATCCATACACAAATATATTGGCTACCAAAATCCGTTTCGCACCTTACAGTTCCAAGGTCAGTTTTCTCTCTTGGCAAGGAATATATATCTGGTGCATTTCCACTGATCCTTTGTTCAATGTAACTACACCAGGGGAACAGGAGATGCCAAAGGAAGAGATATTGGAATAATAATAATAATCTTTATTTGTACCCTGCCCCATCTCCCCAATGGGGACTCGGGGCGGCTCACATGAGGGCAAGCCCAAAACAACAAATTACAATAAAATAAAACCAAACGAGAGTGTGACTTGGGCAGGGTCTCTCAGCCTCAAAAGAAGGTACAGAATAATGTGGGACTAACAGAGGAGAAAGGACCACAGATGCAGAGGTATGAAATCCAATTTGGGTCCCCAGATGTTTTTGTGAAAGGCAATTTTAATCACTTTTGATTATCCACCATGCAGACTGGGGATAATGGAAATTGCAACCCAAAAGCACTTGTGGCTCTGAAGTTGGGGAAGGTTAAAAGACATTTTGAAGTCAGTCAGCCATCCTCCCCACTTTTATCTTTATGGAATAAACCACCCTCTTTTTCTATGCCTAGTACTTTTCTAATGTTCTTCTCACCTCCTGAACAAGATTTTAGCAGTTGACTATGCAATTAAAAGCTAGCTGTGCTTCTCTGGCAGGTAAACTGTGAAACGGACTTTGTGGCCCGAAATGCCGGGTTTCAACACCTTGTTCAACAAGCAGCGATTGGAACAATGCACCATTATCAGGGGACCACGAACCAATCAAACACATATGCGAAGGTGAGTGACCTAAAGGCAGGTTAGCAGTCAATGTTGGTCACGTGGACATAATGGGTTAGATCTGCACTAAGTCATAAGTTGAGGAATCCCATTGGAATTAATGGATATTATTATTATTATTATTAGGAAAATTTAAAAAATTGGGAAAGAGGGGAGGGGGAAAATGGGGAAACGGGGGGGGGGGGAGAAAAATGGATTTTAAAAAATCTTTTTATTTTCCTACTGATCTCTAATCTTATATTGTTCTCCCTCTTTCATTGTATCTTTATTAAAACAATAAAATTTAAATGTAAAAAAATAAAAAAAATGTAAGGAAAAAAAATTATTATGATTATGGCCCTTTTTTCCTAACAGAGATTCAAAGTGACGAACACTGCTAAAAACAATGCAATATACAACATCAAACCTAAAGATGAATAACATTAAAATAGAATTAAACTGAACAGTATTCAAAAATAAACAGTTTAAACCATTGAACACTTATTTAAAATACAGTAATCCAGGCAGGATGTAACTAAGGCATGTGCCACTTTGGCCAGATCTGACGTTTCAAGGCACCCCCTCAGGAAGGAATGGAGCCACTGTAAATAACTCCATTTCAGCAAGGCAGATTAGAAGGAATCTAGGGCCTTATCACACTAGAGAATGAATCCACTTTAAATCCAGTTTCTGCAGCATTCGGGGGTTTGTAGTGGAGGGAGGAGCCTTTTAACAGCCTCACTAAACTACAAATCCCAGAATTCTGCAGAATCTGGATTTAAAGTGGATTCCATCTCTAGTGTGATGAAGTGACTAGTCATCTAGTCAGATGAAGTGTCTAGGAAGCTAAGTAGGGTCAACCAAGGTTAGTACTTGGAAGGGAGACTGCCAAAATTTTCAGATGCAGTAGGCTATTTCAAAGGAAGAAACTGGTAAAATTGCCTCAGAGTTTGAAAGTAGAACACTGCCTTGGAGTAAAAACGGAACTGCAATGAGTTTTCTAGTTGTGGACTCCTTTCCACTCCTTGTGCTTATACACGCATGCTAAACAAGTTCATGTGGGTAAGAAGGACAATTATTACATGTTTCTTGGACTTAGTCAAAGCCAGCCAGTTTTGGCAGAGCTGTACCAAAGCTCCCTTTAAAGAGCATTGGGCTGTGATGGACTGTTGCTGCTAGGTTGGATGGGGGCTGGCCATGCGTTGCTAATCCCAGAAACACAAAGGTCCACCTTGACCACAAGTTGAATATACTGCCTTCTGATATCCCATGCCAACGAGCCATAATCTGGTTTTGCAGTCTCTGGATACATATGTCAATAAGGGCCGTGGTGACGCAACAGGTTAAACCGCTGAGCTGCTGAACTTGCTGACTGAATGGTTGGTGGTTTGAATCTGGGGAACAAGGTGAGCTCCTGTTGTTAGCCCCAGCTTCTGCCAACCTCGCAATTCAAAAACATGCAAATATGAATAGATCAGTAGGTACCTCTTCGGCGGGAATGTAACGAGGCTCCATACACTCATGCCGGCCACATGACCTAGGAGGTGTTTATGGATAGCGCCAGCTCTTTGGCTTAGAAATTGAGATGAGCACCACCCTCCAGAGGCAGAGATTAAAGAGGAAGCCTTTATGTTTATCTGTGTATCTTGTTTCAAGGTATTGAATGTTTGCCTTTGTGTCTGTATATGCTGTATTCTGCCCTAAATCCCCTCGGGGAGATAGGGCGAATACAAATAAATTATTATTATTATTATTATTATTAACAGAGTCTCCTTCTCTGGAAGTTTTTAATACAGAATCTGGATGGCCATCTGTTGTTTTTGTGCTCCCATCTGGCAGGATGGGGTTTGACTGGATGGCCCTCTTCCAACTCTATGATTCTGTGAATTTTACTTGCTTAAGAAAAGCTTATGAAATTCTGGTTGCTATAAATCCCTGTTAGTATATGCACACAAAATGTGTTGTTTCTTCCATTTGGGCCTCATCTTGGACAGCACCTACTGTTGGTCATGGCTGCTTACTCCTTCCTTAGTCCCAGGTTCATCCTAGCTGCAAAGGATTTGCATAAGTAAAAGGCTAGATGTCATAATAAAAAGCAACCCGTTAGATTTTTTAATGCATAAGACATTTTGTGGCCTGGGGGAGTCTTAATCTTGTTGCACCACTCACTTACCAACTCCTACATTTAGTATATACCATCAGTGAATGCCATAGTGCCTGCTGAAACGGTTTGGAATATGTGAGTCCTGAATGTGAAGTTTAGCTAATCTAGATGGATGCAACCTACTGTATTTAGAGGTACATTTTTAGCAACTGTGACAAAAAAAAGGATTTGGAAAAGGAAAAGCATGTCTCAACACTGCTAGAATACAAGAAATTTGTATTCCACCTTACTCTGCTTCATAATTGATTTCTAGTGAAGCTGCTAATGCCTTTGTTTTTTAATAGCCTTTTCACCTTCCAAAAGGCTGGTGCATTCATTTCCTTCTCTCACTTGGAATGTATTAGAGCAGTACACTTTGAGTCATCATGCATAGAAAAAAACATTTGGAAATGAGGTGGTTTATTGGGATGTTGCTGCGGGGGATTTTTTTTTTGCATCAAGATGGTTTAGGTCACTGATTCTCAAAGTGGGTGATACCGCCCACTGGTGGGCGGTGAGGTGATCCAAGGGGGTGGTAGGAGGCTCAGGGTAATTTGGGGGGTGGTGAACCCCTTTAAGGGGGCGGTGAACGATTGGTCATTTAGGAGGGATCGCACGGCCCTCTTCTTTGGCCCCGCCCACTTTGCTTTGACCCGCATATTAGATACTTTGATTAGAATTCGTAATATTTATGAAGTAGCGATGAAAATATGGTTGGGGGTTACCACAACACGAGGAATCTTATTTAGGGGTCATGGCATTATAAAGGTTGAGAACCACTGCATTAATACGTATATCTTTCTGTTTAATTGCTATTAATTTTTTTAAAAAAAATTCTAGGGGGCGGTGAGTAAAAAAAATTCTGGAAAGGGGGTGGTAGGCCAAAAAAGTTTGGGAACCACTGGTTTAGGTGGTGGTTTCTTGCATAGTCCGGTAGCTTGTTGTGGATTTTGTGCTTTGTAGAGTTGTGAAGATTAGATTTCTATAGACTGAAATGAAAGTAAGGCCCCATATGTAGACCAGATTTTGCTCTTTTGCTTGTCTCATCCCATGTTAGATATTGCTTGAACAGCTTTCTAAATTGCTATGATAATCAGAACTCTCTGTGTTAAAAGAAAAGTGGCAACTGCAATTTGTCTATTAATTGGATTTATTCAAATGCTCCTTTGACTTTTTTTCCCTAGTGTTCCTTAAAATCGAATGAGCTTTCCCAGCTGAGGATCGGGCCAGATGGATCCTTACTTAGCGACCAGCTTGCTTTGTGTATTGGTAAGTGTTTTGGTGCCAAACATGGCCAGGAAACTAGAAGGTATTATTCGCTGTTTTACTTTGTCTTTTCCTTTCTGCCAATGCTCTGCCTGTCTCCACTTCTGAAGGGAGGTGGGAGTTCTGCTGCTACATATGCAGTGGTTTTTGAAGGGAGTTCACCCATCTTATCTCTTCCATGTTTGTCTGGTTGTTGTCATTATTACTATCCCATGTTTTCTTTTAAACAAAGACTCAGACCTGCTTACACTGAAACATAATGGGATACAATTGAAACCTAAAATATAATAATAATAATAATAATAACAACTTTATTTATATTCTACCCTATCTCTCCAGGGGGATTCAGGGTAGATTACGACAAACAAAAAGGCAAACATCCAATGCCTCAGTACAATAACAATACAAATGTAATAATCCAAAATAACCCCACATATGAAAAAAAAACTTAGAACATGACATCTATAGATTAAATAAAACATTATCTATCTAAAAATTACATAGTCACATAAAACCTGAACATGACCTGACCGCAATGCCCGAGCTAGCTTATGAGGAGATGCGATTGGTCAGATAGCCTGGACCCGAGCCATTTAGGGCTTTAAAGATAATGAACAGCACATTGCATTTAGCCTGGAAGCAGACTGGCAGCCAGTGGAACTGCCATAGCATGGGAGTGGATCTCTCCCTGTACAGGGCTCCAGTTAGTAATCTGGCTGCCGATCTCTGAACCAGTTGAAGCTTCTGAACTATCTTCAAAGGCAGCCCCATGTAGAGAGTGTTGCAGTAGTTAACTAAGGTGTGGACTACCATGGCCCGATCTGGTGTCTCTAGGTATAGGCATAACTGACGCATACGTTTTAATTGTGTGAAGGTGCTCCTGGCCACCACGGACACCTGGGGTCCCAGGGTCAGTGATGAGTCCAGGATTACTCCCAGACTGCGGACCTGTGTTTTCAGGGGGATTGCGACCCCATCCATCACAGATGTAATCTCATACCCTGATCCTCCTTCCGACTGACTAGGAATACCTCTGTGTTGTCAGGGTTTAATTCCAACTTATTAGCCCTCCTCCATTCTATCACTGATGACGGGCACTGGTTTAGGGACAGGATGGTATCCTTGCCATTGGGTGGAAAGTAGTAATAGAGTTGGGTGTCATCCGCATAAATTTGATCCTGAACTCCAAAACTCCAGATGATGTCTCCCATGTAAATGTCAAACAGCATTAGGGGGGGGGGGGGGCGACGGACAGAATTGAGCCCTGTGTGACCCCACAGGCCACTGGCCAAGGAGGCGACGAGGAGTACCCCAGCTTCGTCTTCTGGATCCAACCCTCCAGGAAGGACCCGAGCCACTGTAGACCAGTGCCCCTGAACCCCATCCTGGAGAGCCAACCCAAAAGGAAACCATTTGAATATCTGAAAATTAAAATGGAAACAGGCTGGATGGCTATCTGTCAGGGATACTTTGATTGTACCTTTCCTGCATGGCAAGAGGTTGGATTAGATGGCCCATGTGGTCTCTTCCAACTCTGTTCTATGATTCTATGAAATAAATATTAACGGCATGAAAAATAAACAGTTAAACCCTTAAAACAGATTTTAAAAAACTATTCATAGGTAAAACCACAGCACCCCAGACTTGATTTTTTCAACCACTTCTTTAAAAACCTGCCTGAATAAAAAAAGTTTTAACTTTCTGCCAGAAGGATAGCAGGGAGGGGGCCATTCTTGCTTCACTGGGAAGAAGAGAGTCCTGGGGTTGAGGGGCAGCCAACAAGAAGTCACTCTCTTGTGTCCTCGTCAACCAAACTTGTGATGGAGGTGGGACTGAAAGAAGGGCTTCTTTTGAGGAGCTCAGGGATGCATAGACCTAGGCCATGTAGGACTTTCTAGGTCAAAACCAGCACTTTGAATTGTGCCTAGAAACAGACTGGGAGTCAGTGGAGCTGCTGAAACAGGGGAATTGTCCGCTCCCTGTAGCCAGTCCCAGTTAGCAATCTGATCACAGCTCTCTGGACCAGCTAAAGTTTCTGAACACTCTTCGAAGGCAACCTTACATAGAGCACGTCACAGTAATCCAAACAGGATGTAACTGAGGCATGTACCACTGTGGGTAGATCCATCCAGCATCTCAAGGAATGGACAGAGTTTGTGCACAAGTTTTAAATGTGCAAAGGCACTCCTGATCACTGCTGATGCCTGGGCCTCCAGGATCCGAGCGGAGTTCAAGAGTACACCCAAACTGTGGACTTGTGTCTTATTTATTTATTTATTTATCATTTTTCTATACTGCCCCTCTCAGCTCGAAGGCGACTCGGGGCGGTTTACACAAGGCAGTCTCTGCCCTTCAATCAAAAACACAAGCAAAACAAAAACCAAACAATAACCATATAACATAACAATTAGCAATTAAAACATACAAATGCAGTCTCAGCGTCACGTTGAAATTATATTCCATCACATCGTCGTAATTCCATAGATCTAATTAAACCGTTATATTTCATCCGCAAATGCCTGCTCAAACAGCCAGGTCTTGACTTTCTTGTGAAATGTTAGGAGGGAGGGGGCCAATCTGATGTCTCTAGGGAGGGCGTTCCAAAGCCAAGGAGCCACCACTGAAAATTCCCTGTCTCTCGTCCCTGCCAATCGCGCCTGCGAAGAAGGCGGGACCGAAAGCAGGGCCTCTCCGGATGATCTTAAACAACTTGATGGTTCATAGGTAGAGATGCATTCGGGCAGGTAAGTTGGGTCAGAACCGTCTTCAGGGGGAGTGTAGCCCCATCCAGGACATCTCGATCCCTACTCCCTGTGATCTGCCTTCTGACTGAACAGGAGCACATTTGTCTTATCTGAATTAAGTTTCAATTTGTTTGCCTTCATTTAATCTATTATTGATGGCATACACTGGTTTGGGGTCAGGGACAGCTTCCTTGACTTTGGGTGGAAAGAAGAAGTAGAGCTAGGTATCATCTGCATATAGTTGGCACTGCACTCCAAAACTCCAGATGCCTTCTCCTAGCAGTTTCCTGTGTCTGGTTGCCATAGGGCCATAGTAGTGTACATCTTTACCCTTCCCACAGTCTGTACTCCTTATGGTAATGCTTGTTTCCCTTCTCTTTTTGTTTTCTGTTAAAGGCAAGCTGGGTGAGAACATGATTATTAAGAGGGCAGCGTGGGTGTCAGTGCCAGAGAACAACTTCATCGGCTCTTACGTACACGGAGCTCCCCCAGATGGAAATCCTCTGCTGTCTCATATAATGTTTGGCAAATATGGTGCCTTGGTGGTCTGTAGCCCCTCTGAGCAATGCCCCAAGTCAGACTTTCCTGAGCTCGGCTGGAGGCTTGGCCAGCATGTGGTGGGCATGGCTCCCGTCTCTGTCGGCTCTCTGGAGGATGAACCTGGAGGAGAGTCTGAAACAAAAATGCTTTCCCAGCCCTTTCTCATGGACCCCACAATTTCCTTGGGACAGTATATTCACCCTAGAGGCGTATCTGTGCTGGACTTCGTGAGGTTTGAATGTGGAGAAGATTCAGAATCCTTGGAGTCAGAATAGGCCATTTTTCCACTGAAAAAGTGAACTATTCCCTCTTCCACTTGAGTCCTGGTGTGGTTAACAGATGTGGCTGGTAACAAATTAATTGTTATATTGGTTGTCTAGAGGAATCAACCGACAAACATAAAATCTCTTTTCCAAGCTCTGCAGTGGTTTTGTAATATATGGCTGCCAAAATGTGGTTGACAGATGTCGATTGGGAGCTGTGAGCTGCTGTAATAGCAGCCAAAATGAGTGTTGCTGTGATTGATTCACGCTAATTTCGTTATTTTTGAGTATTTTGAAAACAATTCCCAAGGATGTCAACTTACTGTAAATGAACAAAACAAAATTCCTGAAGATGCCATCTGCATAATTTCAGACTATTTAACCAAAGTTGTAGGACGTACATCCTGTTTTCGGCACTTTGTGACAATGTGCTGATTGATTTATGCAAGTGTCTTCAAGCAGCTGTAGCAAAAATTTTCTTGCATTAGTGGACCACAATGGATGAGTAGAGTGTGTTGTAAAATGGAAAGAAGGAAATGTGACCCTTAATTGCTAAGGCAAGAGGGAGGAAGTTCTCAGTGGACCATTGGAAAGCAGCTCGGCTCCTCTCAAATCTGGTCCCATCCACCTATTTTGAAATATTTTAATAAGCAAAACTTGAAACTTGGATTTGTTGTTTTTTGTATACACAATGCTTCTCAGACCTCTTTAATGCAAAGAAATCAAACACAGAGATTGAACTCAATGTCTTTGGCATGAGCAGGAACACTCCGTGAGTGGTATTTTGCTGAAAATAGTTGTGTTGGCAGATAAATAGAAGAGGGGACTACCTTTACAGAAATGGTTCTCAACCTTCATGTTGTGGTGACCCCTAACCATAAAATTATTTTATTGCTATTTCATAACTCTATTTTTGCTACTGTTATGAATCGTAGTTTAAATATCTGATATGCAGGATCTATTTTCATTTACTGGACCAAATTTGGCACAAATACCTGATTTGCCTAAATTTGAATACTGGTGGGGTTGGGGGGATTGATTTTGTCATTTGAGAGTTGTAGTTGCTGAGATTTATAGTTAACCTACAATCAAAGAGTATTCGTAACTCCACCAATGATGGAATTGAACCAAACTTGGCACAAGGACCCAATGTGGCCAACTTTGATTACTAGCAGGGTTTGTCTCACCTATTTGGGAGTTGTAGTTCACCCACATCCTTATGCATCATAAATGTTAATAGCTGAATTAGATAGGGGAAATTCCAGTAAGAATGACATTAAAACAATTCACAAGCAGTTTTTCGCAAGAGGTCTGGCTTAGTGTGGAACATTATGTGCCTGCTACGTGCTGTGTGGCACCAATGTATTGAACTAGGGTTTTGTAAAACATTTTGAAAACCAGTGCACTGCTGAATCATGGCTGCAAAGTACAGTAGACTCTTAGTTAACCAGAACTAAAGCAATAGGAACGCTTGAGCATCTTGCAAAAGAAATAACATTTTAAAGTCACAAAGCTGTTTTTAATACAGAGGAACTGTGTTACATTAAATTAAGTGTCTTTATTATATTAATTGCTTTTAATTACTCTATTTCAGTATTAATATCAAGTCAATACATAGTTGACGGTAAGGTATAATACGGAGTATCATATTAGTTAGACCTGTTTTTAATAGTAACTCTCAAGTAACCAGAAACTACATTTATCGGGCATCTACCAATCTCCCAGTTAACTGAGAGTCTACTGTATATGCAAAGGCACCTACACCTTTCCAATGGATTTTCTTGCCTAACTATGGGCTTTGGACCTGACTCAAGACATTTGTTGCCTGCAATGAAGAAGGTGATGGCAATCTTCCATTCCTACTGCAGTCTACATATTCATATAAGGTGGAATTAGCTTTTAGTCTTACTTTGATACAGGTGAGAAGACAACATCTACTGTAGTCATGAGCAGAAGTTTAGTCTGTGTGCAAACTACTTGGTGCATACATCTGTTCTCCAACACCTTGCCTCTGTTTTGCGACCCTTCTTCAGTTTCTGCCATTTGAAGGAACTTCCTTATAATTGTGATGAGCTTGGATTGTTTTCACCACTGACGTTCCCTTCTGTGGCTTATGGCAACTTGAGCAAATGCATCTTTAAAAAAAAAGATACTATTTCCTTTGTTCTTATATCTAGTGTAAGCATAGGGGGAAAAATTGGACCTCTAGATGATTTTGAATTACCACACCCAGCATTCATCACCGGGACATTCCACCGGCCGGGTTTCTGATTGAGTTAGTGGACTGCATTATGGATTATAATTATTTTACCTTCGATAAACAGTTCTACTTGCATGGGAAGTCCAGCAGCTCCATGCATAGCTAACCTGTTCATGAGTTCATTAGAGGAAGTAAATGTGTATGGCACGGGTTCCAACCCGATGGCACGCTTCATCAAATTTTATTCCAGATATATAGATGATTTATTTCTGATTCTTGGGAAGGACACTCCCACTGAGGAATTCCAGGCCTGGATGAACTCGTGGGGTGCAACGATCCAATTCTCTTTTCATTTGGACTTAGAACAAGTGAATTTCCTGGACGTTACTGTGTATAAACAGCACACACATTTAAGAGTCAAGTGTTTCCACAAGGAAACTGACCGCAATTCTCTCCTGCATTTTCGCAGCTTTCACACTCATAGCCTTAAAGGAAACCTCCCGTATTCCCAGCTACTACGGCTCAAAAGAAATTCATCTCTTGAAGAGGATTACCAGTTGGAATCCAGGGCACTCTCTGAGAAACTGATGGATAGAGGATACCCTATAAATATAAATAAAGCTAAGAAGAGAGCGGAGAGGGTACCTAGAACTCAATTGTTGTCACCCAAGGTGAAATCACCGCCGCAACGTTTGACGTGGCCGTTAGTCCTTACCTCCAACTCTAATGCCATTAGGAAAATTGTGTCAAAATACTGGACACTCATTGAACATATACCTGGCCTCTCCCGCCCACCTATGATCGCACACAAGAGAACACAGAACTTGCGTGACATTCTAGTTTCATCTAAACTTAGGACACCCACACAAAGGAGTATTCTCTCCAAGAAAACACACAAATGCGGACATTGCGCACAATGCGAATTTGTGTACATGGAGAAAGAACTACATCTTCCCAGCATGGGATACACCCTTCACTTTAAGGAAGCATTCAGCTGTGCCACGGAGTCCCTGGCATATGGACTTTTATGCCCATGTTCGCGGGTTTACGTGGGGATGACGAATAGATGCGTCCGTACCCGTGTTTCTGAACATCGCGCTCAAATTCGGAGACAGTCTGAAGACTCTCCGTTGTACCTCCACTACAAACAGATGGTGCATGGCCCTAATGCAATACGCTTCTTTGGCATACAAAAAGTTAAGGCCTCTCCTCATGGGAATAGTCATACCGCTTTAAGGAGGGCTGAAGTTTTCTGGATTCAAGAACTCCACAGTGAGATTCCCATAGGACTTAACGAGCAACTAGGGATCTTTGACCTCATCATTTAGGTTATTCACAGGTTTATCCGTTCCACTAATCTTTGGGATGCCTGCTATTTCACTGTGTTGAACCCCTAGTACTTTGCATTCGCCGTGTGATTGAGGCATCAGCCAGAGCATTCTTTGAGGATACATACCTCTTTACATTTGGATTTGGTATGCTACATATCGTATGTAATATCTTGGTTGCTTTCGCATAACTGCATTATTTACCTATTTGGGTGGTTAATTATACCTATTCTTACTGTATGTTTTGTTTATGTTTCAGGCAGGATTGCTTATACCTATTTTGGATGGATGTATAATAACTCTTATGGAATATACCCACCTACATTAGTGTTTAGTTGACGATAAGGCCTTGACAAAGACCCCTGAGGGGGCCGAAACAAGTGTGGGACCCTGTAAACATCAGTTGTCCTCGTTGGCCCTGAGGGTGGAGGTCCCCAAGGACTGCATGCGGGACATCCCCCTCTTCGTCTACTTCTATATTTGGTTCAAAGAAGTTTGCACCATACCTGTCATGTATGGAAAGGATTGAAGACACAGAACGTTTGGTTTTGTATTTGGGACTACTGCTGGATATGTATACAACGTTACTGTTCTTCTACTATTGAGAATTCAATACATTTATTTTGATCACTTATTGGACATTGTGGTGTGCCTTTGTGAACATAAGGGGGTACTCCTTCCTGTCTACTATAGTACCTTTATCAGACTTGCATAGTTTTGGGCGTCATCATGGGGATCGTCATACAACATCAGCTGGAAGATTGGATCTTGTCCACCATGAACTGTTGTTAAAGGTGCTACCACACAGCCATATAACCCAGAATATCAAGGCAGAAAATCCCACAAATTCTGCTTTGAATTGAGTTATCCACACTGCCATGTATTCCAGTTCAAAGCAGAAAATATGGGATTTTATTCAGCTGTGTCGAAGGGGCCGTAGACTTCCTCTTCTGTCTTTTGCATACCACTGTCTCAGCCATTCCTCTGTTTCACAAGGCAGGTGTGATAGGCCTGTTGGGATGCTACTGCATGTAGCACAGATCCATCATTGCATTAAAAAACATGGAAAGTTGGTATTACGGAAATTTAGATAAACAGCCACACTCAATCCAAAGGAAAACCAGATTCAACATTTTGCATCTTTTATATCTTTATCAAGTTTGTGTTACATACATTTATTTATTTTTCATAACTTTGGATTTTGCTCAGCAAGTCAGAGAGGATGGTGGGCAGCATGTGATTTCCTTGACATTGGGCCGGTCCCTTCTTGTATGTAGGAGACTAGTGGGAGGATGGGCTTCGAAGACTTTCAAGCAGCACAAACTGCTTGAAGCTTATGAAGAATCACTATTAAAAGTGCCTCTTCTTTAACGCTCAGGGAGATAATATGTAATTGTCCCCCATGGCCTTGGCAAAATATGCTGAAATGATTAGATGTTTTAGACTCAACATTGTAGGCAACTTTAGTGGGCCTGAGGGGAAAAACCACTCCACTTCCAGCTCCCTGAATTTGCAAAAAAAGTTGTTAAATATCTCTCCCCCCCCTAAAGCCAATTGCTCCTGGGGGTCTTTAAGGATCCACAAACATGGTCAAAGGCACCATGGGAGCTGGACCTCACCGCAGTTAGTAGTAGAAAGGCAATGCTTCCCAGCACCTAAAATGCAGCTGAATTAGAAGCCTTTGATAGAGTGGAATGATGTATTGTAGATCCCTGTTTTTGCGGGGTTTAGGGCTGCAGGACCTCTGCAAAAGTGGAAAAATTGTGAATATAAATGCTAATGTTTTTTTTAACCTGAGAGAACATCTCTTAAGAATTTCTAGGACTTCCTACTCGACTTTATAGTTATGCAGAAGGACCTAGAAATCCCCAGGGGAAGCCCATTGAACAAATCCATGAGTACGCAAACCTGCAAAAGTTAAACTTGCAAATGCGGAGAGCCAATTATATTGACAGTAAAGCCTATTTTAATATTTGTTGTATACTTTTGATATTAAATAAAACAAATAAGAAGCCAGTTTTGCAGTCTTCTCGTTGCCTGGATTTTTAGGAAACGCTCTTCAGCTCCTTCAGCTTTAGACAAGAGCAGGGGGAATGGTTTTGTTGCCAACCGTTTTTCCGAGCCTTTTCGCTTTCATTACTAGGTTAACTAATGTCGGCTTATAAAGTCAAAAATTGAAAAACGAAGCTTCCCAGGGTTGAGAAAAGATATAAAACCATCATTCAAAGCACAGTTAGGCACAAATGTGATACATATCATTGCAAGAAAGAATGCAGCAACTGCCGTAGGTGAAGGTGCTTCTGATTTGGGGCCTGCCCTCAAAGGTATTCTTGGCTTCTTTACGTCTGGAAATGTTACCTTTTCAGAAAAGCCCCTTTTCTTTCTTCATGTTGAGCTGTTTCCAAGTGGGGAGGGCATTGAATTCTTCTATGGGGATGCCAAAGACTCTCACAAAGTCATCTTCTGATAGGAAGCTCTGGTCATTTGGGAAAAACAACATCCCTTGCATGAGGAAAGAAAGGACCTACACCAAGTAAAGATAGTTCTACATAACCCAATAATAGCACATGGCTGTGATAAACTGCTTTCTGTGAGGCTCATTCTTCATCATAGCCTGTTTTTCACATATGGTTGCCCAGGGGTGTCACGGATCACAAGGTATAGGATGTTGGAGACCCTGCTTTGGATGGAGACAATTGTGTTGGGAAAGCTAAGAACCAATCAGGTACAGTGGCTAATACAGGCAGTTCCTGGGTTGCAAACAAGATAAGTTTGTTCCTAAGTTTAATTTGTATGTAAGTCAGAACATACAAATTCAACTTAACAAAATTTGAGGAACAGCCAACACGCTTCCTCCCTCTCACCAACATAGGAGATTTTTAGTCAAGGAAAACTCAGAGGTGGGTTTTGCCAGTTCCTTCCTCTAAAAGATTGTCTACTACATCAGGTGGTGTCCTATCCAAGTACAGGCAGTCCCCAAGTTATGGACAAGATCCGATCTGTAGGTCTGTAGGTTTGTTCTTAAGTTGAATTAGGTTTAATTGTAACTCCATCCAAAAATATATCCATATTAGCTTTGGATAGCATACGGAAGGGCTGGCACCCTTGTGTATGTTTTGCTGCCTGTGTCCCTGTTCAGAGGGTTTCACCTCACTTTCTGCCCCTGTGATAATGGATTTTATTTATTTACTTACTTACTTCTACCCCACCTTTCTCACCCAAAGGGACTCAAGGCAGCTTACAATTCTGGCAAAAATTCAGTGCCGGTCAAAACCAGTACTAACTATAAAAATTAAACAGTTAAAAACAATTAACACTAAGCAATAATAAGATACATCAGTATATAAATTTTAAAAGCATTTAAAGTGCTTAGTTCAATTTGTCCATAACCCTGCTCATAATCCTTAATCCAGGCCATGTCGCAACCATAGAAACTTATTCTTCAAATGCTTGTGCGCAGAGTCAAGTCTCCAGTTTTTTTCCTAAAACCCAGAAGGGATGGGGCCTGCCTGATGTGACTGGGGAGGGAGTTCTACGGCCAAGGGGCCATCACGGAGAAGGCCCTGTCTCTCGTCACCACCAGTCATGCTTGCAAAGAAGGTGGGTCCGAGAGCAGGGCCTCCCCAGAAGATCTTAAAGTTCTAATAGGGTCATAAGAGGAGACGTGTTGGGACAGGTAAGTTGGACCAGAACCGTTTAGGGCTTTATAGGCCAAGACCAGCACTTTAAATTGGGCTCAGTAGCATATTGGCAGGCAGTGGAGCGGACACAACAGAGGAGTTGTATGCTCCTTGTACGCTGCTCTGGTTAGAAAAAACTGAAAAAAATTGGCTTGTTGGGGAAACAAAGATTAGTGAGACATGTTTCCCCGTGAGATCTCTTCCAGAAATAAGGGTAGATTACTCTCACTTCCTGTTGTCTCATGCGTGTTCTTAATTATGAGTCATTTGGAAGTCAGATGTTTGTAACTCAGGGACTACTTGAACTAAGTGGGGCTGACCCATGATGACACACAGCTCTTGTAACATTGAGCTATGGGCATGTCTAACTGGATTCAAGCTCTAAGTCCTCTTTCTAAAGACGACATTGCCATAAGAGACCTCACCTCCTTCTTAGCAGGATCCACATCTTCAGGCAGTTCATCTTGACTGGACAGCAGGACTTCCAGAGGGTAGGTTTGGTGTTGGCTGCTGCTACTATTCAAGTTCCCTGATTTTGATGTAAGAGATGAATCATCCAGATTCTTTAAAAAAAGAAAATAGTTTGCTAGATGCAACTTTTTTTCCCGAAATAGTTTTTATTAACAAAATTTTCTGTTTATAAGACTTACATCATCACAGCAAGGGGGGAAGGAAATATGGAATAGGGGGGGGGATATGAATACAATAGGATATGTTGACTTCCATTCTCATTCTGCACTAAATATACATTTTCATCACAAAAACTCTTTCTCAGTCACGTTACATGCCCGTTGCTCTTCTTAACTTTCTAATTAGCGACAGCGTTCCTTTCTTTAATTATGATTTCTGTCGATATTCTTCTATCACGGCCCAGTCTGTCTTTCTTACACCTTTACCATGATTATATCGTAGCCAATAGGTTAATTCATCCATATCTCTTATCTCCATAATTTTAATTAGCCATTGCTCTTTTGTGGGGAGGAGGTTTTGTTTCCATAATTTTGCAAAGACCATTCTTGCGGCTGTTGAGAGAAACACAAAGAGTTTTTCCAAATTTTCATTTGGAAATGTCTCTTGTTCTATCATCCCTATCAAGTAAAGTTCCGGTCTCATTTTGAATTCTATTTGTAATATTTTTTTACATTCCTCATGGATCATTTGCCAATATTCTTTTACTTTGGGGCATGTCCACCACATATGAAAAAAAGTACCTTCCTGCTTCTTGCATTTCCAACAGTTGTTACCAACATTTTTATACATTATACTTAATTTCTTGGGGGTTATGTACCACCGGTGCAACATTTTTAACCAGTTTTCCTTTAAGTTTGTTGCGTACGTTATTTTCATTTGTTTAGACCAAATATTCTCCCATTCTTTCAGTTGTATTGTTCTCCCAATATTCTGTGCCCACTTGACCATTGTATTCTTAACTACCTCTGTTTCTGTTGCCCAGTTCAATAATATGGAGTAAATATTTGATACAGTTTTCTTTTGTGTCCTCATTATTTTGTCCCAGGGTCTATCAGTATCACTAAATCCTTTGTCCCTATCAGTGTTAAACTGTTCTCTTAGCTGGAAGTAATGGAGCCACCTTACGTTGCTAAATTTTCTCGTAATCTCTTCTTGCGCTTTCAGTTCAAAATTCGTTCCCTTTTTTTGTATAATATCCTTATACTTAGGCCACTCGGTCCAGCCCAGCAGTCGTCTTTGGTTCGCCTCTAGAGGTGAGAGCCATGTCGGTGTCTTGTCATAAAAGAAGTTTTTATATTTGTTCCATACTTTTATCAGGGAGGATCTAATGAAGTGGTTTCCAAAATTTTTTCCTTTTGAGTACCTCCATACCATAGGTAGGAGTGCCATCCTTTTCGTAGATGGAATCCTTCTAACGTTAGAATTTTCGGTCGGTTTAACAGAGTCCAATCTTTTACCCATGATAGTGCACAGGCCTCGTAATATAGCTTTAAGTCTGGCAGGGCAAAGCCTCCCTTTTCTCTCTGCATAATCATTACATTATAGTTAATCCTTGGTTTCTTGCCCTTCCAGACAAAGCTCATTATGTCTTTTTTCCATTTTTTAAATATCTCCATGTTCCTTATTATCGGCAAGTTCTGAAAAAGATAAAGCATTTTTGATAGCTGCAACTCTCCCAAGGAGTGACAGATTCATATTTTTCCATTTTTCTAAGTCTTCTTTCACCTTTTCCCATTGTTCCGAGTAGTTATTTTTTAATAGTTGTAAATTTCTTGCGGTCAACCAGATCCCTAAATATTTCATCTTCGGGACGATTCCTATTCCAGTAATCTCTTGCAAAGCTAACTGGTCCTGTTTCGTAATGTTCTTTGTTAAAATTTTCGTCTTTTTTCTGTTCAATTTGAAACCTGCTACTTTTCCGTATTCCTCAATTATTTCCAGCCATTTCAGGATATTCTTTTTAGGATCCTCCACGATGAAAATCACATCATCTGCAAAAGCTCTTGTTTTGTAGGTTTCTTTATCAATCGTCAGACCTTTTAATTCTTCTTGGCCTCTGATTTTCTTCAATAAAGTCTCCAAAGCAAAGACAAAGATCAGTGGGGAAAGCGGGCATCCTTGCCTGGTTCCTTTTTCTATATTAAATTCTTCCGTTGCCGTCCCATTAATCCAGATCCTTGCTTTCTGCTTTTGATATATTGCATCTATCGCATTCTGGAATTGAAATCCTGTGTCTAATTCCTTGCAACTTTGAGAACAGATTTTATACCAGTGTTTCTTGCAGTAATTGATGCTCACTCTTACCCAGAAATTAAAGGGAATGCATGGCTTACTACTGCACCCTCCAAAGACTTATTTTTTTGATAGTTAAAAAGCCCAAATATCCATTTGTAAAGGAGATTGCCAACTGCCACCCAGGACTGAAACACATTTTGTGGAGAACAAATCATTTTGCTTTGCCCTTGAGTAAGGCAGGACTGAATCATTTAATCATGTTTATGCAGAGAAACCAACTTCAGATATACAAATATTCGCACAGAAGCCCAGAGGCAGATGTCTATAAGAATGGATGGGTTTAAGAAGTCATTTGTTATTTATCCTATTGATCAATCTGTTCCAAAAAATCACTCAAGTTGTAATTATTGCAGCTGACAGGTGGACATGGGCCAAAACTAACAAAATGAAGTTCAACAGGGACAAATGCAAGATGGTCCACTTATTAGACAGAAAAAAATGAAATGCAAAGATACAGAATGGGGGACGATGCCTGGCTCGACAGCAGTACGTGTGAAAAAGATCTTGGAGTCCTCATGGACAACAAGTTAAACTTGAGCCAACAATGTCATGCTGCGGCTAAAAAAGCTAATGGGATTTTGGCTTGCATAAATAGGAGTCTAGTGTCTAGATCCAGGGAAGACATGGTACCCCCTCTATTCTGCTTTGGTCAGACCACATCTGAAATGTGGCTAGTCCTGGCACTGCAATTGAAGGGAAATTTTGACAAGCTGGAGGAGGGTGACTAAAATGATCAAGGGTCTGGAGAACAAGCCCTATGAGGAGTGGCTGAAAGATCTGGGCATGTTTAGCCTGCGGTAGAGAAGGCTGAGAGGAGACATGATGAGGGCCATGTATAAATATGTGAGGGGAAGTCATAGGGAGGAGGTAGCAGGTTTGTTTTCTGCTGCCCTAGAGAGTAGGACACAGAACAATGGCTTCAAAATACAGGAAAGGAGATTCCACCTGAACATTAGGAAGAACTTCCTAACTGTGAGCACCATTCAGCAATGGAACTCTCTGCCCTGGAGTGTGGAGGCTTCTTTGGAGGCCTTTAAACAAAGGCTGGATGGGCATCTGTTGGTGCTTTGAATGTGATTTTCCTACTTTTTGATGAGGCTGGATTGGATGATCCACAAGGTCTCTTCTAACTTTGATATTATGATTCTACTAGCCGTCCCTTGCCACATGTTGCTGTGGCCCAGTCTGTGTATATGTGTTTATGTGTGTATATATTTTTGTATATGTTTATATATGTGTGTTTGTGTGTACATATATGTGTGTATGTGTATACGTGAGTATATATTTGTGTACTTCTGTGTTTATATGTGCATACGTATATTGTGTATATATGTGTGTGCTTGTTTATATGCATATATGTATGTACTGTATATATATGTATGTAGGTGTATATGTATGTGTATATGTGTATATTTGTGTGTGCTTGCATATATGTGTGTGTATGTATGTGTGCATGCATGTGTATAAGAATGTATGTGTATATGTATATATGGTTTATTTGGGGGGGGAGGGTTAAGTCAGTCCTGCTGGTTTGTGTGTGTGTGTTTTAGGGGTAGTGGACACTCGTTGGACTATTAGCTGTATTGTGTCAAAATTTCATGACAATTTGCCCAGTGGTTTCTGAGTTATATTAATCCCAAAAACCAACATTACATTTTTATTTATATAGATGATTCTATGATGGCATACTGGCCTAAGCCAAAGAGTGCAGCTGCATTAATCTCTATGATAATAGTAGGGGAGAGACAACCACTTAGTGACTTGCTTTGCCTACACTCTGGGTTCAGTTCCTAGGCTCTCCAATTTAAAAAGGCTCTTAAAACGTATGTGATGGAACAGGCTCTGCCCGAGACACTGTAGATCAGTGGTCAGTCAGAGGAGCAGCACTGAGCTAAATAGAACACACAGTCTGTATTGGGGTAAAGGCAACTTTATCTGTTCTTTAGACATCTTTGTTTTTGCCTGAAATTTGGTGGTCACCAATCCGTTGCAAAACAACCATCGAAGTACTAAAAGACACCCAAAGCCAACCAATTTATTCTGCAGCTTCTTCTCATTCCCCAGTAACAATAACAACAAATGAACAACTTGCTTCTCTTCCACGACACCCTAGAAGTGAGGATTGAGCTGGTCAGCTCGTTCTACCTAATAGGAGGGCAGGCTTGGCTTCTTAAACATAGGGCAAACTGCATGTTTGGGGAAGCAAATCTTCAACTCACAGCTGTGATCCTGATGGTGGCATTGACATCTCCCAGTTCTTTCTTCAGCTGCTCGTACGTCTTCCCTTCCTGAAAGAACAGAACAGAGATAGGGTACTATTATGTTAGGTGTTGGGAGTACAGTATAGTTGTACTCCAAAGAGTTTAATTCTGAATCACAGTTTGGCAAAATGTAGAAAAAGAAAACTATCAAAACAAAGCCCCATCTTCTCCAGCATTGTCCTTCTGACAGTAGACAGCCAGATGCTTCTTCAAGAAACCCACAAGCAGAATCATGTCGTGATGCTGGACCTCCCATGCAGGGCTTGCTACATTCATGTCAACAGGTTGGTGGCACCAGTTTTAGTAAAACTATGCTAGACTTGGGAACTAGGATCTATTGGCATAAGAAATTTGGGATACCCAGCTAGGAAAACCAGTCCTGTTCTCAGATTGTATTTATACAACTAGGCTTCTTTCTTAGTTCAAACACCAGGAGAATCAGCTTGCAATGGTGTTATTCAGAGCTACATCCAATACTGTGCAAGCAGCCCTGGATTCCTGACATGGGACCCCCTTTCCCTTGTCCCTTCTCAAGATGACTCACACCTTAAACCTGACATGGCGAGTTCTATAGCCTCTGAATCAGATAAAGGGAAGTTGTGGAGGGAAAGGGGACTGCGTGCCGAGCTTATCGACAATTTAATACAACTTGAGCCTAAGGTTTTGGAGCTTCTGTTATGTTTTAATACTGCAAACTAAAATCTAAAGCACTCAGGGGTTTAAATCTTATGATGTCATTTCATGTTTCAATAAGAAATTCAACATTCAAGTTCAAATTGGCAAAGTTGAACACATTGGCCGATTTCAAGGATTTTACCAAATACCTTGAGGATGTTTATCTGTTTTTAATAGGTGGTTACATTCTCTCTCTCTCTCTCTCTCTCTCTCTCTCTCTCTCTCTACAGTATATCAGACTGTGGTACTTTCTATCAATGTGACATCAGCAACATAATAGCATTCCTAAAAAAAAATCAAAGGTATGGATTTGAGGAGCACTCTGCACTTACACTCCACCGATATGGATCCCAAGCCAGGAACCAGCCAGTGAAGTTGGGAGGCTCAAAGCCTTGCTTGATTATCAGGATGGGAGTATCAGTCTCCCTCCCACTGGGGTGGGTCTGCAGATATTCTTGAGCTGTTGTCAATGCCTCTTTCCTCTCTGTTGCATTGGCTTCTTTGCCGATCCATAAGAAAATCTAGAAAATGAAGTACAGTAGAGTCTCACTTATCCAACGTAAACGGGCTGGCAGAACGTTGGATAAGCGAAAATGTTGGATAATAAGGAGGGATTAAGGAAAAGCCTATTAAACATCAAATTATGTTATGATTTTACAAATTAAGCATTTACAACAAATTGACAGAAAAATCAATACACGGTAACATCATGTAGTAATTACAAATTTAGCACCAAAACATCGCAATGTATTGAAACAGCTGTGGATCTGGGCAGGAGGCAGACTGCGTTGGATAATACAGAACATTGGATGAGGAAAGGTTGGATAAGTGAGACTCCAGATTACTATCTGGAGCTACATACAGGGAGCATACCACACCCTTGTTGTGTCAGCTCCACTGGCTGCCGATCCACTTCTGAGCTCAATTCAAAGTGCTGGTATTGACCTTTAAAGCTCTATATAGTTCTGGCCCAGTTTACTTGTCTGAATGCATCTACTTCTATGTCCCACCTCGTAATTTAAGATCATCCGGGGAGGCCCTGCTCTCGCTCCCGCCAACTTTTCAAACACGGTTGGTGGGGACGAGAGATAGGCCTTCTCGGTGGTGGCTCCCCGTCTGTGGAATGTGCTTCCAAGCGAAATACGATCGACCCCATCTCTCCTAGCATTCAGGAAAAAAGTAAAATCTTGGCTATGGGACCAGGCCTTTGTACATTAGCACAATGCAGCACTTTGGATTGGAATTGTACTGGCAAGTTGATGGATATGGCTCAATGCTCATGCTGTGGACGGAACACTGTTTTATTTTATTTTATTTATTTCAGGATTTTACCCCGCTCTTCTCAACCCCCGAGGGGGGACTCAGAGCGGTTTTAACTCAAGTGAATGTGTATTACGTGTTCAGTGTTAACTGTATTTTAATGCTGAATGTTTATGGTTTTATATTGTATATTGTGTATTGACATCGAATTGCTGCCTTTTGTCAAGCTGCTCTGAATCCCCCCTCGGAGGTTGAGAAGAGCGGGGTAGAAATAATGTAAATAATGTAAATAAATAAATAATGAATACTGTATTATTATTTCATGTTATTCACCGGAATAATGCACAGAGTACCATGGAAAGGAAAGGTCAAGATGGCATCTCTGTGCCCCTTCCGAAATCTCTTTAACTCCGTGCTCCTTCCAACAGTAGGCCTGCTATTTTAGGAAAGTTCAAAAGCTTATTGTCTGTCTCCAGACCCCCAGTGGCTTATTCATGCTGAAGGTCCCACTGCTAACAGACTTCTCCAACCAGATGCCCCTCAGAGTTGCATTCAAGGATTTCAAAGCTTGACACACTACTTCCTTTCATTATTCTCACAATAATTTTATACAGTGGGTCGGGCAGCAAAAGAGAGACCCCAGAGACTGAACTAATGTCAGTTCCCTAGCTTAGTGAAGAATTAAACTGTAGATCTTCCAAGTCGGACCCAGCATTAGAACCACTATACTTAGCTCTCATGATGAGTAGGAAGGACATGAGGTAGCCATCTGGGGAAAATTAAATGTTATTAGTCTTATAATCCAACTCTATAAAGCTTTTCAATGCTTTTTGCCCACAGCAGCGGGAGCTTAATACTTTTGAGGGAAGTAGCTAGCATGCTGTTCTGTACTTGAGTGCTTTTGGATCTACTGCCTTTGAATTATATCATGTTCCATCTTCATCACACCTTGCCTTTCCTTGTAACCCTAAAAATGGGTTTTTTAAAGCAGAGGTAGAAGTGATGTGATTTTCCATGTGTTTCTGCTTTGTACGTAACTTTCAATAGTATACCTTTCAGCATTTCTAATGTGACCTAAGACTCATAGGAGTAGCAGTCCAACAACATCCAGAGGGTCGCACAATTCTGCCTTCCATTTGAAAAGAGTATATTAAATCAAAGGTGGTCAAGTTGTGGCCCTCCACTTATTACTAGATTTCAGCTCTCATCATCTCTCTCAACCAGAGACATTGAAACCTCCTAGTAACCCTGCAGAGGCATTGGACATCTCGGAGGTGCTGGCTGAGATCCCAGGGGGGCACCCGTCGGGCATATCTGCTGCCATCAGAGGGGGTGCTGGCTGGCCCTGCCAACATGGTGCCCGTCTCTACAGACACCATGGTGGCGACTACACCCCAGCCCCTCTCGCCTCCCCCTGGCGGCGATTCCCTGGACCCGTCAGGGACATCTGCCGGACCTTTTGAGAAGACGCCGTGCGCGCTCGGCGGTGACTGCCCCTTCGCGGGGCTAGGTGGCTGCCCTTAGTCTCACTATGGCATCCGATGTTCCCATGCGCCACTCTCTGAGAGCACCAAGAACGCACTCAGAGCTGCAGACGTCTCGGAGGCCCTTGCGAGGGTCTCGGGGGGTCTGCACCCAATTCGGGGGGTTTGGTCTCCTTCCTCAGAGGAGCACGGATCCGGAAATGTCCTGCGGCGGAAGCCGCGTGACTGCCCAAGAAGATGGAGGCAGAGAGGGAGGAGGAGGGGACGTCGGGGCCTGGCTTCCATCCCCCCCCCCCCCTGGCAGAACACCGACATGCCGCGGCAATCTGCCATGACCGTGGAGCCTCTGGGGTCATTAAATCACTCGCAGACCCACAAGTGAGGAAGGAGCCTAGATTGCCCTACTCAAAGTCCCAGAGACTGCCTCACACTAGGACGTTCTGGAACATCAAGTTCAAGCGACAGCAGCCGCGCTTTAAGCCCAGGACTGAAGCTGCCCCAGCAAGCCGAAGCTCCACCGGCCCTAAGCCATGGTGAGGAGGGAGCGATGCCCCCCTCCCCATGGCGAATGACCTCTGAGGCGATCTGCTAAGATCTCTCAAGCTACCTCCTTTTGACGGCTGGCCTGAAGCTGTCACTTGACTGGCTCAGAGATTGTTTTCCCTAATTCCTTCCCTGTCCCCCTTCCCTCTCCCTCCCCTCCCCTAACTGTTTGTAATTTTATGTTATTGTTTCTCTCAATTCTTGTAAACCGCTCCGAGTCTTCGGGGAGTGGCAGTATAGAAGCTTGAGGAAATAAAATAAAATAAATAAATAAATAAATAAACTGCTTGTTCTGGTTACAGCTGGTAGCAGTTATAGTTCAGCAACACAGCAGCTCAACTCTGCCTTCAAAGCTGCCACGGACCTCCAGGTCCTCTCTCCTGGTAAAGAAAATGGACCTTCAGCTGCCTCAAACTCCCTAACAGAATGAAATAACATCAGGAGATACGCATAACACCATGACAACAGAATAAGAGATGTACAAGTTCAGGATAACTTCACACTCTCCAGTTCCAGCCACACCTGGTCCCAGGTATCCAGCAGCATAACGTCACTTTCACTGAGGTCATCCTGGGTGAAGTCAGTTATCTCAGTGACGACAAAACGTCCAGTTTTGTTGGAGCATTCAAAAAGCCGGGGAGGGTGATCAGGGACTTCTTGCTGCAGCCTGAAAGGTAGAATAACGTTACTGGGAGAAAGACTCTTCCGGTCTCATTTCCTGGGTGGGAAAATGAAAGATTGGCCAAATGAAAGCTAACAGAGTGTTCAGCTATCAACAAAATGAACCGACTCTGAATGCAAACCTATTTATTTTCTTTTACCGCTATCCAAAAAAAAGAGGCATGTATTCAGACTTCAAGTTCAAGGTGTTTCCAGATACAGCTTGAACTGTGGAGCTGTCTGTGTCATTTTCAGAATTTTACAGCTGTGAGATGACATCATCTTCCATGTGTAACCCATATAATAATAATAATAATAATACACTTTATTTATATTCCGCTCTTCTCACCCCGAAGGGGACTCAGTGCGGATTACATTACACATACAGCAGACAGTCCCTGCCTGATTGACATACAATTACAATACAGTTGTGCAGACAAACACACAAACAGGTGCAGACACTTGTACAATTAGAAGGATCTTTCCATCTGGCTACATTCTGAAGGGTGCAGTCGCTCCATTACGTCACAAGGGGGTGCTGTTGATTCATCCTCAGACGAGAGCCTGGATCCGCATTCCACTTCGGCAGCCAATCTTCCTTATTTGTTGTTATTTGTTATAAGTCCTTAAAAATCCTTCCCCGCTGCACAGTACCTATTTTATCTACTCACAGCTGGCTTTGTTTTCGATCTGTTAGGTAAACAGTGGACAGGGCTCACAGCTGGGTGTCCAAGCCAGCCCGGGAATCGAACTTGCAACGTTCAGATTGCAACACAGCTGTTGTTACCACTGTGCTATCTCTCCACAGCTGCTTTATATTTCTTACCAGAAAAAATGCATTAAGAATAAAAATAGGTAACACTTTTGATAGTGCAAAAAAAATTGCAGAGAAACCCTGAGTACTGGGGATTATGTCATTTGCAAAAGGTGAAGGAAGATTCCAATCTCTGCAATAATCAATTAAAGACATATGTCGAGTGTATGTTTGACTTAAGCTCACATTTGTCACTAACAGGATTTATGCCCCGACCTCAGGATGTGGGGCATGAGTCCTGTAAATGACGTGTGAATTTATCCATTCAACCAAGTTGAGGGCTGGGATGTAGATACCTTTTTTCACTTGCATAAGGAGCCTGGCCTCCCAGCAGCTCCCAAAACTCCTTTGGCTCCTGTCCTTCTGCCACAGTCTCCTGAAGACCATCACAAATCATGGCGGCAAGCTGCTTGGCCATCTCTCTTTCATCACCACTGGAACCCTGGCATGAAAACCACAGAAGTGAGACAGGACAGGACAGGCCAAGACTTTGTGTTGCTTGAAACAAAAGACATGGTGATTTTCTCCTTGCTCTATTCCATCTAGAACAGGAGACTGAAGCAAACCTGAAACAACATCTTACTTCTATATGAATGTTGTGAAATCTACTTTTTTGACTACAGTGCCCTGAGTCCTCTAAACATGTTGACAGCAATTTTTTTATAAAAAAGCTTGACAGAAGAGCCTTTTTTTGCTATTCCCAAGAGCATCTAGCAATATAAAAATGTAGTTACAGACTGTGTATCACATACACGCTGTCCTTTAAACAAATTACCATCACCTGGCACCCTCCAAAGTGCTGCCACCTAAACCTGTCTTCTGACGCCTAGACATGATCACAGACAGTTGCTCCATACATTTAGGGATTTTATCAAACTGAACTTCAGATCTCAAAAAAAATATGGTGTTGGATGACAAGATAAGATTGCAGCATAAAACATTAACATCTGTAAATTGGATGTTAACAGCAACTTCCATTTAACAGCAAAAGAAATTCAGCGTCTTTTTGCTTCACTTCAAAAGCAAAAGACTGGATTTCTTTTATTGTTAAACAGAAGTTGAAGTCCATCCTTCCAACTGATAAATATTGAAGTTTCATGGCTGCAATCTTATGGGCTAATATCATGTAGTACATCTGCATATGTTACTAAGCTAGTTTGAATCACATATCACCACCATCATATAGCTTCTGAGTCCTGTGTCTTTTGAGATATGATCGTTCCATGACTTGCTGAGAATGAGCTAGATCACAGAAGCCTCTAACTATGTCTCTGTTAACAGATGCAAAATGGTTAAGCCAGTGCTAAGACCTACGAGTGTCCTTCAAAAGTCACAGCACTGATGCACAATCAGCCCACCATGTGTGCGGGTTTGACTTTTGTGGATTTGATTATTCATGGATTTGATTGAATTCTCACTAATTTATTCCTATTTATTTATTTATTTATTTGCATTTATTTGCCGCCACTCCCAGTGGCTCGGGGCGGCTCACACATAATCATAAAAAGACAATCAAAACAGCTAAAATAGTTAAAACCACAATTAAAATGACGAATTAAAAATATCACAATGAACTGCACATTAGAACGCTGCGGTAACACAGACAGTACAAGATGGCGTTATAACAGAGGGGAGCTGCCGCTAGTCAGACTCAAAAAGCCTGTTGAAACAGGAGAGTCTTACAGGCTTTCTGAAATGAAAGGAGGCTCTGGGTAGTGCGAACGTTGGTGGGCAACACGTTCCAGAGCACTGGAGCAATGATCGAAAAAGCCCGTCGACAGGTTGCAGTCAGGCGATACATCTTGGGACTAGGAATGACCAGGAGCAGGGCCATAGCCAGGATTTTGATTCGGGGGGGGGGGGGCTGAGTTTGGTTCGGGGGGGGGGGGCTGAGACTGGGTGGAAGAGGGTCTACCCTAGCAAACCTTTTGTATTGTTATCCCAATAACCCCATTAATGTGGGATATAATGAGCATGGTGATCAGATCCTGATATGAATAAACATAACCGTTTAAATAATGTACCAGTAAGGCCTTTTCGCGGATCACCCTGAGAATTTCGTGGGGGGGCTGAAGCCCCCTTAGCCCCCTCCCCCAGCTACATGCCTGACCAGGAGGTTCTGCTCCTCGGAGCGTAGAGATCTAGTGGAATGATATGGGATGAGGTGGCCCCGTAAGTACACTGGCCCCAGACCATTTAAAGCCTTAAAAGTCAAAACTAACACTTTGAAGGTAATCTCTAGATCATAGAGTATGGGTCTATGGTCTGTTTCCAATGGAAATTGACCACAGAGTTGTGTTGAAGGTCGTTGATATGCCAAGAGAGGTGTTCTCTTGGGTTTTAGAAAGCATTTTAAATTCAGTTTTTCACTTTCGTGGGTGGATGGGGAGTCCCTGTGCTCCTAACCTCATGGAACGTAGAGGGCTGACAGTAAACATTTTGCTCTGGATAAGCACACCTATGGCATGCAATGACCAGGGAGAAGAGAGGCTTTGGAGGCTGTACAATAGGTCAAGGGGATGCTTCTGGCCACTGCAGAGGGCAGGAGAGATTAAGTACCAACCATCTAGTGAGCCACCCTTTCTGGACTCACCTTGCCGTACCACAGGTAATGTCCTGTCTGGGCTCTAAGCAAGAAGACATCATTGGAATTGAGAGATGCTGCAGATGATGGCACTTCCACGGCCTTTGTGTTGGAGCTGTCTGTTCCACGGATCTGGAAGAGCCTCACTTGGGCTTCCACTTCACTGCCACCGTTTCTTGACGTCCCACCCTATGTTGGATGCAAGAGAAGGGCAGAAGACAACACATCTGAAAACTGAACAATAATCTGATTGAAGAGAGAGTGTCTAATCAAGGAATGGAAACTTGTGATTCCTAAATGTTGTTGGACTGCAACTCCCAACATTCCTCACTATTAACGAGTGTGATTAGACTTCAAATCCAACAATATTTGGAACACTGCACAATTCCTACCTCCAACGTATGGTAAACTGAAAACACTCAGATGCTGCATGGGATTTTGAGCATAAATTCAATCAGTGGTGTTTATATTTACATGTTGCTTTGTATTCAGCAATGGACTTTGTGAGACAAATTTTGCTGGAACTAGACATTGGCTGTATTAGGCCAGGGTAGACACCTTCAAAAAGAAGGTGGTCCTCCAACAGCCCTTCAAATAGGAGAGGACTGTCCTCTGCAAAGTAACACATCATGGTTACGCTCTCTATATGTGTCAAATTGAAGGCCCACGGCTGAATCCAGCCCACCATATTATTTTATGTGGACTTCCAGATGCTTGAGCAGAACTGCTGTATTTCTCATCCTTAGACATCATGACTAGCACTGATGGGAGTTGTGATATAGTAAATCTGGAAGGCTGCAGTTTGCTTTGTTTAGTCAATTTTTAAATTTGATCCAGGGCCTGGATCTGTTCAACATGTTTATTAATAACTCAGATGAAGGGTTAGAAGGCATGATCATCAAGGTTGCAGATCACACCAAATTGGGAGAGATAGTCAATACTCCAGAAGACAGGAGCAGAATTCAAAATGAGAGATGGGCCAAAACTAACAAAATGAAGTTCAACAGGGACAAATGCAAGATACTCCACTCAGGCAGAAAATAAATGAAATGAAAAGATAGAAAATGGTGGACGCCTGGCTCAACAACAGTACATGTGAAAAAGATCTTCAAATCCTCGTGGACAACAAGTTAAACATGAGGCAACAATGTGAAGCGGCTGCAAAAAAAAAAAGCCAATGGGAATTTGGCCTGCATAAATAGGAGTATAATGTCTAGATTCAGGGAAGTCATGCTGCCCCTCTATTCTGCCTTGGTTGGACCACACCTGGAATACTGTGTCCAGTTCTGGGCACCACAACTGAAGGGAGATGTTGACAAGCTGGAATGTGTCCAGAGGAGGGTGACTAAAATGATCAAGGGTCTGGAGAACAAGCCCTGTGAAGAGCGACTTAAAGTGCGGGGCATGTTTAGCCTGAAAAAGAGAAGGCTGAGAGGAGACATGATGAAGGCCATGTGTGAATATGTAAGGGGAAGTCATAGGGAGAAGGGAGCAGGCTTGTTTATGGATTCTTCATCTATAGATTTAACTGCCTTTTGGAAGCAACCATAACATTGATGTGGACTGAATGAAGATGAGTTTGATACCCCTGACCTATTTTCAACATCCCTATCCATATATATATATATATATATATATATATATATATATATATATATATATTATATATATATATATATATAAAATTATTCTTCTATTTATTTAGGTTGTATCCTGATTGCTTTTCTCTTAACTGGGATAGAAGACAGCATACAAAATAGAAATGGGTGCAATATGTATGAAGAATATGATTATATGCAACTGAACCTTTTGTAACATTGAAAGCAATGCAAAGACCCATTAAAATTAAATTTTAATTAAAAACGTTAAACAGTAGTAAAGCGAATGATGAAAAAAAATTCTTAGTAACAGTTAGTTCCTGAAAACTTGGCCGAATAATAAAAGACCTGATTTCCAAAGGAAGGAAAACAAGAAACGGAGCAGCAAAGGGCCCAGGTGCAGTGACCAAGGAGGCTCTGCCTTGTGTTCTCAGCAAATGCACCTCTGAATAGAGTGTGATCAAGAGCAATGCCTCTAGTTCATAGTTTTTGAGTTAAAGGAAACATATATGTCTGGTTAAACAATTGTTACCTAAGTATGTCTGTGTTTATGTACTTATTCATTCATTCATTCAATTTAATATTTGTTAATCGTCCTCCATCCCAGATGCTCCAGGCGATTTACATAAAGATACATCATCAAAACAGACAAGTATTAAAATCAGAATTATAAAACAAAAGCTCTATTAAAAAGCCAGGTCTTAAGTTCCTGTGCAAAGGATCGCAGATCACGCATGGCTCTCAGATAAGGGGGCAGAGAGTTCCATAGAACAGGAGCAGTAATAGAAAAGGCCCTGAGTCTCGTACTATCAAGACGTACTTTTCTGGGACCTGGTACATACAAAAGATTTTGTTGAGTGGGGCGAGGCAACCGTTGATGGTGGAGAGAGGAGAGGCGGTCTCTGAGGTATGCTGGCTCCTGGCCATACAAGGCTTTAAAAGTTAGGACCAGCATCTTGTACAGGGCCAGATATTCCATTGGGAGCTAATTGAGATGTCGAAGCGTAGGAGTTATATGGCATTTCATCGGTGATTTAGAGAGTAGCCTGGCTGCTGCATTCTGGATGATCTGAATTTTCCAGGTCATTAACCAAGGGAGGCAAACGTACAAGGCATTGCAATAGTCCAGCCTAGATGTCACCATGGTATTGTTGTTATTAAGTAATGTTGCTATTCTTTTTGTGTGTACTTAAAAATATTTGCCCGGGGGAGAGAAAACACAGTCCTTCAGATCAACATCATTCAGATTTGCAGGGTTTTTTTTTAGCAATTAAACAGGTATAGAAAAACCCAGGAGGAGATTCTTTATTCTTAATTTCACTACTGAGTCCTCCTTCATACCTCAAAGATGACAAGGTTTCCTTTGAAGATGGCCAGAAAGTGGCGTGGTTCCTTGCCCATGGTCACTCGAACCTGCACAGGTTCTCCATTGTAGTGCTGATCCACCTCCACTGCGTGATAGGCTGAAGCCGCAAGCTCATCCACTGTGGCATGGCGTCCCTGAAGGCAGAGCAAAAACCTCAAGAGATCTAGCATAATGCTCCCAGAAGATGAAATTAGCTGTTCTCTCCCTCCCTTTTTAATGTTTCTCTTTCTCTTAGCCAAATTAACTATTACATGGGTAATGACATGGATTGTAACACATATTCTTCCAAAGTTGGGTATAAGAAGCAGAATCGAGAAGTCTGTGCTCCATGGCAACCATTCGTCTAAACTCCCCATCAAAAATACTCCTAAGTAAAGGAGGAGAAAACATATTGGCACTAGGCATGTCTGTTTTGTTTCTGTTTCTATGAACAGTGCTTGAACAGGATCCTGAGCTCATTTGGATCCTGGAACACATTCTTTTTGTGCCTGAGGCAAACAGAGGGGAGCTGCAAATACTACATTATTCTTTTGCAACCATGCTTCTGCCAGATATGTTAAAATACATGTGAGCTGTAGTCCAAGACATTTGGAGAGTGTTGTCTTGGGAAAGGAAGACCAAGCAATGAGCTTATGCACAAAAGGTTTTGAAATCCCCCCAGGTAGACAACGAATTGTGCTCCTGGGGCCACCCCATGTGAGACTCTCCCACATACCTGCCAGATGTACAAGATGTAACGTGGCTTCCGGCTCACTTCATAGGTGTACAGGACTAAGTAGCAATCTCCACCATAAAAGAATCCATGCCACCGAGAGTCCACTGGAACAAGCTCCAGGTTCTCAACCCTCCAGACCTAGGGAAGACAAAACACTTGGTGTATTTGGGAGTCATCCTAAAAGTTACATTGCCGTCATAGCCTACATTATAGTAGAACCGAGACTAGAAGGACTGAAGTGCCAAGAACATTTACTTAGACAGGATAATAACATTTGTCATCTCACCTCTTCTGTCTGTATTTGCAATCCTCTGAGCAGCTGGGAGGAAAACAAATTTCCTCCCAAATCAATAATCATTGTGAGTTATTTGTGCTGCAGTGAAAAGTAGTTTGAGGTGGCTTGCTTTAGAGTGGACAATGAAAGTCCATTTGCTTTATAAAAACCTGCTTCTAGTGGAGATGAACATGCCTAGCTTATATTTTCAGAGTCCCCTTGGCAGCCTGGCAATGATAACTGTCTAACCCAGGCATGGGCAAATCTTTTTGCTTTGGGGCCGCAGTGGTCAGGAGGGCCGGGCACATGCTGGGAAAGGAGGGAGGACAGGGCCTTGGTCATCTTCAGGATGTCCTCCCAGCATAAGGACGGGCTGCTCGCCCCTTCCTTATGCCGGGAGGAAAGCGGGACACGCGGCGGCTAAGAGTGCTCTGGAGGCTCTTTGCTATTGCATGCCTTCCTCAAGCTGTCCTCCCGGCGTAAGCACAGGGCCGCTTAACCTGTCCTTACATCGGGTGGAGGAGGTCTCTAAGCTGCTGTATGCCTTCCTCCCTTGTCTTTTTGCCATAAGGATACAGTGGGCTGCTGTGTCCTTATGCCAAGAGGACAGGGAAAATTAGGAGGGCCTGAGGTAAGCACCCAGGGGGCTGCATCCAGCCCCCGGGACTTAGTTTGCCCATGCCTGGTCTAACCCCACATTTGATAAGGTGAAGTGCAACCCAGAACTCCTACAGATATTGTTTAAAAAAGAATATTACTTTGAAAAAATATATTTGGCTCAAGAATGCCCTCAAATTAACTTTAAGGGTGTGAAGATGGCATTTCTACTATGTCTAAAGCCCACCCGAACCACCTGGAGCCCCCGGTGGCACAGTGGGTTAAACACCTGTGCCGGCAGGACTGAAGACTGACGGTTGCATGTTAGAATTTGGGGAGAACATGGATGAGCTCCCTCTGTCAGCTCCAGCTCCCCATGCAGGGACATAAGAGAAGCTCCCACAAGGATGTTAACACATCAAAACATTTGGGTATCCCCTGGTCAAGGTCTTTGCAGATGGCCAATTCTCTCACACCAGAAGCAACTTGCAGTTTCTCAAGTCGCTCCTGACACACACACACACACACACAAAAACAAACCTTAGCCACCTGGGGGAGTCTAAAACATTGTTGGCAAAACTTTTCCAAAGTATTTTCTTGCTTCCTTAGCCTCAAGGAGAAGGGATTTTAAAATGTTTCATGGAGACATTTGCAATACAGAACGTTTACAAGTTAAGCACTCCTTTTTGTTTTACCATCAAGTTAACTTCACCTTATAATAATCCTTTGAATGAGAGACCTCCAAGTGACCCAGGCATTCAAAACTCAAATTTGAAAAATGTGCAGCCATGGTTTGCTTAAGTTTGTCCATCCATGTTGTAGTTTTCCTGTTTTCGTACTGCCTTCAACTTCACCCAGCATTGCGGTCTTTTCCACTAAGGCTGGTTTTACACATTCGACTGCATTATATGTTCAGTGTAAAACTAGCCTCAAAAATTGCCTTGTAAGCAGTTACTATTCTTATGATACTTCCAAAGCACAATAGCATTCATTTAATAATAGTGTGCATTTCCTGTATTACCCGTTGTGAAAACATAGAGAGAGATGGGTTCCCAAAATAACATTTAGTTCTGTACACATAGATCTCTTCAAATAGGCAAAGATTTCACACTTCCACCTTCTTGGGAGTTTCTATGAAATCTCCAGATCTGAACACACAGATCCCAAAATAAATCCCAAGAAATGTCAAGTTTTAAGAGCCAAACATTCAGATCCTATAGTTAGAATTTAGAACACTATGCCAATTTTTCTAATCTGCTTATTTCTAACAGAAAAATATCCTATTCTCTGCCATGATTTCCTTTTAAAATCATAATCACTTGCAGAAATGTGGGTTGTATATTATGTGAAATTATTATAAAATAATGTTGATTACAATATATTCCTTTGCGATGAAGTTGGCTTTGATGCATGGTTACTCTACAGATAATAGATCTCCAAAAATCACAATAATCGAGAGTCTTCTCCCATTTTTCTATTGCCGATGTGTGAATCCAGACAGGATGAATGTGATGTTGACGGCTGCTGAGTCCTATTTATTTCTTTAAAATGCTCGGCATCTTTTTCTGTCACATGAAAGGAGTTCGGCCAATGGAGGACACAAATTTCTTATTTTCTAGGCTCAGCAAAATATGAAAACACCACGATCACTGATCGTTGGATGATGCTTTATCTTTCTTTTTCATGTCAAGAGCAACTTGAGAAACTACAAGTCGCTTCTAGTGTGAGAAATTGGCCGTCTGCAAAGATGTTGCCCTGGGAACGCCCAGATGTTTTGATGTTTTACCATCCTTGTGGGAGGCTTCTCTCATGTCCCCGCATGGAGAGTTGGAGCTGGCAGAGGGAGCTCATCCATGCTCTCCCCAGATTTGAACCTCCGACAATCCTGCTGGCACAAGGGTTTAACCCAGTGTGCCACTGGGGCTCCTGGGTGATGCTTACATCGCTACATGTTATTGATCCTGTTGATATGATGACCTGTTGGAAAGGCAAAAATAAAGAAGAACTTCATTTGGAAAGGAAAGCCAAGCTATTCATTCTGGGATTTGTTCTTACCTCCACTGTTCCTTCCCCATTATCCACCATCCTCTCCTGCGCCGCCAGTTCTGGCTGAGTATGCAAAAGAGTGACATCAAATTTCTCCTGGTTGATCTTAGCTGGAAAAGGAACAACCATCAAAAAGAGAGAGCAGCTGGCATCAACTGGATCACAGGTGAGAATTATGACTTCCCAGATGTTCTTGGTCTACAACTCTCATCAGCTCTCTCCAAGGTTGGCAGAGGTTGGGGAGCATGAGAGCTGCAGCTGAAAACATCTGGAAGGCTTTGTTACCCACTGCTGAGTTAGATCTATAGGTTGCAAATCTTTATTTCTTAAAATGTTTATTTATATCCCGCCACCCCCGGTGGCACAGTGGGTTAAAGCACTGAGCTGCTGAACTTGTTGACCGGGTTAAAGCACTGAGCTGCTGAACTTGTTGACCGAAAGGTCGCAGGTTCGAATCCAGGGAGCGGTGTGAGCTCCCGCTGTCAGCCCCAGCTTCTGCCCACCTATTTATGTATTTATGTATTTATTTATTTATTTTTTCGATTTGTACACTTCCACTCCCAGAGGCTCGGGGCGGTTTACAGAGTTTCAGCACAGTAATAAAACAACACACATTAAAATATCATTAAGACTCAAAGGCTTGTCTGAACAAGAAGGTCTTACAAGCTTTGCGGAAAGTTACCAAATTTCGCAAAGCCCGAGTCTCAGGGGGCAGATCATTTCACAGAACTGGGGCAATGATAGAGAATGCCCTTCGTTGGGTTGCCGTTAGGTCGTAAGACTTCAAACCTAGCAGTTTGAAAACATACAAATGTGAGTAATTCAATAGGTACCACTCCAGCGGGAAGGTTACTGCACTCCATGCAGTCATGCTGACCACATGACCTTGGAGGTGTCTACGGACAATGTCGGCTCTTCGGCTTAGAAATGGAGATGACCACCACTCCCCAGAATTGGACACAACTAGACTTAATGTCAGGAAAAAACCTTTATCTTTTTTAACCCTTCTCTTATACAGAACCCAAACAACTTACACAGCATGTAAAATTAAATGCATCCATCATACAAAATATTGAAAATGTTGCATTTTTTATTTTTAAAAATTAGGTAATTGTTGTTGAGGTATGATGTTTGTGCCATTGTAAGCCACCTTGAGTCCCCCTGTTGGGGTACAGATGGGCGGGGTATAAGTATGGCAAATAAATAAATAAAAGTAACTACACAGCAATCTACTTAAAAACATTAGTTCATAGCATCATGCACCCTTGGGAGAGGAACAAGGTTGACAGAAAAACCTGTGCAACCACAGAAAGCATTCAGTTCAGGAATGTGGATACAAAAGAGTTTCTCCCAAGTCACACTCTCCCCATCCAGGGTCAGGTCTCGCCTTACCAATTTTGCCCACGGCGTAGGTTTTTCCGAGCCCCACAGACTGGTCAGCCACAGCCCATTTCTGGAAGAGTTGTTTGAACATGGCAGACTCAGCTCCATCGTGCACAGTCTCCAGGTTGGTGCTGTAAGGGTAGCCTTGCATCCTTATGAATTCCTGCCAAGTATGAAGAACAAGGAGGATTGGCCAAGGGTGGTCTATATGGGACTTCCAAATTGAGAACATAATAGCTTGCATGGTTTGGATGTCAAATCCAGTTCATATCACTTCTACCATCACATTCAAGTGGAGCCCCCTAGTTACTGAAAAGGACATTCAAGTGCCACCTCGGAGTTGGTTGAGGTAGGCAGGATTTCCCTGGGTACTGGTTGTGGGGGGTCGGGAGCAGGTCAGGGTTTTGCCCTCCCTTCTGCTCGAGATCCCCGTGTACAACTGGTGGGCCACTGTGTGATACAGAATGCTGGACTAGATGGGCTGAGGTCCGATTCAGCATGGCTCTTCTTATGTTCTTATGTTCTTATGCCCCTGGTGGTGCAATGGGTTAAACTCTTGTGCCGGCAGGACTGAAGACTGACAGGTTGGAGGTTTGAAATCTGGGGAGAGCGCAGATGAGCTCCCTGTGTCAGCTCAAGCTTCTCATGCAGGGACATGAAAAAAATCCTCCCACAAGGATGGTAATAATAATAATACACTTTTTTATATTCTGCTCTTCTCACCCCAAAGGGGACTCAGAGTGGATTACATTACACGTACGGCAGACAGTCCCTACCGGTTCCACATACAATTACATACAACATACACATTGGTAACACATCAAAACATCCGGGCGTTCCTTGGGCAATGTCCTTGCAGACGGCCAATTCTCTCATATCTGAAGTGACTGGCAGTTTCTCAAGTCACTCCTGACACAGAAAAAAAAATCATATTCAAGCATATCCTCCCCCCCCCTCCCCCAAATACCCCAATACATGTTGCTGAACTTGCAGTTGTTTTTCTGAATACAGCATTTATTCTCACAGAAATAGCTTGTTCTGTTCTGGCTTTTAGGGGAGTTCTAACTGCCTTCCCATTCTGCTTCCCTTGAGCCAACTGTGTGCCTGTGTCTCCATGTTTTGACAGCCCAATCATCTGATCGGCTGTTTTGGTTTTTAAAATGTGCACGTCCATTGGAGCAATTCAAACAAGGGGGAGGGAAGAAAAACACATGTTTGACATAACTGAACTTTGCATGACGTACAGTCATGCAAAGGTGCACACTTTTCGGGTGGAACTGGATTTTAAGCACACCTTTTTAACACATGCTTTTCAGCTGTTAACCCAATTCCGCCTGCACTTTTAACTTGGTTACTTCTGGGTTTTTAGGCATGTGTAAAATAAGCTAGGCACTAGTAAACTGAGCTGAACAACTTCCTTTCTGAAAACAAAATAAAATACTTAATGTTTAATTACAAAGTGGATCCAGTTGTGTTTCTTATGCCTTAATATGTATTATTATGCTTAGCAGTTGGTGCTAAGGTGCTGAGTAAATATACAGAGAGCTATTTTGGTGCATTACATGCCTGGTATAAGCTTTAGAGTAGGGAGAGACTAGAGTCACACTGTCTCGGACTATGGCAATTTTATCTGAATAAATCTTTCCAACACACACACACACACACACAGTGCATTAGATGGATAGTCTGAGAATTAGTCGAAGGCTTTGGGAAGCCAGAATTACACTATCTCGGGCTATTGCAACTTCTTCTGAATATATCTTGCCAAAACACATTACACACTTCAAGATGGAAATTGGGAAGAGGAAACTGAGTGGGACTCTCACACCATACCAGAGCCTTTGACATGGCTGTTTGCTTCTCCACTTTGGTGGCTCCTTTGCCCTTCCACACATAGATTTTCATTCCACCATGATCCAAAATGTAGCAGTCCTGAGGCACAAAGAAAGGAAACAGTTCAAAGCATTCCATGGTTTCTGATCGACTTCAAGCATGGGAATGGGATGAAAACTAGAAACCCTTAATTTCACTCTTATCATCCAAAAAAGGCCCCGGGTGGCGCAATGGGTTAAACCCTTGTGTCAGCACGACTGCTGACCGAAAAGTTGGTGGTTCGAATCTGGGGAGCTGAATGAGCTCCCGTCTGTCAGCTCCAGCTTCCCATGTGGGGACATGAAAGAAGCCTCCCACAGGATGGTAAAACATTTGGATGTCCACTGGGCAACGTTCTTGCAGACAGACAATTCTGTCACACCAGAAGTGACTTGCAGTTGCTCAAGTCACTCCTGACACACACAGACACACACACACAAACCCTTAGGCAGATATTGAAGGCAAGGCCTGAGACAGTTGACGTGGCATCAAATAAATAGGTGTAGGGGTTATATTCTGTTCATAATGAGCTCTTGCAGAGGAAGTCAATGGCAAACATGCTCTCAAGAAATGTTGATAGGTTTGCCTTAAAGTTAAGTCAGAAAGGCTCACAACAATAACTCAATTATTGGTACCATATATGCTCATGTATAAATCAACCTCCTGTATAAGAGGAGAGCAGGTCTGAGAGCCAAAAATATGGATTTCTTTATGAGCTGTGGATAAGTCTAGGGTCATTCCACAGAGAGGAGAAAGCATATTGACCTTTGGATAAATCTGCTCAATATTTTGGGGTCAATATTTTTGACTAAAATAATACAGGAGTATATAATGTATGGTAGCTACTTCCACATGCTGCACAATATATTGAGGACTTTGAAAAATTTGTTTTAATTCTACTTCCAATAGCTGTACAAAAACATTACCGAATTACATTCTTTTCTTTTCTGCAAGGCGAGAGTATCCAAAGCATAATTTACAAAACATGTATCTTGACAGATGAGAGTAAGCTTTGTGGATTTCAGTCAATATTTTCAGGAAAATGCAGCCAAAGTAAGAACTCTTGGGTGTAATCCATAAGGCCATGATGTCATAGTAATCCCACATGGTTTATCTTGATGTCAATGAACTGTACAATGCAGCTAAGGAGCAACTGGGGAATTACATGGCTTTCAGAAGCTGTTGGATCAGAATCGCCATAGTCTCTGACTCTACTGGCTATCCTGGCTGGGGTTAATAGGAATTGAAGTCCAACAACACCTAAAGAGCCATACATTTTGCTCCCATGAGCAAAGGATTATTGGAAACGCAGGTATACCACAACAGCTCCTTCCTCCCCATCTCAGGCTTACATCGTGGCTCAACATGTCCTGAACGAGAGGCCGCTGGGCTTCTTCTGTAACCTCCAATTTCCCTCCCGAGTCTGAAACACTAGAAGAGAAAAAGAGGTTGTTTAATTTCAAATGGTCAAGTTCAAGGAACAATGGCAAAATCCCCTTACAACAGTGGTTCTCAACCTGTGGGTCCCCAGGTGTTTTGACCTACATTTCCTAGAAATCCCAGCCAGTTTACCAGCTGTTAGGATTTCTGGGAGTTGAAGGCCAAAACATCTGGGAACCCACAGGGTGTGAACCACTGCCTTACAATTTCTTCTAAAATTCCTCCAAATTTTTACTCAAGTCTTTTTAGTGACCTGTTCGTAATTCAATGATGACAGCAATAATAAGTATGGTGACTTGATTTTTGGGTCCTGTTTCAAACCTTGTTTTTCTTGTTCATGCCAACATGACAATTATATGAGCTTATACCAGGGGTGCTCACACTTTTTCAGCATGCGAGCTACTTATAAAACAACCAAGTCAAAATGATCTACCTACCCAAAATGTGAAACATATAACACAATATCTGCTTTGACCTGGGTTTTCTGAGTCCACACTGCCATATAATCTGATTCAAAGCAGATAACATGGGATTTTATTCAACTGTGTGGAAAGGACCTCAGATAACCCAGGGCCCTTCCACACATCCTATTTTACAGTTGACACACACAAACCAATTTCTTACTACTGGACGAATTGCTGCCAAATTTGGCCACAAGACACCTACAAGGAGTGACCATCACTAAAAAAAAGATTTTTGGAGTTGTAGTTGTTGGGATTTATAGTTCACCTACAATCAAAGAGCATTCTGAACCCCACCAACAACAGAATTGGGGCAAACTTCCCCCATAGAACTCCCACAACCAACCGCAAATGTTCAAGGCAGAGAGGAAGGAAAGGAAGGAAGGAATGAGGGAGGGAGGAAACAGGAAGGAAAGAAGGCAAGGCAAGAAGGAGGGGAGAAAGGAAGGAAAGGAAGAAAGGAGATGAGGAAGGAAGGAAGGAATGGTTCCCATATGGGCCATAGCGATGCCGGTCACGCTGCTGCCATGCTGACTGGCCGGCAGCACTTGGGCGGCATCGGGAGCCTGCGGGGCAGGACTGAGCCTTCCTCCCACCCTGCCTGCGATCTACCGGTAGATCGTGATCTACCTAATGAGCACCCCTGGCTTATACCTTTGTACATTAGATCATTCTCAGAACTTGGGAAAAGCTAATGCTTGGACTATAACTCTCAGTATCCTCAAGCAGGCATGATCAAGACTGTGGCATTATCATCCAAAAAGCAACTTTTCCAAGCTTTTATTGCATCTCTGTCATTACTGGCATCAATGGCAATTGCAACAGGGAAGTCCTCTCCACCCACCGATAGAGCGAGATTTGCATCTTCTGCTGCTGGTCCACCACCTCATCAGGAATGGCAGATTTGATGTCATGGGGCCTTTCTCCAAGCTCACTCTCCAACACCCTCATTAAATCTGGGCTGGCTCTTTCCTCATCGCCCTCCATGATGCCAATCTCAGCCCGACCCCCACGCTCCCTGTCACGGATATCTTTCGCAAGGAGCATCCCCTAAGGAAGAAGAAGGTGACATTTGGAGCATTGAAACACTGAGCCTTACACTCAGAGCTGAGAACATTAATCAGTTGAAGCCAATGTTGTTCACAATGAGATTTTAGCAGTAAAAGGGTAAAAAGCTTTCCAAAGCCTCAGGCTGTAACTTTTCTCAGTCTTATTTAGATATGTTGGGGATTGAACCTGGGACCTTCTCCATGCACAGCATGTGCTATACTACTGACCCATCAATGGTTCCTCTAGGAATCTTTAGGTCCTAGAGAATTTATGTGGTCTGCTTCCTGGGAGCCCTAGGGCCCTTCCAGACAGGCCCCATATCCCAGGATCTGCTCCCAGGTTTTCTGCTTTAAATTGGATTATTATATGAGTCCATCCTGCCAGATAATCTGGGATAAATAGAAAACTTGGGATCAGATCCTGGGATATAAGGCTTGTCTGGAAGGACGCCTAGAGAGTCCTTGAAAGGTTCTCTCTCAAGTCATTTTTTAAATTCACATTTTTCCACTTTCACTGAGGTTCTGGACCCCTGACTCCAGAAGATGAATTCGGTTGACTGTAATTTCACACTTCTTGTTTTTTATTAACCATCTGAGGGTCAGTCAATATGATCTAATTTATATAAAAGACTATTATAAAATAACAATAATAGTGATAAGCTGTTAATCCAAATAATAAATTGTGCTGAAAAAAATCCTATATGACACCGTTAGTATAAGTCAAAAGTTATCTTGACTACACATAACAACACAACCAGAGGATCTATGCTCCTGTAAACTGGTTTCTGGAGAACATGTTGGAGAAGATGTTACTTTGCTCTGGGTTGTTGTAAGTTTTTTAGGGCTGTATGGCCATGTTCCAGAAACATTATCTCCTGATGTTTCGCCTGCATCTATGGCAGGTATCCTCAGAGGTTATGAGGTCTGTTGGAAACTAGGAACATTAAGTTTATATATCAGTTGGAACCCCATTTCCATAGTTTCCAACAGACCTCACAACCTCGAAGGATGCCTGCCATATATGTGGGTGAAATGTCAGGAGAGAATGCTTCTGGAACATGGCCATACAGCCCAAAAAACTAACAGCAACCCAGTGATTTCGGTCATGAAAGCCTTCGACAATACATTATTTTGCTCTCTTCTCCCTTTTGGGCTTCCTTATCTAGCAGGGAAGTGTAGGAACAGAATGTCATAGGGATGCGTCTCTAATCTGATCCAGCAGGACTCTTTCAACACTCTAAGATTAATTGGAGAAACTTTTCACTTCTACAGAAAGAAGCCCTTCTCTATGGCAAATAGTAAGGAAGGGGGAGGATAAATCAAGACTAGGCTATGGAACAATGAAAAGGATTAGATCTTTTAATAAAGAAAATAAAATGACATCCAACGACTCCCATGTAATAGTTATAGTTAACACTACAGAGAACACAGAGTTGTGTGCATACAGTGCCTTGGCCCTTGGCTGAACCCGCACCTTCATACGTTCCTGCTTGTTGCTCTCGGGCCCATTCCACTGAACAATGACTTTGCCCAGATCCAGTAGGAACACATCACCATTGTTGAAGCTTTCCCAGTTCATCTCCACCTACAGAGGTTGGGGGTGCAAGATCAGATGTAAACAGGAAAAGATAAGCAGTGAAAGACTTGGAAGCAACCAGGGTCAGATCAAGGGATTCAGACAGACATCCTCCACACTCTCCTGTTCTATATACAGAAGAACATTGCCTGGTGGGGTGAGAAGACAGAGGGCTGGGCTCAAGCTCACCTCCGCGGCTGTGACGTTCCTCTTGCCCTTGACATGCAGCAGCCGCTTGACATTGTAGGTATTGGTCTCCACGTGGTTCAGCCCGGAAGCAACACCCCCTTTCTTGTAGCTGTTTGGATGCAAGGAGAGGAGAGGACATGAGAGCCGGACAAAATGGGCAACCTTGTGCTACTAAAACGGAGGGTACATCTACACCAGTGGTTCCCAAAGTGGGCGGTACCACCCCTGGTGGGCAGTGGGGCAATCTAGGGGGGCGCTGGAAGGCCCAGGAGAATTTAGGGGGCGCTAAACCCCTGTAAGGGGGCGGTGCCGTGAGCGAGGTGACAGACTACCATCCATCTCTGTCTGTCTGTCTCTCTCTCCCCTTCCCTCCTCCTCCTCCCTCCTCCTCCTCCTCCTCTTGTCAAGCAAGGGATTGTAATAATAATACCTTTTGGGTTCCCTTCCAACTAGTTGAGTCTTATAACAACAATAATAATGTCCTTCAACATATTTAGTGGAATATGGATTCAGTGTGGTAACCAATTTATTAACAAAAATAGAAACCGATTGCAAAATAGTCAATCGCGATGATTTGAGATTACTGCTGACGAAAATAGAGCCGAGGATTACGAGATTGGTAGCAGCATACCAGGGTCATCCTTCTTATTAAGATGATTTCGAATGTTTTAACATTTTTGTATTACCTTTCTATTCTAAGTTCAATAAATAGTTTCATAATTTCAAACTTCAATGTTTCTAATTTACAACTTTCTTTATTATATTTTACGAAAAAGGTAGAAATATTAACACATACATCTTTCTGTTTAATTGCTATTAACATTTTTTAAAAATTAATTTCTAGGGGGGCAGTGAGTAATTTTATTTCTGGAAAGGGGGCGGTAGGCCAAAAAAGTTTGGGAACCACTGATCTACACTGTAGAATTAATGCAGTTTGACAGTGCTCTATGCCATGGAATCCTGGGAGCTGTAGTTGGAGAGACATCCGCACTCTTTGGCATAGAAGGCTATAAACCTTTATGACTACGGACTCATCACACTAAGAATACATTTCAGGCTTCAGGGAATCACTGCAGACAATGATTATATTTACTGCTAAAGAAAAATATATTTTTCTTTCTGCCTTGTCCCCACAATTGCAGAATCCCAGAGTTCTGGGACCCCTGGAGGAAAAATCATGTCTTAATAAGCATAGGAAATAACACCCTATAGGCCACTAGATTCCCAATAGAGGTTTTGTGCTCTATTGCCATCTAGTGGTGGTACAGGAGAATGCAGACAGAAGGCCCAGTGGGCACCTTTCTTCTTGCCCAAACTTTCTTTAACAAAATAGCACATAACTTCTGACATTTCACAAAGGAAACTCTCAGTGTCTCTGTTTTTAGGATCATTTTGCAAGCCCGCTGATTTGCTATTACCCCCTGAAAATGGGTCTAAAAACTAGGGGATGTCAGATTGTATTACCATCACCAGCTTGGCCCAATGGCAGCCTTTGTCTGTTTCAGGAGTCTTTTGCAGAAGAAAAAGGAACAAAAAAAGCAGAGGCAGGACAGAGAGAAGCAAAAGGGGAATGCTCACTGGAGCATATATGGAAGTGAAGTAGTCACTCATCATTGAGTTTATGTTGTCTACTGGGAAGGACAAGGATCTGCTCCCTTTTGTCCTCTCTTCCCTACTGAGAGAACTTGGTGCAAACTGCATTTGTACTCTGAATTTAGGCTGGATCCATACTGCCCTATATCCCAGGATCTGATCTCAGTTTATCTGGGAGTGTAGACTCAGGGCCCTTCCACACAGCCATATAACCCAGTATATCAAGGCAGATAATCTACAATATTTACTTTGAACTGGGTTATCTGTCCACACTGCCATATAATCCACTTCAGTGTGCATTTTATACAGTTATGTGGAGGGGGCCTCATATAATCCAGCTCAAAATGGATAATCTGGGTATTGCGCCCCCACGGGGCTTGTTTTGTATCTGTTATGTACCTGGTTGCCTTTACCTGCAAAGGCCTTTGTTCTATTTTTTCAACCATGTGGACATTGATGGGAGGAGCTGTGTTTTGGCTCCAAACATGACATCACCACCCTAACTCCTCCTCTTCCTGAGTTTACCTGAGAGGCAAGGCTTCCTCTCTGCCCTCATTCCAGCAACATCACGGCTGGACTACTGTAATGCCTTGTACGTGGGGTTGCCGCAGTCAACCACTCGTAAAATCCAGCTGGTGCAGAATGCAGCCGCCAGACTCCTCACCGGGACACCACTGAGATGCCATATCGCGCCATCTCTGCAGCGCCTGCACTGGCTGCCAGTCGAGCTCAGAGCCATCCACAAGATCCTGTCGCTTACCTTTAAGGCCCTCCATGGTGCCGGCCCAGCTTATTTAAAAGACCGCTTGTCCGAACCAGCTCATTTAAGGTCGCCGCGCTCAGGAAACAGGGACCTTCTCCGCATCCCAGGTGTGAGTGAGGCCCGCCTCGACACCACGAGACGGAGAGCTTTTTCCATCGCGGCCCCTGTCCTTTGGAACTTGATGCCGGCGGATCAGAGAGCTATCCGGGACATGCCCCAGTTCCTGACCGCACTGAAGACCTGGCTCTTCCGAAAGGCTTATGGCTAAGGACACCTCCCAGACTTAGCCTGAGCTACTGGAACTATTTTAATTAATCTTTTTATTCTTTTAGCTTTTAACTATTGAATTCTTTTATGTGTTTTTGTGTGTAAGTCGCCCGGAGCACTGACGTGGAGGGCGACTCATAAATAATAAAATCAATCAATCAATCAATCAATAGCACATGGGCGAAGCAGGCGGAAATCTAAGCCATCACTTGGACAACGCATCTTTGTTCACGTATAGCCAACCCAATGCTTCTAACCAAAGACTACAGTAAAAGGAAGGCCAGCCCTTCACACAAAGACTGTAATGTTTGGGGACCAGAGGACTTTGTGTGCCAAAGGACCATTGGAGCAACAAAGGAACCTGGGATCAAAGAAAGCACCTTCACTCTGCAACAAAGGCAAGTGACTGCAATCCTTTCCCCCCAAAGACCTCTTTCCTGCAACCCCCTGGCAACAACAAGCTTTTTGGCCATCAGTTTTTACCGATTGTAACTAAATAAACTTGTTCAGTTCACCTTTTCTGAGTCCAGTACTCATTTCCAAAGACTTTCCAGGTATCCCTGTATAAGGGAAGGCTAAACGCTGCCCCAGGGCCTATAAAGTTCGTCCATCCAATTAAAGCTATTTTTCCGGGTACGCCACACTGGGATCAGATCCTGGAAAAAAGGGTAGTGCAGATCCAGCCTCAGTTTTTCTGCAACTGAGGACAAGGGGAGGAGAAGGGAGGAGAGAAAACCTGGAGAATTTAAAAATCAGCTGAAAAAGTGGGACAAGGGAGAACGAATCAAAACTGTCCCTAACAAATTGGGACGATGGAAGATATGGATCTTCTGCCTTATGTGCCAAACCCTTAATGGTAAAGACCTGGCTATTTGACCAGGCATTTACAAATGAAGTATGACTATCAAATAGAGATATAAGGAACGACAACGATGCAGTTGGAAATCGACTTAATAATGAGACGCTGATATTGTGTTTTTAACGTTAAATGTTAAATTGTATATGTTGAAATTGTATTGATAATTGTTGATTTGTTTGTCTTGAGCAGTTCCTGCTATTTGTACACCGCATCGAGTCGCCTTCGGGCTGAGAGAGGCGGTCTAGAAACAAAGTAAATCTATATATATAAAAATCGAGTCGTCGTGGGATGTCCTTTATACACGGCCAAACTATACCCCCCAGAAACACAAATCCCACGACACACATTCCCCTAGACCATGAGGTACAAACATAGCACAAAAAAACACCGCTACCTACCTTGCAACCCCCCCAAAAACAGCCCCCCAAAACCGCCCATTACCTCCCGTTCTGCGCTGGCCGCGAGCTCTAGACAGAGGCAGAGCAATTGCGCAGGCGCACTCCGACCCCCCCCTCCCTCCCTCCTTCCTCTCCAAACCCTCCCAGCCGCTCCCGGGAGAGGGACTGAAAGAGGGGGCTTTGCGACAACGAGGGCGCCACCATCCCCCCCCTCTTCCGCCGCCTCCTCCGCCACCTCGCAGCCGCATCTCGCCTGATCACAGCGGAGGTGGGAGGAAGCTGACCCGGCCGGCCAGCTCTTTCTCCTTCTCGCCTCGCACTCCTCCCTTCATTGGTGGAAGGAGGGCAGGGAGAAGAGGAGAAAGAGGTGCCAGGGGAAAGGGCAGCTTGGCTCCCGCCTGTGCCGGGATCAGGAGGACATCGCCGGAGCCAGGACGGCCCTGGCGGCAAGGGAGCCGGAAAAGAGGAGGGGGCGGAGGAGGAAAGAGAAGCGAGGGGGAAAGGATCGCAGTCTCTGTGCATGGCTGCGATCCTTTCCCCTCACTGCTCTTTCCTCCTCCTCCGCCCCTCCTCCTCACCGGCTCCCTTTGCCGCCAGGACCGTCCTGGCTCCGCGATGTCCTCCCAATCCTGGCAAAGGCGGGAGCCTGCTTTTTTCGGGCACCTCTTTCTCCTCCTCTCCCTGCCCTCCTTCCACCAATGAAGGGAGGAGTGCGGGGCGAGAAGGAGAAAGAGCTGGCCGGGAAAAGGTCAGCTTCCCTCCCACCTCCACTGGGAGGGAAGACACCAAACACACATATATATACACACATATACACACACACACACACATATATATATACACATATACACACACACATACACATATATATACACACATACATATATATATACACACACATATATATACACATACATACACACAAACACATATATACACACATACACACACATACAAACACATATACACAGACATACACATATACACATACACACACACACATATATACACACACACATACATATATATATACACACACATATATATACACACATACATACACATATATATACACATACACATATATACACACACATACACATATACACACATACACACATACACATATACACAGACATCTACACACACACATATATACACATACACACACATAAACATATATATATACACATACATATATACACACACATATATATACACACATATATACACACAAACACATATATACACACATATACACACACATCCACACATACAAACACATATACACAAACATACACATATACACATACACATACACACACACATACACATATATAAACACACATACATATATATATATATACACACACATATATACACACACATACACACACACACACACACACACATACATACACATATATACACACACACAAAACACATGCCCACATCATTTCCAACCCTTACCCAGACTGCCTCGCATCTCCTAAATAGGGCACAGCAACGCGTGCCGGGTTTAGCTAGTAAATAAATAAAATAAATCGTTCTTATCCTCATCGCTGCAATATGATATTTGTACTTTACTCATTAGCTCTATCCTTTAATGTTATGGCACCAGTCCACCCACTCATGATGAGACATTTTGCAATTGGTTATTGGTTTTGAGGTTTGTTTTATATACTGATTAATGTTGTTTCATTTACTTATATTGTTTTTTGTTATTATTTTGTTGATATGCATTTAATGTGTTATGTTTTAACTTTTCTGTTAGGCCTGGCCCCATGTAAGCTGCCCTGAATCCCTTTGGGGAGATGTGGGGTATAAAAATAAATTATTATTATTATTATTAGCTGGTCAAACTCCTCTGTGGGCCAAACTCTCCTCTGCATTTCCAAACCTTTGCATTATTTTCAGCCACATGCCACATCATGCATGCAAATAAGCATATTTTTGTTAAGTGGAGGTGAACTAATACCAAAATATGCAAATATATATATATACACACACACATTTTCTTTATTATTATTTTTTGAAATATCGAATCTGGGAAAGAGTTATTTTTTTGGCAGGGATGTCTACTTTGCCCACCACTTATTCCTCTCCCAATGACACAGTGAAGTAATGGTAAAGGGCTGGCTACACACCTAACAGTGTAGATTATATTTTATTTTTTATTTATTTGTTAGATTTATTGGCCGCCACTCCCAGCCGGCTCGGGGTGGCTTACATCAAGCACCACAATAAAACAACAAATCTACAACAGCAATAAAAACCACAAGAATAAAACAATTCCTAAAAGAAAACACAAGTCTTAAAAGATAGCACATTACAACTCAAAGGCCAGCTGGAATAGGACCAACTTGCAAGCCAACAGATTGCGCAAGGCCCGAACCTCCGAGGGTAGTGAGTTCCAGAGAACTGGGGCGATGATGGAGAACGCCCTTCTCCGTGTTGAAGTTAGGTGGAATTGTTTGACATTGGGCACGGCTAGAAGATTCAGCTCTTCAGATCTACGTGTTCTCGTGGGACAGTATGGGGTTAGGCGGTCCCTCAGGTACACTGGCCCTAGAACAGGGGTGCTCAGAATGGTGATCGGGATCACCAGGGTGATCTTTGGGCTTCATCCTGGTGATCTTCAAGCCCCTGACCAGGTTTTTTGCAGTTTGTCCTCTTCACGCGCCCCTGCACGCTGCAAAGAAGTCCTCCGTCATTGCTCCTCCCTGCTCGCGCGCCACCTCCAAAAGCTCCAGAGTCCAAGAGGCAGAATGGGCCCCCTCTTTTGGATTCCTCCTCCTCCCTCCATCCTTCTCCAGCCACTCAGAGTTGTAGGAGACCAAAGGGCCTGGATGACGCGATGCATGGCTGGCCCCGCGCACATGCGCAGAAGCGCCCATTTTGCCTCTCGGACTTCTCATGAGCTCTTGGAGGCAGCACACATGCTGGCAGCGTGGAAATAGGAGCAATGACGGAGGAGGAGAAGGACGTTTTGGGGTCATTTCCTTATCGCATCTCAAAGGTCAGTCTTTTTACTTTGGGGTGGGTGCTTGATTGTTCTGTGGCATGTCTCTTTGTTTATTTTTAATGTTTAAAAATGGCCTTTTAGCTCCAAAGCCTCTCTGCTTGCTTTGTTCCTTGAGAAATATATGTTGGGGAATATGGAAATGTGGGAGAAATGGGGTGGTTGGATGTATTTTTGCATGCCCCTTTGTTTACCTTGCTGAGTATTAAATGGCCTTGCAGTTCAAAAGCCTCTCTTCTTACTTTCTGGCTGATAGTATGTGTGGTAATATGGCAGTGTGGGAGAAATGGGGTGGTTGGATGTATTTTTATGCTCTGTTTTATATTGTTGTTATTAAATTGAAATGTTGATGTTTTATAACTTCATTTTATGTAAACTGCCCCGAGCCTGCTGGAAGGAGCAGTACATAAAATGAATAATAAATATAAATAAATAAATAAGAAAATAGTTATACGTTTTACATTTCTGGGTAGGTGATCTTTGGGACTTGGCTTTTTAATCAGTAGCTCCCATGCTGAAAAAGTGTGAGCACCCCTGCCCTAGACCATACAAGGCCTTGAAAGTCAAGACTAGCACTTTGAAGGTGATCCGGTACCCAATAGGAAGCCAGTGCAGTTCTCGCAGAATTGGTGTAATGTTGCAGCCCGCAGGGGCTCCTGCGAGCAACCGAGCTGCGGCTTTCTGCAACAGCTTGAGTTTCTGAGTCACCGACAGAGGCAGGCCAATGTAGAGAGCGTTACAGTAGTCTACCCTTGAGATGACCGTAGCTTGGATCACCGTGGCCTGGTCGTGCCAAGACAAGTAAGGGGCCAGCCTCCTAGCCTAATGAAGATGGAAAAACGCCACTCTGCTGACAGCGGAGATTAGGGCCTCCATTGACAGCAGAGGGTCCAGGAGAACTCCAAGGCTCTTTACTGAAGACGACGGGCATAACGGACCCTTCCCCACAGCCCTATATCCCAGAATATCAAGGCAGAAAATCCCACAATATCTGCTTTGAACTGGGTTATCTGAGTCCACGCTCAGATAATGTGGGATTTTCTGCCTTGATATCCTGGGATATAGGGCTGTGTGGAAGGGCCCTAAGTCCACACTGCCATATATTCCAGTTCAAAGCAGATAATGTGGGATTTTCTTCGGCTGTATGGAAGGGGCCTTGGGATAAATGTAAGGGATTTTATAACAGATTTTAAAAAATGAAATATACTGCAAATGGATCATCGTGCATGAGCATCGAAGTATCTATGAGGTGAGTGCAACTATTTTAGTCTATTTTGGCAAGCTCCGGGCCTACTTATAATAATGAGGAACCTATGGAGATCCACACAGAGGATTTGGGGGCATATTTTCGTATATTGTAGGTTTTTGGGGCTATATGGCTATGTTCTAGAAGCACTCTCTCCTGACATTTCGCCTGCATCTATGGCAGGCATCCTCAGAGGTTGTGAGGTCGCTCGCAGCGGGTCGAGTGGCAGGGTCAAGTCTCTTTGAAAAACGAATTGGAGTGTGGAGTCCCTCAGGGTGCCATTCTATCTCCCACCCTCTTTAATATCTACATCCAGCCCCTGGCTAATATTGCTAGGAGCCATGGGTTCTCCTGCTACCAATACGCAGACGACACGCAGCTGCTCTTGAAGCTTGACCCAGGGTCATCATCAGTACCGGACAGTTTCAGCCTAGGATTGAGGGCGGTGACGAGCTGGCTCAGGGCATATAGACTCAAGATCAACCCGGCTAAAACGGAGATCCTCTGGCCGGGTCGTCCCGACCCCCGCCCACCACTTCCACTCTTCGAGGGCGAGTCCCTGGCTCCAGCCCCGGCGGTGAAAAGCCTGGGAGTGATCCTAGACGAAAATCTCACGATGGAGGCCCAGATCCAGGCTGCAGCTAAGGGCGCCTTTTTCCATCTCCGTAGGGCCCGTCGGCTGGCTCCCTACCTTCCACCAGAGGCCTTGAGAACAGTGGTCCATGCCACTGTCGTCTCACGCCTCGACTACTGCAACGCCCTATATGTGGGCCTCCCAGACAACAACTAAGAGGCTGAAACGTATCCATAACGCCGCAGCCAGACTCATTACTGGGTCATCAGTGAGGGATCACATTTCCCCCATTCTTAAAGAACTTCACTGGCTGCCCCTAGAGTTCAGAGCCCTTTACAAACTCCTGGTGCTCACCTTTAAAGCCCGGCACAACATTGGGCCTTCCTATCTGAGTGACCGGCTGACGGCCCAATGCAGCGAGAGGCCAGCACGCTCCATCAACGGTGACCGCCTGACTACCCCTGAGTGCGGGAGGCTAGACTGGCGGAAACTCGGCGGAGAGCCTTCTCCGTCGCGCCCCTTCGACTTGGAACTCACTGCCGCCCACCCTCAGAGCCTCTCCGACTCTATCTGGATTCCGGCCAGCCTTGAAGACCTGGCTCTTCGCTTAGCGTTCGGGACTGGCTCGGTACCCTGGACTACCTGAGCCACCCTCCTGTTCATATTCCATGTTTTTAAACTGTTGTACATTGTTCACCCTAGGGTTTTAACTGTTGTAAGTCGCCCGGAGCACCGCCGGTGGAGGGCGACTCACAAATATTAAAGTATTATTATTATTATTATTATTATATTACACAACATGAATTTTGTTCCTGGGTTATAAATGTCATTTCCTAATTGTTTCTATCATAAGAACATGGAAAAGGTTTATTAAACTGCAAAAACTTTGTTCTTTCGGGACATCCTGCAGCTCATTTTGCTCTAGGTTTTCAATGAATATTTCATCGAGTCTCAACTAATTCAACATAGTTTGTGGCAACCACAAAAATGAAGTTTCTGGAGTAGAACTGCTACTTTCAAAGTAAGCAGCACACAATTAAACAGGAAATTACACTTTCAAACACTTTCAAAAATTTTCAAACGTTGCTTTTTGCTCGACGCACAAAAGCCTTAAAACACCCCCAGAACTTCTGTGAAGCAACTAGTTCCAGGAAAAGATAGATAATAGGGAGCCAATTTGTGTTTTGGGAAAACATGTCTATCTTTAGCAAAATGTTCTCTGTGGAACTCTTGACAGATTTCTGATGAACCTGAGGGTTCCCTAGAAAACCATTGAAATATGTAATTACGAGGACTTGCATGTATGCCTGCTACATGATACAAACTGCTTTCGAGGACAAATAGATTTGGGATTAACAGCCTTGCATTAATTATCATGATGTATTGACAAGCAATATGAGACTATCTTATAATGCACTTGGTCTGTAACAGTGTAAGCCTTTTTAAGAATCCTGTCCCAACCACTGGTGCTCTGCTGATCCAGAAGGCAGGACTACATCTGTTGGAGAATTCACCTCCCATGCATTTGCCTGTCTGATTTTATGACCCCCAATTACATTTACATGTCCCGCTTCTCCATGGGTGTGCGACTAAAGGCCATACTCAATCTCTTTTGAAATAGGAGAATTATATGTTTTGTATTGGGTTGCTGTGAGTTTTCCAGGCTGTATGGCCATGCTCAAGAAGCATTCTCTCCTGGCAGGCATCCTCAGAAGTTGTGAAATCTATTGGAAACTAAGCAAGTGGGGTTTATATATCTGTGGACTGTCCAGGGTGGGAGAAAGAAGTCTTGTCTGTTTGAGGCAGGTGTAAATGCTGCAATTGACCACCTTGATTAGCATTGAATGGCATTGTAGCTTCAAAGCCTGGCTGCTTCCTGCCTGGAGGAATCCTTTCTTGGGAGGTGTTAGCTGGCCATGTTTGTTTCCTGTCTGGAATTCCCCCGTTTTCTGAGTGTTGTTCTTCATTTACTGTCCTGATTTTAGAATTTTTAATACACATTTTCTTCCCTCCCATCTCTGTTGGGTCAGCCCAATCTCTCTCTACCTCTCACCCAGATGTTTTGTCAAACAGCTAGATATACTGTTGAAAGTTTTCTTGGCTGAAATCACTGGGTTGCTATGAGTTTTTCGGGCTGTATGGCCATGTTCCAGTAGCATTCTCTCCTGATGTTTCACCTGCATCTGTGGCTGGGATCATCAGAGGTTATCTTGGCAGTGAGGCAAGTGGTGTGTGTGTGTGTGTGTGTGTGTGTATATATATATATATATATATATATATAGAGAGAGAGAGAGAGAGAGAGAGAGAGAGAGAGAGAGAGAAGGAGAGAGAGAAATAATCTTTTGCCACATTGACTCCATTCTCATGTTGCTTATACAAATGTGTCCTATTCTTCATGTGTGAAATGTCAGAGGGTATGGAAACCACGTGTTTCCATAACAGATTAGTAACTGGAGGCCTTTGGACAGAGGATGGACAACCATTTGTGAATAGGCTGAAGTTCTCATTTCCAGCATGGAGCAGGAGAGTTCTGTATAGTCTCCTCCAAATCCATGGTCCTGTCAATCTTCCCAACATCTCCAGTGCTAGAATTTGAAGTGACATCCCAGTGTGTTCCCCTTTTCTTCTGAGTTTTCTTAGACCCCATACTCACATGACACCTTGCTTGAAGTAGCCCTTGAAGAGCTCAGACTCGTAGCCCTGCACTTCTCGGTGTTGTACTGGGACTCCTCCAAGGTAGTCATCCAGCTGGGTGGTGTAGATGGCAGCGCAGCCCTGCTCATCTTGTGATGAGTGTTTCCCAATCCAGTAGTGGACATCGTAGGACATGGCAGTGCCTGATTTACGGGTCTAAAAGAGGGACAAAGATCAGGGGGAGAAATGAAGATACGTTGAGGGGAAACCTCTGTGGAGGTTAAGGATAGTGTGGGCTAGTGGCCTCAGGTCCCTTCTACACTGTCATAAAAATCCAGATTATCTGCTTTGAACTGGATTATATGGCAGTGTCGACACATATAATCCACTTCAAAGCAGATAATGTGAATTATCTGCTTTGATAATCTGGATTATATGACAGTGTAGAAGGGGGTCTCAGTGGGACAGTGAATCTGCTCCATGTTTTAGTGCAAACTTTAAAGGACATATTGAAGGTGCTGAACCTGACTTCAAAACAGGTTGAGTGCCTGGATCGAGCCTTATAGTTCAGGCTGAAACCCAGAGTTGAGTCACTACTCTTCTACTGACCTTAATGAGTAGCTAAGGAGGTCAAATCACCCAGTTACTTCCATGTTGTTGTTATTCATGACCAGCAGTGTTTTGTTTTTTCATGTCAGGAGCGACTTGAGAAACTACAAGTCGCTTCTGGTGTGAGAGAATTGGCCATCTGTAAGGACTTTGCCAGGGGATGCCCATGTTTTACCATCATGTGGGAATTTTCTCTCATCTTCCCGCATAAGAAGCTGAAGTTGACAGGTGGGAGCTCACCCCACTCCCCGGATTCGAACTGCTGACCTTTTGGCCAGCAGTTCTGCCGGCACAAGAGTTTAACCCATTGCACCACCGGATGCTTGAGCAGTAGTTGGCATATACAGGGCTATTTGTATACACCCTGTCACATTTTTACTGCATCCCATGGATCATATTCTATGGAAATACTGATCCTGGAAGTCTAGGTAAGTTGTGAGAATTATAGAATAACAATTAGATTTGCCCAGGATGTAAACGATGTAACAGAAGCTCTAGCATCACCCCACCTCTTGCCTAATTTCCTGCCATACTAATGGACTTGGTCCCCATTCTGTTAATGTGTAGGTCACGGGGTAAAGCTTGAGTGTTTCCTGTCATGTTCCCTAAAACAGAACTGAAGTAATCATCATCCAAAAGGATTAATTCAAACTTAGGAAAGTAATTTGGTGTGTGTGTGTGTGTGGGGGGGAGTTATGTCAAACTGTTGTATCACGAAAGAAACAGAAATCTCCAACAGAACAAGCTCTTCAGGTACTTACTGAGAGGAGAACATAGCAATCCCCTTCATAGAAGCTGCCATGGGCTTTTGGAGGTACCAGTACTAGATCCATTGTCTGGAAAGAAGAATCATACAGGTAAAACAGTAGCCAGAGTAAACTCACTGACTTAATTGGCTGTCAGTCCCAGCTAGAGGAAGGTTTATTCAGAGGAACGTTTGCCTTTGACCTCCTCTGAGGCTGAGTAAGAGTAACTTGTCTAAGGGCATCCATAAGTTTTCATGGCCGAGCAGGGATTCATTTTGAGGGTCTTCAGAACCGTTTCCACAGGCCAGATCACTGCGCCTCATCAGGATGCAAGAATCAGCCAAGAGGCTTCCGGCGGGGTCCAAAGATGGCGGCAAAAGTCCCCCTTCCTCAAGAGGGGGAGATCGAGAGGGCCTGGTGCAAACCCATACCGGTGAGCAGTCAGTGGAGCAGGAAGCGGGCACAAGCCTGCACTCACTGCCAGCCCAGCCCACCCCAACAGCAGCAGAAAAAGGTCAAAAGATCGGGTGAAAACAGATGGTAAAGGGGCAGGAAACAGCCCCAGCAAAGAGAGACCACCCAAGAGAAAACGGGCAACCGCTGAGCAAGAGACAGACATTCCGGAGCGAGGGAGTCTCAAAGATCTGAGGGGCAGGTCAGTGCGGGAAGACGATTGGGGCTGACAGAAGCTAAGGAAAGGGAAAGAGAGAAAGAAGGGCCACCCGTAGGTTCCCCGGACAGAATTAGAAAGGCCCCGAAAACCGGAGAGGGGAGAGACCCGAGACCCAAGATGGTGGCGCAAACAGCATAGGGGGAAAAACAACAACCTGAAGAAGAAGTTGGCCATACTCGGGGGAGGCTCTTCCCGCCTCAGAAGAAAAGGGCGCAAAAGCGGCCGGAAGGGAGAACAACAAATCGCCCGAGCACAATTAAGGGACGGACGTACACCGGAAGTGCGGCGGGAACAGACGACGATAGGACCTGCCGGCCGGAAAGACCAGCCAGAGGGTTAAATAAGATAAAGAGACCTCAAAACAGACTGCCCAAAAGAACGGAGCATAGCGTGAGGAAGGAAACGAAGGGAAACGGAGGATAAGAAGAACAGAGTAGTGGAAGGCAAGGAAAGGGAGCTGAATCATCGGGCGGAGAGGGAACAAAGAGATCAAGCAGAGAAGAGAAATGAAAAAGGGTGGGTAATAACCACCACCCCCTCCTCCTGAGGATAAGAATCAACCCACATAGCGGCCCTTACCCAACCAGAGCGGACACGACGGGACCCACAACTGCTTGAGCCACAACCAGGCAAAGGTAACCCTTCAGAGGGGGAAAGCGGGACAGTCTTGCAACCCCCCAACTCCAGCTGAGACGCAAGGTGGCAGAGATAACAACTTGGCTCCGAAGAGACTGAGGGAAGGCTGAGGCGTAGCCCCCAGACACAAGGGCACAAGGTGCGGAATTGGCGGAGAGCTCAACTCCCGAGAGGACGAACGCAACAACAGCAGTACTCTTCCAGCGCGGGCCAAGTCTCAGGGACAAGCCAATAAGAACCTGCTGCGGACGGGCACACCGGACAGGACAACAGCGTAGGCAGCACACGGAGGGGACACAAAAAGCAGGTGTCTAGACGGGTGGCTTCAAACAAGGGCCAATGGCAACCCCAAAGATCTTCAAAGACGCCAAGAGTGTGCAGAAGAGACTGGCCAATAATGAAGAGACAACGCTGAAGGACATTTTAAAAGAGATCCAGAAACTCTCTGAGGCACGGCGCGGCAAAACAAGAAGCCCAACAGAAGTCAGTGCAGGACCAACTACAGGACATCAAGTCAGATCTGACGAAAGAACTATCAAGCATGAGAGAAGAAATACATTCAACCAGGCAAGAGAACGAAAAGATCAAACTGTTCCAAGGGAAGATGCAAAAACACATAGAGAACCTGGAAGCAAGGAATGTAAAGCTAGAACAGGTTCAAGAAAGGCTGGAACAGAACACCCTGGAGTCTAGGCTCCGTTTCAGAAACCTACAGGAAGAATCACAGGAAGATGTCCAAACAATCATTAGCAAACTCGCGTCCACCATCATAGGCAGAGAGGAGGGAGAGATGCACCAAGAAATAGATAAAGCGTACAGAGTATCCGCCTCATATGCGAGACGGAACAATGTACCTCGGGATGTGGTGGTCCAATTTTGCAAGACAAAGGTCAGAGATGAAGTACTAATGAAGCATAAAGAGACGCCAGCAATATACAAGGGCCACAAAGTAATCATCCTAAAAGAATTTACCGCATCCTCCATCAGCAAAGGAAAAATTATCTCTTTCTCACTGAGGAGCTAAAAAATAGGAAAATCAGATTCCGATGGGAGAAATCGGAAGGGATAATGGTGACCTATGGCGAACAAAGACACTGGTTTACCATGGTGGCCAAGGCGCAGGCATTCTACAGACAACTCCAGAAAGAACCCGGCCCGAGAACATCCACCTGACCCGACCAGAATGAACAAACAAAAAGACGACGATTCCACTCCCCGAATAAAGAGGCAAACATGTCAGTTCGGGAGCCCCGAGACCCGGCAAAAGACGCAATGGCAAGTAATGCAGACAACAAAAATGGTGAATTGGATCACACAGAGGAAATGCAGGATGTATGATCCCCTACTGCAACTGCGGTGCCTTACCAACAACGTCAACGGTCTGAACTCGCCGGCAAAAAGGAAAAAAACATTCAACCTACTGAGAAAGAACAAGCAAGACATCATAGCTCTACAAGAAGTCCACATCAAAAAGGCCCACAAACATCACCTGGCGAACAAAGGCCTGGGAAACCTGTTCTGCTCGCTAGCAAATGAAAAGAAAAGAGGAGTAGCGACATATGTCAGGGAAAAACTACCAGCCAAACTGGCATTTGCAGACCAGGAGGGGAGAATAATAGGAGTGATGATCGAGGTCGGAATGTCTCGCCTGCTGATCTGCAACATCTACGCGCCGAACGGCTCTAAAACCGACTTTGTCCAGACCCTTTCGAGACTCATAGATGACCAGGAATATGACGGCCTGATCATACTGGGCGACTTCAACGGGATAATCAACCCCCAACTGGACAGAACACAGCCAACCAAAAAGACCAGGAAAGTAACACAAGACTCGTCCAGTACTCTCCCAAAGTCCTTCATGCATCTTAAGACAGACCTTTCTCTGCAAGACGCTTGGCGGCTTCACAATCAAGGAGAAAAGGACTATACTTATTACTCACACAGGCACCAGAGTTGGTCAAGAATAGACATGATCTGGATGTCCAACTCCCTGGTGCTGAGAATACACCATCTACATCTACTATTCAACATCTACATGAAACCGCTGGGAGAGATCATTCGGAGTTTCGGAGTAAGGTGTTATCTGTACGCAGATGACGTCCAGATCTGTCACTCCTTCCCACCTGTCACCAAGGAGGCTGTCCAGACCTTGAACCGATGCCTGGCCGCTGTGTCGGACTGGATGAGGGCTAGCAAATTGAAATTAAATCCAGACAAGACAGAGGTCCTCCTGGTCAGTCGCAAGGCCGAACAGGGCATAGGGTTACAGCCTGTGTTGGATGGGGTTACACTCCCCTGAAGACGCAGGTTCGCAGCTTGGGAGTGATCCTGGATTCATCGCTGAGCCTGGAACCCCAGGTCTCAGCGGTGGCCGGGGAGCTTTTGCACAGTTAAGACTCGTGCGCCAGCTGCGCCCGTACCTTGGGAAGTCTGATCTGGCTACGGTCGTCCACGCTCTGGTCACATCCCGAATAGATTACTGCAACACACTCTACGTGGGGCTGCCTTTGAAGACAGTTCGTAATTGCAATTAGTCCAGCGGGCGGCAGCCAGATTGCTAACGGGAGCTACATACAGGGAGCATACCACCCCCTGTTGTGTCAGCTCCACTGGCTGCCTGTCCAATTCGGGCTCAATTCAAAGTGCTGGTTTTGACCTTTAAAGCTCTATACGGTTCTGGCCCAGCTTACTTGTCCGAACGCATCGGCCGCTATGTCCCACCTCGTAATCTAAGATCATCCGGGGAGGCCCTGCTCTCGCTCCCGCCTACATCTCAGATGAGGCTGGTGGGGACGAGGGATAGGGCCTTCTCGGTGGTGGCTCCCCGCCTGTGGAATGCGCTTCCTATTGATGTACGATCCACCACATCCCTCCTGGCCTTCAGGAAAAAAGTAAAATCCTGGCTGTGGGACCAGGCATTCGTACACCAGCACAAGGCAGCATTTTAGATTGGTTTTTAATGAAAGTGGGTGATTATGGCCAATGTTTTTATGGACTGAACATTGTTTTAATCCAGAGTGAATGTGTATGGTGCTAATGTAGTTGTATTTTAATGTATTTTTAATGTATTTTAATTGTTGAAGTGTTTTGGGGCTTATATTGTTATTATGTGGGCATCGAATTGTGCCGTACTGTAAGCCGCTCTGATTCCCCCCTTGGGGGTTGAGAAGAGCGGGGTAAAATCCCGAAATAAATAAATAAATAAATACACCAGATAAAGATACAGCCAAGGGATATGTCAGACCATTGCCCGATTACAGTGGAACTTAACCATAAGCCGCCAACAAGGCTCTGGAGACTTAAGGACAACCTGCTAAAGAAAGAGGAAGACATACAGAAATACAAAATGTTAACTTCAGACTACTTCAGGAACAATGACATCCCGGAAACAAACCCGGAAGTGGTCTGGGACGCCTGCAAGGCAGTGCTCCGGGGGCACTTCATACAACACAACGCGGGCAGGAATAAGGCGAAGAGAAAAGCACTCCACGACCTTCAAAACAGAATTTCACAAGAGGAGGCGCACCTGAAAAAACAACCAAAGAATCAGGCCACGATCATCAAATTGGCCTCCTTGAAAAAACAGAAGCACCATTTGGAGCTTGAGCAAATCCCCAAAGACCTTAAATTTTTAAAACAGACACTTCCAGAACGCCAACAAACCGGGCAGGTGGCTGGCGAGGAGGATCAAAAAGAAGAAACAAATGGGATTCATAACCAAACTCAGATCTGGCGACAAAATGATCCTAGGGGAGGAAGAAATAAAGAAGGAATTTCAAATTTTCTACTCTGAGCTATATGCCAAAGGTGGGGACAGAAGAGACGACATCAAACAATACCTGGAGACGCAAACACTGGACAGGATACCGAAACACTATAGAGGTATATTGAACAGGGAAATCTCGGAGATTGAGATAGAAACAGCAATCAGGAAGCTGAACGTAAATAAAGCCCCAGGACCGGATGGCTTAACGGCTAGATTTTACAAAACCATGAAAAGTGAAATCATTGCCTTTCTGAAGAAGATTTACAACAGGGTGCTCAGTGAGGGGGTAGCGCCGGACTCTTGGAGGGAAGCAAACATAGTCTTAATTCACAAAGAGGGCACGGACGATACAAATGTGGCCAACTACAGGCCCATATCGCTCCTCAACGTAGACTACAAGATCCTGGCAGCCATTCTAGCCGAAAGGCTGAAATCCTGGCTCAACGTCTGGATAGCACCTGATCAAAATGGCTTTCTCCCCGGCAGACAGGCCAAAGACAACACCAGGACAGTCATCGATCTGATCCAGTACTATGAAGCAAACCCTCGAAGAGAAGTCGCCTTCCTCGCCCTGGACGCGGAGAAGGCCTTTGACAATTTGAACTGGGACTTCTTCCATCTACTCATGTCAAAGACAGATCTGGGTCCTCAATTTCAAAGAGCAATTGGGGCAATATACAAGGACCAAACAGCGAGGGTCTGGGTCAATGGCCAACCAACAGGGAAGATTACAATACAAAAAGGAACAAGGCAGGGATGTCCTCTTTCCCCGTTGATCTTCATATTCTCCATAGAGGTCCTTCTCAAAGCCATTAGAGCCAACGACCAACTCAAAAGCCCATCAATTGGAAACCACCCAATCAAAGTTAAAGCATTTGCAGACGATGTAATTTGTTTCATTGAAAGACCAGTGGACACCATACAGTCCTGGATAACACAAATAGAAAAATTCGGCATGTTAGCGGGACTGAAAATTAATAAAGGAAAGACGAAGATATTGACAAAAAACATACCAAAGAACCGTCAAGAAAAGCTAGGAAACGTATTGGGCATGCAAGTCACCCAATCAATTAAATATTTGGGCATCCACATATCAGCACAGAACTGCCATCTACAAAAAAAACAATTATGAGGTCCTGTGGAAGAAGATCCAAAAAGATCTAACCAGCTGGCAAAGTGCCAACCTCTCGCTCATGGGCAAGATAGTGATAATCAAAATGAATATACTACCCTGGTTGCTCTATCTATTTCAAAACCTGCCAATCATCAAGTCCACCACCATCTTTGACAACTGGAAGAAAGACATTCTCAAGTTTCTCTGGGACTCAAAGAGAGCAAGAATTAAATACACAATTCTAACGGATAGAAGAGCAAGAGGTGGGTTAGACCTACCGGACCTGAAGTTGTACTACGAGGCTTGCGGCTTGGTCCACATAAGGGACTGGATCAGCCTGAAGAACAAAGAACTACTAGCCCTGGAGGGCTTTGACCTCCACACAGGTTGGCACGGACATCTGTGGTGTGGAAGGTCGAGAGCAAACGAAAGCTTCAAAAAACATCCACTGAGAGCAGCCCTAATGAAAATATGGGAAACGTACAAGGGGAAGTTCTATAAAAAAAAACCCCTTATGGGTATCACCCATAGAAGCCCATCAAAGGAACTTATTAGGATGGAGCAAATGGCCGACCTACGAGGAAATGACGATCAAAGTAGGGGGGAAGAGATGCCTGAAAACGATGGCCCAAATACAATCACAGTGTAAATCTCTCACCTGGCTCCAATATCTACACATCAAGGCATGTTTCCAAAAAGATGATCAGGCAGGTTTCGCGGAAGGAGAGCAATTCTGGAAAACCCTCCTGAACAAGGAGAAGAAACTCATCTCGAAGGCTTACCTAAAACTCCTGGAATGGTCAACGGAAACTGAACAGGTGAAGTCATGTATGATCAAATGGGCACAAAACATCGGCCGCACAATCAACATGTATGAATGGGAAAAGATATGGAAGAAGAAAATAAAAATTGCCTACGCCATTGATCTTAAGGAGAATTGGTACAAAACGTTCTTCAGGTGGTACATGACACCACACAAGCTTGGCCTGATGTATAAGAACACCCAGACCAAGTGCTGGAAGTGCGGCGCCCAGGCAGGCACCTTCTACCACATGTGGTGGTCCTGCCTGGAAGCCTCGAGATACTGGAAAGAAGTTCATGTCCACATCCAAAAGATTCTACAGACCACACTAGAAAGGACACCAGAAGCCTGCCTGCTGGGGATTGTGGACGAGCGGAAATTCCCGGACGAGAACGCCGAGCGTCTGTTCCTGTACCTCTCCACGGCCGCGAGGATGGTATACGCAAAAAAGTGGTAAATCCACAGAAGTGCCTCAGATGGAGGAATGGGCAAACAAAGTTCAAGATATTATGAGCATAGACAAATTGTCATACTACATAAGTGAATCGGAAGGAAATGGGTTACATAGAACAGACTGGACACCCTTCGTGACCTACCTAAAGACCCGGGTCCCAAGCCAGCACCCCCCAAGATGTCTGACAGGGGAGTGAGATTATTATCCAATAGACAATTTGAAGTTTCAAGAGTTAACATCTTCCCCCCTTCACAGAGACAATCGCACCCTCTTTGATTCCTCCCTTCCCCCCACCCCCTTGACAGAAAGAGTTGAGTAAATGGAACTGTAAGGAGACCCCAGAAGCCAACATATTCTCTCCCTCCCCCCCTCTCCTTCCTCCCCTCTCCCAAACCTCACCCCCCCCCCGAACACCCTTTCCCCTATCTTTCCCAACCCTCCCCCCGTCACCACCCCCAATGTATGTGAAAATCTCAATAAACCTTGTTTGTTTTTTTAAAAAAAGAGTAGACCCATGAAGCCAACCATTCCCACTCTAGCTTTAAGACTTCTATTGGGGATACCAATGGACATACTTGGGACTAGATGGATCATCTGGTGCACTGGTTACCAGCCTTTGGTCCTCTGGGTGTTTTGGACTTTAGTTCCCACAATTCCTAAAGCTGGCAAGCTAGCTGGGATTTCTGGGAGTTGAAGTCCAAAACACCCAGAGGACCAAAAGTTGGGAATCACAAAGCACCTCTTCTACCAACTTCAAGGCAGGATTAGACAGATTCATGGATACCAAGTGTATCGGTAGTTACTGAAAAGGACAATCAAGTGCCACCTCGGAGTTGGTTGAGGTAGGCAGGATTTCCTGGGTAAAGGTCACCTTCTTCGAGACCCAACTGGGGGCCACTGTGTGATACAGAATGCTGGACTAGATGGGCTGAGGTCCATCCCCATCATCTATGTTATATATCTTATCCCCATCATCTATTATTTACTTATTTACCACATTTGTACCCCCGCCCTTCTCAACCCCGATAAGTTATACTCCTTTCTTTCTGAAGGCTAGGAGGGAAGGAACTGATTGAATATCACTGGGGAGGGAGTTCCATAGCTGAGGGGCCACTACTGAGAAGGCCCTGTCTCTTGTCCCCGCCAAACGCGCCTGCGAATGAGGTGGGGCCGAGAGCAGGACCTCCCCAAAAGATCTTAATCTCCGCGATAGTCCATAAAGGGGGACATGTTTGGACAGGTAAGCTGGGCCTGAACCATTTAGGGCTTTATAGGCTAAAGCCAGCACATTAATTGTGGTGATTAGAAAACACTACTCTAGTTGCACCAACATAAAGACACTGGACTAACTCCAATTGCTCTTCTCAACTAGGACAGACACATTAAATGAATAGGGCTTGCATAAATGTGGAGCTTCAAAGTCCCAAACAATCAGTGGAAGCACCCTAGATGGGACTAACAATTGGACATGACCCACTTTTTGTTAGACCCGGTAAGTGCAAAAATAGCCAATGGCAGCTCCATTGGAGGGGAAGGGGAATCCATAGAGCTCCTCTACCTTTAAAAGTAGGGTGCACTTGCTGAAATTACCTCTCCTGCGCAACTATGAAAGGTGCAGGAGGTGTTATCAATTAATTCTATAAGGTAAAGTCTATAAATTAATTCTTACAGCACAATCCAAATAGCACAAGTCTACATGTATTTTATAATTTTTACTGTTGTGAGAGCTAGCATAGTGGTTGGCGTGCTGTCAGTGTTCTGGAAGAAGCAAAAACCACCAGCATTGAAGCAATGCTCCTCTGCCATCAACTCCGCTGGACTGCCCATGTTGTCCGAATGCCCAGTCACCATCTCCCAAAGCAGTTACTTTATTCCAGACTCAAGAATGGAAAACGGAATTTGAAGATGGGCTTAAAGCCAACCTCAAAAACTGTGACATAGACACCACGAACTAGGAAGCCCTGGCCCTTGAGCGCTCCAACTGGAGGTCAGCTGTGACCAGCAGTGCTGTAGAATTTGAAGGGGCATGAATGGAGGGCAAAAGGGAGAAACGTGCCAAGAGGAAGGCATGTCAAGCCAACCCTGACCGGAACCGCCTTCCACTTGGAAAGCAATGCCCTCACTGCAGGAGAACATGCAGTTCAAGAATAGGGCTCCACAGCCACCTATGGACCCACCACCAAGACACCACATCTAGAAGACAATCATCTTCGAGCTACGAAGGATCGCCTAAGTAAGTAAGTAAGTAAGTAAGTAAGTAAGTAAGTAAGTAAGTGTATAGTGGTTTGAGTCTTGGAACAGGAAGAAAAGGCTCAAATCTTTGTTCAGCCATGAAAACTTTGCCATCGGGCATAGTCATGATCTCTCAGAAAATAGTATGAGTTATTTTTTGACATTCCCAAAATTAGCAGTTAGGAATAAGTAAAGAGATGGCGACACCTGGTCCTGACATAGCTTGTGAGAGGAAAGCAGCTTTCAGTTTAGCATAGTAAAAAATGCATTTACCCTACCTCAATCCTCCAGATGATCAGTCCAGGTGTGTTCGTAACAGCTTTGAAGGCACTGGTCAGAGCCATGGCAGCTTCCAGATTTTGGAATACTCAACAATACCTGCCAAAGCCAAAAGAAACAGCCCAGGGGAGAAATCCAGGAAACAACATACAGGTAACAAAGTTTTGACAAACACAATCCAAAATATTTCACCTTGGGTGCTAATCTCAAAATCTCTTCCAGTGGAGGCATCCACAAAAATACCAGGAATATCTACAGAATATTGGATTTAAAATAAATTTGGATACATGGGAAAAAATTTGGAAAAATAATATAAATATCTCATATTGCTAAAATACAAAGGAAATTGGATTAAGATGTTATATAGATGGTTTTAACCCCAGATAGATTAGCCAAATTACAGGTCCTTCTCAAAAAAATTAGCATATAGTGCTAAAGTTCATTATTTTCCATAATGTAATGATAAAAATTAAACTTTCATATATTTTAGATTCATTGCACACCAACTGAAATATTTCAGGTCTTTTTTTGTTTTAATACTGATGATTGTGGCATACAGCTCCTGAAAACCCAAAAATCCTATCTCAAAAAATTAGCATATCAGGAAAAGGTCCTCTAAACGAGCTATTAACCTAATCATCTGAATCAACTAATTAACTCTAAACACCTGCAAAAGATTCCTGAGGCTTTTAAAAACTCCCAGCCTGGTTCATTATTCCAAACCGCCATCATGGGTAAGACTGCCGACCTGACTGCTGTCCAGAAGGCCATCATTGACACCCTCAAGCAAGAGGGTCAGACCCAGAAAGACATTTCTGAACCAAGAGGCGGTTCCCAGAGTGCTGTATCAAGGCACCTCAATGGGAAGTCTGTGGGAAGGAAGGAAAAAATGTGGCAGAAAACGCTGACAACCAGAAAGACCCTGGGGAAGATTGTCTGAAGGACCGATTCCAGAGGGGGTTCCCGGAAGCAGTGGACTGAGTCTGTAGAAACATCAAGAGCCAACCTCAGGCGTGTGCAGAAAATGTCTATAGGTGCCGCATTCCCCAGGTCAAGCCACTTTTATATTTATTTATTTATTTATTTATAGTTCAAACTTGCTATACCGCCACTCCCCGAGGGCTCGGAGCGGTTTACAGTTTGACATAAAAAATACAGAGCATACAACAAGACAAACAACATCGACAGGGAATGACAAAACTAACGAGAAAACAAAACTAACGGCCCATGTGGGTCGGAGCTTTCTAAGGTCAGCTATCAGGCTCGACCGTCGAATGGGGGAAGCCTAGGAGGGTCCCACAGATCGAACAACGTCCTCAGGGACTCGAGATCCATACGGTGGCGATCGTCGCATGTCTGTGGCTCCGGGTTCGCCAGCGTCGGATTATCAAGCCTCCTGGAGTGGGGGTTCATCAATGGGGGAACCCGCCGCCTGAGGTTGGTGTTCCTGAAGGTTCTGGGACGGAACCCTCTGGGTGTTGCAGAGCAGGGCTGGGATTTCCTCTGGCCCCGCCCCCTGCCCCGCCTTCGGCCCCTCCTCTGTTTCGTCTGAGGTGGCAGAGGGTTTTGAACCAGAAACAGCGGCAGAAGCACCTGACCTGGGCAACAGAGAAGCAGCACTGGACTGTTGCGAAGTGGGCCCAAGTCTTTTTTCTGATGAAAGCAAATTTTGCATGTCATTTGAAATCAAGGTGCCAGAGTCTGGAGGAAGACTGGGGAGAAGGAAATGTCAAAATGCCTGAAGTCCAGTGTCAAGTACCCACAGTCAGTGATGGTGTGGGGTGCCATGTCAGCTGCTGGTGTTGGCCCACTGTGTTTTATCAAGGGCAGGGTCAATGCAGCTAGCTATCAGGAGATTTTGGAGCACTTCATGCTTCCATCGGCTTAAAAGCTTTATGGAGATGGAGATTTCATTTTTCAGCACGACCTGGCACCTGCTCACAGTGCCAAAACCACTGGTCAATGGTTTACTGACCATGGTATTACTGTGCTCAATTGGCCTGCCAACTCTCCTGACCTGAACCCCATAGAGAATCTGTGGGATATTGTGAAGAGAAAGTTGAGAGACGCAAGACCCAACACTCTGGAAGAGCTTAAGGCCGCTATCGAAGCATCCTGGGCCTCCATAACACCTCAGCACTGCCACAGGCTGATTGCCTCCATGCCACGCCGCATTGAAGCAGTCATTTCTGCAAAAGGATTCCCGACCAAGTATTGATTGCATAACTGAACATGATTATTTGAAGGTTGACTTATTTTGTTTGAAAAACACTTTTATTTTATTGGTCGGATGAAATATGCTAATTTTTTGAGATAGGATTTTTGGGTTTTCAGGAGCTGTATGCCACAATCATCAGTATTAAAACAAAAAAAGACCTGAAATATTTCAGTTGGTGTGCAATGAATCTAAAGTATATGAAAGTTTAATTTTTATCATTTCATTATGGAAAATAATGAACTTTAGCACTATATGCTAATTTTTTTGAGAAGGACCTGTATATAAAAAATACCAAACCCAATTGTTGGAGTTGTGATGAAAAAAATGGCACATTCTTTCATCTTTGGTGGTCATGTCCAAAAGCGACAAAATTCTGGAAAATGATTCACAAAGAAACGGAAAAAATTATCCAAAAACAATATAATAAGGAAACCAGAAACATTTCTGTTGAGAATAGTGGACTCTGATTTCCAAAAGCATGAGAGAAAAATATTTATATTAGTAACTACAGCCGCCAAATTCTTATATACAAATTATTGGAAATCGAACGAAAGGAATGGACTCAAAAATTATAGAAACAAGTCAAATGGAAATCTTAACAGATGCTCTAAGAGAAAAAAACAGAAAAGAGGCTGTTAAGTTAAAAATGGGACTGGACTCTACTACAATAATATTGTAAAAAGGAGTGTAATATAGAATTAAATTTAAAAATGTAATACTTAATAATAGATATGCTAAACTTTAAATATTTATACTTTGTCTTATATTCTATTACAGGTAAAATAATTGAAAGTCAAGACAATTATGGAGATCTTATTAAAAGATTTAAGGGTTTTCAAATGATATTGTATGATACAGTGTTTCCCAACCAGTGTGCCGGGGCACACTAGTGTGCCGTGAGCGATCATCAGGTGCGCCGTGGGAAATTGGAACCTCCAGGAGGGGGGAGAGTCTAGTATGTTGAAGTATAAAAACCCTAAGAAACCTACCTCGATAAAGGCACAAAATTACAAACTCCCCCCTCCCCACCCGTTGTCTACTTGGTCTCTCCCTCTCCATGCATTGGGAAGGACCGCCACCCTTTCCCCAAGTAGAGACCTTCTCTTGCCTCCCTGGGGGTTCTGTGTGGGAAGTTTGGCCCAGTTTTATCATTGGTGGGGTTCAGAATGCTCTTTGATTGTAGGGGAACTATAAATCCCAGCAACTACAACTTCCAAATGTCAAGGTCTAATTCCCCTGAACTCCATCTGCGTTCATATTTGGGCATATTGAGTATTCATGCCAAGTTTGGTCCTGATCCAACATTGTTTGAGTCCACAGTGCTATCTGGATATAGGTGAACTACAACTCCAAAACTCAAGGTCAATGCCCACCAAACTCTTATAGCATTTTCTCTTGGTTATGGGAGTTCTGTGTGGGAAATTTGTGTCTTTCTGCCATTCCTGCCAGGATATCTATGTTGAGTTCATCGAAACAGGCCCAGGTTTCACACTGAGTGTATAAATACATTTCAAAACATATTAACTATATGTATTACTGTGTTAGAGTGCCATTTTGTGTCATTTTGGTTGGTGGTGTGCCCCAGGATTTTGTAAATGTAAAAAGTGTGCCGCGGCTCAAAAAAGGTTGGGAAACACTGGTATGATAGATAAGTATGCCACCAAAACCCCAATACTATACTGTTTTCTGTATTCTTTGTTACTATTTTATCTTGTTTTGCTTTGTCATTTTTCTTTCTTTTATGTACTTTTCATTATTTATTTTTCCCTGCTTTACTTTTTTTGTACTTTTTACTAAGAAACTTTAATAAAAAAAAAATTTAACAAAAGAAGAAGCACTTTTGCTATTGCAGGACTTTTTTTGGACTACAACTCGCAGAATTCCCCCAGCCAGCATCTCTTCTCTCTCAAAGCTCCTTAGACACCTATTACATTAAAATGAATGGGTGAATCCATGCAAATAGAAGAGGTCCAAGCTCTGAAGCCTAGTTTGCAATGGTTAGAGGCATAAAAGTGTGTGTGTGTGTGGGGGGGCACTAATAAAACAGCTATTTTTCTCTCTAAGAATCTCTGTGTTCCCCAGCATAGCATTATGGCCAACATCCACCAGAGGTTGACCACAGAGTCAAATGCATAGCAAAGGTTTTTTTCCTCTAGTAATCTGTGGGTATACTCTATAGTCAACTTCCGGCAGTCATGCTGGAAAACTTGGAAATCTCTAGAGAGAACATAATAAAATCCATGAATAGTCAAATCCGCAAATGTTAAACCTGCAAATGGGATGGACCAACTGTATTTTGTTCTGTGCCAAGGATAGAGAACCTGTGTGATTGGACTACTATTCCTGTTACGTCCCACAGTGGGCTGTAATTGATGAGGGTTTGAGTCCCCTGAAAGGCCAAATAAACAACCGATGCAACAGAGAAAAACTACACACTCTAATAATCCTAAACATGGATTGCCCAGCCTCTGCTAATGGATGTCCTCAAAACCAGTTCAGTTGTGAAGTGTTCATGGTAGTCTATATGGGGAAGTGGAAGAAGTTCAATTTTTAACTGGAAATGCCACCCCACAAATGGTAAATGCAAGCAGGCTCCCGCCAAAGAAGCAAATTATTGAGTTGTTCTTTGCTACTTTAGTGTCCTGGATACTTCTGAACTGCTACATAACTGCTGCCCAGAGGAATGAAAGCTTCTCTTTGAATTAATTATCTATGAGAAAACAGCTGGGAAGCCTTGCCCTCCAGATGGTTTTGGCCTGCCAGACGCATCAATCCTAGCCAGCATCACCAATGATGGGAGATTATGGCAGCTGCAGACCAAAAATCACTTTCGATCTCATATTTGGAGAAAGGCGGTGAAAGGGTGAGTGCAGTGGGCCCTCATTATCTGCTGGGGCAGTGGTTCTCAACCTGTGTGTCCCCAGGTGTTTTGGCCTACAACTCCCAGAAATCCCAGCCAGTTTACCAGCTGTTAGGATTTCTGGGGGTTGAAGGCCAAAACATCTGGAGACTCACAGGTTGAGAACCACTGTGCTGGAGCTTGATTCCAGGACACACACACACACACACCGTCCATGGATACCAAAATTCATGGATGCTCATGTACTAGCATATGTAAAGGTATTGTAAATTGGTGTCCCTTATATGAAATTGTAGCATAAAGGCTCAAATTTTGGAATTTTTAAAAAAATCAAGCTGTTGATGGCTGAATCTGTAGATACAGAGGCCAATTGTATTAATTCATTACCTTTAATTATTGTTCACAGGAAGCTTGAGAGATGTCCTGTTCATGTCTTCTTCTAATTAACTAGGGTCTTAATCTATCTGCTATTCTCAACTGGAGTAGGCCTACCAAAACAAATGGCTTTCCATGAGGTTGATCCAACTAAGAACATAGAACATAAGAACATAAGAAGAGCCATGCTGAATCAGACCTCAGCCCATCTAGTCCAGCATTCTGTATCACACAGTGGCCCACCAGTTGTACACGGCGATCTCGAGCAGAAGGGAGGGCAAAACCCTGACCTGCTCCCGACCCCCCACAACCAGTACCCAGGGAAATCCTGCCTACCTCAACCAACTCTGAGGTGGCACTTGAATGTCCTTTTCAGTAACTACCGATACACTTGGTATCCATGAATCTGTCTAATCCTGCCTTGAAGTTGTTCAGGCTGACAGCTGTCACAACCTCTTCTGGAAGTGAGTTCCATAACCCAATGACCCTCTGGGTGAAGAAATATTTCCCTTTATTAGTCCTAATTTTCCTACCTTGGAGCTTCAGGGAGTGCCCTCTAGTCCTAGTGTTTTGTGACAAAGAAAATAATTTTTCTTTATTCATCTTTTCTATCCCATGCATGATTTTATACACTTCGATCAAGTCACCTCTTAAACGCCGTCTTTCAAGGCTGAAAAGACCAAGGCGTTGCAACCTGGTTTCATAAGGGAGCTGCTCCATCCCTTGGATCATTCTTGTTGCCCTTTTCTGTACCTTTTCCAGTTCCGTTATATCCTTCTTAAGGTGCGGAGACCAGAATTGTACACAGTACTCCAAATGTGGCCTCACCATAGATTTGTAGAGAGGTAATACAACATTTGCTGACCTATTTTCGATTCCCTTTCTGATCATGCCTAGCATAGAATTTGCTTTTTTCACTGCTGCTGCGCACTGGGTTGACATCTTCATTGAGCTGTCCACCAAGACCCCAAGATCCCTTTCCTGGTTTGTCTCGGAAAGCTTTGACCCCATCAATTTGTAGGTGTAGTTGGGGTTCTTTGCCCCGATGTGCATGACTTTACACTTGTTTAGGTTAAAATGCATTTGCCACTTTGTTGCCCATTCACTCAATTTCGAGAGATCTTTCTGGAGCTCTTTACAATCAGTTTCATTTTTAACTACCCTGAACAATTTAGTGTCGTCTGCAAACTTTGCTACCTCAGAATTCACTCCTACATCCAGATCATTAATGAATAAATTAAAAAGTAACGGACCCAAAACTGAACCTTGGGGTACGCCACTTCTCACCTCTTTCCACCCAGAGAAATGTCCGTTTATTACCACCCTTTGTTTCCTACAGTTTAGCCAGGTTCCAATCCAGGACAAGACCTGTCCTCTGATTCCATGGCTGAAGAACTAACTAGACTGTTAATTAGATTTAAGCCTTGGCAATCTGGATACATCTTTCTATCTGCACAGTCTGAGGATCACATCTTCAGAAGCAGATAATCAGCACATTTGCTTTATGCACAGACTATGAAAGCATCACACTGCCAAAGCTGAGTTGAGACAATTCCTTGGATGGTTTATTTATTAACTGGCTTACTTAGCTCCTGCTTAGTTGGCAAGAGCAAATACACAGTCCTTATTGCTTCCCTTTCCAGTCTGGCTGCGGCCTCCTCTCATGACATTTCTCTTGGGCAATTACCTAGGATGAAAGGGAAGAGTGGGAGTAGCATTGTCAGGTGAGCGCTCTCATGACCCTTCCAGACAGGCCCTATATCCCAGAATCTGATCGCAGGTTTTCTGCTTATCACAGATCATCTGACAATGAAGACTCATATAATCCAGGTTAAAGCAGAAATACTGGGATCAGATCCTGGGATATAGGACCTGCCTGGAAGGGACAACTTCTTAAAATGTGAGGAAGCAAGCCTTGGTGAAGGAGGGTGTTACAAGAAATGGTCCCTGGTGATGGCATTCAGCATGATATATGAAGCACCAACCAGAGTTATATGAAATATAACTACACACATTTTAAGAAATCTAAAAAGGAGGAATATATATTTATATTGACACACTTTTCAAGGTAGTACACTCACCCTTAGATTTCTCCTCTTTGCCATGAACACTGGAGAAAAGGGGCCAGATGGCAAAATACAGCAAACCCAGGTCAAATGTTACTAGGATGCAAGGGGTTATCAAAGCAGGGAGAATTACGCTTGCTATTGAATTAAACAATAGTGTATCTACAGCTTCATTTTGCTGCCTATCGCAGATCCAGAGCTTGGGAATGTCACTCCTTTGAAATAAATTTAGACTAACAAATTCTAGGAGTCACTGCCCAAAAAACAACTTTCCCAACCTATGCTTATACTTCACTTACAGGATCAAGCTCAAAACTTGCTTTTAGCAGCTAGACTTTAGCCCTGGAACATTTCGCCTTACTGGGTGCCCTTCAAGTATGCCACCAATAATAGGAGTTGTACCCCACATATTGCTGTTGTGGACATTCAAGTTGTTTCCATCCTATGGTGACCTTAAGGTGGCCCTACACAAAGCTTTTTGCCCATACCCTCCAATATTTCACAGAGGAAAAACTGGGACATGTTTAAAAAAAACATCCAGATGTGGTCAGGATGACAAAAAATTGTTTTTGCCTAAGCTTTTACCCTTCTCTCCTCCCTGCTGACTAGAAATCAAAGTACTTTTGCACTTTGGATGCAATCTGAAGTAATGAAAGTAAGCTGGAACAAAGGGGGGAAATGGTAGGAGGAGTGGGAAGCTGGGACATTTTAGAAGCAGATGGAAAAGTGGGACAATAGAGGATTAATTGGGATTTTCCCAACCAGATCATGGAAGATATGCTAGCATCGCAGCAAGGTACGATGCTGCTTAGATAGTGTTTAACATTAACAGGGGGTGTATTTTCTGCCACCGACAAATCTTAGCTAGTCAACTCTGTGTGCAAAGGCCCTAGGGGAGAAAGAAGACATCCCCAGCTCTTTTGGAAAAGTCATTAGGTCTCAAGAGGTTTCTGTGTGCAAGCCTCACTACATAGTTAGTGCACCGCCCTTGCTTGGTTTTACAACTGGCATCCTCATCAGCAAACACAGAGATACATACTTATGTCACATCGAAGGTTGACACATGTAGGTACTTACAAATCTTCCGAGAAGATGTAGCTGCTCACTGCTACTACCGCCTTCTCTTTAATGCAGCCAGGAGGAACAAGGCATTCTGGGATCCCCAAAGTGTGGGCAGGCTGAGAGCAGGCTGGCCCATAAAAGCATCCTCCTTCCACCCTTCTCAGCTATACCCCCCAATTGCTCCATCATTGAAACCAGATGGTGGGGTTTAATGAGAGAAACAGGGCAGCCTGTAGACTCTTGCTCAAGACTTGGAGGCATCCCAAAGGCTGGGATTGATTAGCCAGCAACAGCAGGATTGAGTCCGCCTCAATTCCACAGAAAGAAACCGCTGTCTCTTTGGACTTTACGTTGGGGAAAAAGTTGCCTCTTCCTTTCCTCTCATCATCAAGAGAAGGGGTGTGAAAACAGCGTGACTTGATGGGCTGGATATCTACCACTTTGAGAAGCTGGAGGGGAACATCTTTTCACCGTGTACCAAAAATTATTGGGGATCTACAAAAGCATTTGGGATATGATTTCATTGCAAAGTGTTCTCTAAGCAAGTGAGCTCTGGAAAGGTTGCTGCTGCAGGGGAAACACCCATGGAAAAGTTGACACCAGAGTGGGAAATGATCCATTGTGGAATCTTAAGGAAAGATACTCAAGTAAGTTACTAGAGACTCTTTGCTAGTTGTTTGTGGATCCTTTCAATAAAACTGCTGGGTATTCTATATCCTCACATAAAGTTGCAAAAACAAATACTTTGGTATCCACAACCTAGACAGCCTGCGTGGTATAGTATTTAGGGTTGCCAGATCTCATGTCTGGCCCTCAGTCTCCAGTTTTCAAGGGCCCTCCAACCATATAGCCTTCAGCTATGATCCTAACATAGCTTGATAGTGATGAACCTCCATTTCCATTTCCAGGCCAGTTTGGTCCCATTTCCAAGCCACACAGTAGCTTTATGTGATGCCATTTATTTATTTATTTAAAATTTTTATACCCTGACCTTCTCACCTCCAAGGAGGGACTCAGACCAGCTTACAGCAAAATTCAATGCCATACAAATTTAAAACATCTTAAAACAGCATATTAAAATTCATAAAAACAGAGATACATAAAAACCAGATTGCCATTAAAACCACATTCAACTCGGTCTATAAACGTGATCACCCATTTCAGATTGAAATCCATCTCAGCTGATTCTGGGAAGGCCACTTATTGGTGTCATTCTCAGACTTCACCAAAAGGGATCACCATATTCAGGTTGAGTGTCCAGTATACCTCTAGAAATGACAATGTTGCAGCAGCCACTGGTCACAATATCCTACCTAAAACATTTCATTTTCTGATGCATCATAATTATAGAACAACAATCCAGGAGCGTGACTACAGACACAGAAAGGACAATGGGTGGTTTGGGACGTGACTTCAGAGCCAACCGTCTCATGATGTTTGTAGGAAATTACTCTCCTGTACTTTTCTTTTAATTAAAATGTATGGGATGTTCTGTATCCAAGTGCCCATTGATATCCAGCAAAGGAGGTAGTGCTTCTGATGAGTAGATTCTGCTTAAGGCAGAATGCATCAATGAACAATCCACATTAATAATGTATTCACTAAATGTAGAAACATTTTTTTGCTCTGAAACCCCAAGGATTTGTAAAAATAGATTATATTTACAATTAACAAACACTCATGGTATTGACCTACTACAATGTATCCTCACCTATATATTAAATCTAAGGGTGAGAGCCTTCTCCGTCATGGCACCCAGGACAATGAGCTACACAGAGCAGAATAGAGTGGCTGCAGAAGTCCACTGGGGCTTTTGGGAAAGCAGAAGCAGTATCTTCATAGGTAACAGGGATTACATCTAGTTTGATAGCCAACCAGCCCTTAGAAGACCTAAATAACTCTTTTACCTCTATTCTGGTTGAGAGTGGTGCTGGGTACGATGTAAGCATCTGTCCAAAGAGTCGAACCACTCCCAAAAATTACAGAAACATCCAGCTTTAAATCTAATCTGGCTCTGAAGCACTTTGCTCCTGCATAATGGAGAGAGGGGGAAATAGAAAGCTCTGGGTTCCTTTCCTCCTCTCCATTAGCCAATTTAACTGGCACTTCCAGGAGCTGGCTGCGTCATAGCCAGGAATCAGACCGCTCAAGGAAATGTGTCCCTTCCCCCACATCCCTACTTTAAGGAGTTAGGAGAAGCAAGAAAAAGCTAGCCTCTCTCATACTGAATTTGCTTTCCCTTCCTCTTCCCTTAGCAAGAAAGGAGGCCTGCTGAAAGTGAAAGGTAGAAAAGTTCCATCTGGCAACTTGTATGTGTATCTATGACTTCACTTCCTGATATGATTTGGGGCACTTGGAAGGCTATAGAAGTAGATCCATCCATTTGTGACTCTCATGTCAGTAGTGTGGTAAAGCAAGATTTTAATCTAAACTTCAAAAAAGTTATCCAAAGTGCTGAACCCTATCTCCAAAGTAGATTCAGGACCTTGGAGAGCTCTTTTGAAGTTACGTGAAACCTTAAACTGGTGATTTTGATATTTTTTCTAAATTTAGGTGTATATATAATTGTTTAATTGTCAGTTAAAGTTAATTGTTAGTACTATGTTTGGCATCTAATGGTTGCCTTCTGTAAGTTGGCCTGAGTCCTTCCCCAGGGGTAAGAAGGTCAGGGTATAAATGCTTGAAATAATAGAGTGGAGTCATCATCCCCTTGATATGACAGCCGTTATGACCCACACCGAAAGAGCTCAGAACTCCAACTATACAGCTGGTGCAAAAACTGCAAATTGACCATAGAATCACTGGAGGACCCAGAAATTCCTAGACATTTTTTTTACCTGAGAGAACACTTCTCTAGGAATTTCTAGATCTTCCAGCATTACTCTGTGGTCACTTTTCATTGGAAGATGAACATGGAATCTCAGTGGAGGATCTAAAAAGTCTTATTAAGGTGTTCTTTTCAGAAATCTCTCGATGCTCCAGCATGTTTGGCAGAAGTTGACCATAGAATCACTGGAGGACCAAGAAATTCCTAGACATTTCTATGGAGAACATTGTTAATCACATCTGTAGATAATCAAATCCGCAAAAGTGAAGATTACAAATGTGGAGGGGTGACTGTATATTTTCTGAGATGGCCCTCTATTGTTAGAATACAATGTTTTATCTGTTTGATCACATTTTTATTTTGTGTGATCGGTTTTAATGAAATACTGTGTGTACACAGCCGAGTGTCTGTATGGATGAAGGACCATTTCAAAAACACACACATCAAATCTGAATGCCATACTAAGCAGACTTCAACCAACACGAATTAATTATAATAAAAAATAAAAATGGGGGAAAGGGGGACTTTTAAGATCATGACTTCCTAGACAAGAATTTATGGACAAAGCTACACCACAAAGTATACTTCCCCTTTCTTAGGTTGCATCTACATTGTAGAACTAATGCTGTTTGGCGTTAACTGCCATGGAATCATGTGAGATGTTGTTTTACAAGATATTTAGCCTTCTCCATCAAAGAGTGCTACTGTCTCGCCAAACTAGTGATCTCATTATTCCATAGCATTGAGTTTAAGACACTTAAAGTAGTGTCAAACTGCATTAATTCTACAGTGCAGATGAATCTTTAGAGATCCCTGAGAATGGTAGTTTAGGGATTGGAGGAAAGTACACCAGAGCTTTATCAGCAGCTCCACCAAGCTACAATACCACAGATGTGGGAGAAGCTTTGACCATCTTTAAAACTCAAAAGTCTACTTCTGCATTATTTCAGAAAAATGTTGGCTTTTAAAAATTCTTCAAATAGCATGGACAATTGACATTTATGGTCCACCTAAATCAAGTAAAGAAAATTGTATTATAGTGAGTGAGCCAACCATTACTACAAGGGGATTGTGGTGTTGCTAGTCTGGACCTCTTTGGATTCTGTTTTCCTCTTTCAGAAATGCTTCCATTATGTCGTATCGAACGGCTAGAATCAGGGTAGTATGTAGTGTTGAATCGGGTCTACCTTATCTCTATTCTATCCGCTTAATCTTTCTTAAAGTATTTACAGTCTGATCAAATAAATTTAGTGACGAGTTTGTTTTTGTTGTCACACGTACTTGATATACTGAGATCAATTATTTTCATTTATTCCAGGATTTGGGGCTGGGGTCGGCCACTAATAATGCAGCTCTGAGTTACTTTTTCTGATGATTTCACCCAGTTAATGGGGAACATGAGAGAAGCCTCCCCACAGGATTGCAACACATCCTGGCATCCCCTGAGCAACGTCTTTGTAGACGGCTGATTCTCTCACACCAGAAGCAACCAAAAGCATTAAATTTTATATAATGCTAAGTTTTTTAATATTGTGTTTTAAAAAATACATTACAACTGTACCCTTGGTTCGCTCCTGATATGATAAAGAAATAACCTAGTGGATGCCCAGGGGCGCTAAAGAGCACTCACACAAAAACGCCAAATTTAAGGCAACCTTACCAAAGCTCTAGCCATGAACTTGACTTCATTGTTATGCTACAGTCCTACAGCATGAATAGAAAGAGGTCTCTGAGTGTATACAGAGGGCCTCTTGTGCAGGCCAAACTTATCTCAGCCACTTGAGCTGCATAGATGGATGTTTAAGAAGTCCATTGAAAGATGATATACCTTTATGACGAGTATCCTAAACCTTGAGAGAACATTGGGAAGTCAATTCCTTTTTTTCTTTAAAAAATATTCTTTATTATTGTTATTACTATCATCACCCCATAACCCCTTCCTTGTGCATTGCTTGTGCATTATTTTAAAATTTTAATATGTTACATTTGGCCCACCCAGAATGGTTTTAAACTTTTACTGCTGGTGTGTAATTATATTGATTGTATTGTTTTATTATTTGCTGTTAGGTTGTTATTACAGTATGTGTTATTGGGCTTGGCCTCATGTAAGCCGCCCCGAGTCCCCTTGGGGAGATGGTGGCGGGGTATAAATAAAGTTAATAACAAATAATACTATTTTTCCCTCTTTCCCCCTTATGTCTCTTATTTTATGTTTCCCCCCACTTTCGTTGTAAATTCTATTTATAACCACAATAAAAACTATTAAATTAAAAAAAATAAAAAGTCCATTTAGTGAGGAGGTTTAAGGGGATGCTACACAGAAGCTGTTTTCTGAGCCAAACACTGGCTCAAAAGGTAGTGTACATTTAAAATTAAATTATCAGTGCAAACAGTCCCAAATGTTTTGAAGGGAAGGGTATGCGTGAGGATAGATTAAGCCTAGCAGTCTACTAAAGAGTCTCAGTTTAAAATTTAAGACGGCAATCCTATAGCTCTTTTGTTTTTGTGTGACTCCAAGCCCTTTCTGACTTAATTTTCTGGGGTTTCTGGGGCTGAGAATGTGTGACTCATCGAAAGATACCCAGTAAGTTTCCACGGTTGAGCAGAAAATAAAACTCACCTCTCAAGAGTTGTAGTCTGGTGCTCAAATTGCTATGCTATCTGGCAGAAATTAAATTAATGAGTTGTATGTGTGTGTGCCTTCAAATTGCCTGCTGACTTACGGTTACCCGGTGAATTTCTTATGGTTCTCTTAGGCAAGGAATACTCGGAGGTAGTTTTCTCTAAGATATAGCCTCCACCATTTGGCATTTGTTGGCTGTCTCCCGTCCAAATACTAACAGGGCTGACCTTCCTTAGCTTCAAAGATTAGATTAAATGTTTAATGTTTTTAGGGTAATTGTATGTACAATTACATTGGCATTAAGCATTTGACTTGACCCTTCCATGACTTTCCTTTACTGACAGTTTACCTTTGATTCCTCCCATTCCTAAGGCTCTTTTAGAAAGCTTCAAATAATAATGTTATTCTTTTTAGACTGTAATTCCCAGGGCCTCCCAACAAGTATGATTACTTGGAAATAATTCAGTTTCATCAGATCATCCTGACTTGCATTCTCTCATTTACAATTCCTGAACTATGCTGCCTCTTCTCCATCATCACTCCGTAACCCCTTCCTTCTGCATTGCTTCTCCCACCCCAGACATTGAGGAATACTTACCTGTGTTTGCTACTGACTCCTTTTGCTCCGCTTTTTAATCCGGCTCAAGATTATGCAGCAAGAACAGAAAGTCTGCCAGCTCGAAAGGGATCTGGACCCACTCACAGAAGATTTGCCTGCATTTGAATTTTGCCTATCTATCAGTTGCCTGGACCAATCAATGCTGGGCTCGCCCTGTGGTTTGGGTGAGTGTAAGAAAAGCATCTGCTTGTTTCTCTTGACAGCCAGAGCTTCCAAGGCTGCATTTGCATTTTCTCTTGGCCACCCCCCCCCCCCCAAATATCCCACTCTCATTTTCCCATTGATTTTTCTTAAGTGCTGAGGTCCATCAATAATGCAACTAAACAGGGGGCAAAGGGTGGAGGAATGTGGAACTAACCACATTGCAGCCGTTTCCTGCAAGCTACGATGCAAAGATGGTAGACCAAGAAGCAATGACTTTGCCCTCCCGAGGAAACAGCCAGCAGTCTGAGAACCTTCATATTTTTTAATTGACCCAGGTGTCTTTCTTGCCAACTGGGCCTGGTAATACTGTTATGCAACATTAAAAAAGAGAGCCTCCCGGTATAGCAGAGGTGGGAAATCGGTGTCCGAATGTGGGCCTCCAGACCATTCAGTACAGATAGCTGGCCTTTCCCACTGCCATCCCCAGTGGTATCATCTGTTATGGATAATTATTTACTATAGTACACATGATGGAGGGGGATTTTGCTCAAATTGGGGGACAAAGGCTGGATAGAAAAGCATTCCCACCACCCACGTACTGCATAAATGCAATGATCACATCCATAACATCATCTCTTTTGGGCTCTGGTACCACCTGTTGCTTGAATGACGGGTTCAAATGATATAATCTAGATCTTAACAAGGGGGGAAAACTCCACCCCTTGCTTCAAGGAGTCAGACATTTGTTGAGGCCTTCAAAGTACAAAAGCTTGCCTAGCCAATAATGTGGAGTACTGGGAATTACAGTCCATCGGCATCTGGAGGACCTCATGATTTGCACCCCTCCTTTAGACACATTTTAGACTACTCAGCATTCTTAGATTCCTACCTTTTCCAGGCTGTGGCTTTTTGGCTTGTTTTCTCCATTACGATCGATATTAATAAATGGAGATACATTCCCTACGCCCAATCACTCTCTGCCCTGCCTATGTGGCTAGAGATCTCAACATGAAGGGATGACTTGTGCTCATAAGCCTCATAGTTCAAAAGTACATCACTGGCACACATGTCTCCTAAAAGATAAAATACCTTCTGCTCCCACGGCTGTCCAGAACACTATATTCTAGTGTGCCCAAGCTTTCTTCCAGACATGTTAGACTACATTATTGGCTATGTAGGTGGAAAATAATGGAGGCAGCAGTCCAATCGGTCAGGGAAGCTTAGTGTAGATTCATGACCGTCTGAGAAAAATTGAGAAGTGCAATGAAAAGCATCCATAAAGTCCATGCTCTTTAGTCAAGACCACAGATTTCTAAAATTAAGTTGCTTGCCAGTTTTAGCCTTGCAAGCCCATAGTAACTCATAACCAGCATCTCACTATTCAAGTTGATCCTTTTGACCAAATATCACTATTGTGTTGCTCTTAGCATGATGACGGATCCACATGGTTAACTGGTGATAGTCTTTTCCAAACCTTCCCAGATGGTGGGATATTTCAGTGGTGCCTCTTTCAGTTTTGTCCTCCTAAATAAATTTCTCAGAGACAAAAGACTTTTCCTGCTTCTGTTCCAAGACTGAAGGGGTGAAGGAAAAGATAAACACAGCAATTGCTCTCTTTTAAAAAAATTATTTAATTGCAGTTAATACAAAGATTTCAAAAATAGAAAGAGATCGAAACGGCAACAAGGCCGGCTTCAAGTTTTGGGATTTTTTTCCTCAATTAAAACAAAATTAAAACAAAAACCAAACAACAGCAAGTGAGGACATGTGACAAAGGCAATTGATGTTTGCTTTTTTTACTTTTTGTTTGGGTGGGGAGAAAAAGGGAGCATTCAGGGCCCTAACTCAAAAGCACCAGCTACCATTCCCCATATGAAACAGGAACTCCAAAACACAACTGAATTCAAGAAGAACAGCAAATGTCTCTTTGTGTGGTGACATCCATGGACGATATGGGCAGGGAACCCCTAAAAGGCACAGCCCGATTAAGTGCTAGAACCACTTCTTGGTTGGCATTTGACCCTCATCGCCAGCTGGGTTTGATCAAGGCACAATCCCAACATTGGCAACTTGGGCCCAGGCATCAATATGGCTATTGAAGGCTACATTGGTCTTGCCCTCAGTGGGAATGAGGCAAGTACCTCCTTGGAATGAATTTAAGCAACTAATTCCCCTCTTCCTTCCAACTTCCACCCATTATTTGACAAGATCTATCTAGTAAACATCACTTTCATATTTATTTCACCAAACTGGGGAAGTATTCTGGTTGCTCATTTGCTGGCCTCCTTTAGAGGAAGCAAGTCCCACACAGGTTCTGCCATGTATTTTATGGGGGAACTAGTAATCTCAATCTCATCTCAGCCCAGCCTTTGGGGCTGATGACAAACAAGCAATTCTGAAGTAAGTGTAGAGCACCATTTGTTTGCCTGCGTGAATAAAAAAAGGAGTGTCATTGCCAGGGGTGTTTTCAATCATGTGGAGTTCAGCGCAGTGGAGTTGCCAAGAACTAACTTTATGTCTGAAGATAGGGCCAGAATAGATGCACGCAGGATGTTTTGGGTGTGTGTATCATTTCTTCCCAGCTGACAAAGGGCAAAGATAGAAGCCGAGAGCATAGATTAAACCAGGAAGGAGTGACAAAGAGCTTTTGTTCTTTCCAGCATTCATTAACCTTGAATCATTTAAGGCAGTGGCCGAAACAAGGGCAGACTGAACAATATGGGGACAAAGGGAATCCCTCTCTTCTGCCAAGTTGGCAACTTGTTCCCAACATACTCTTGCCAATGGAGAGATGGGACATTGGCAACTAGGACAAAGAGAGGGCAGGGTCTTATACAAACAATGAGGGAGAGGTGAGAGAAGTTGACATCTCTCAAGCACAAATAGTCCACACAGCTGAGGCCTCGTTTACAGGCATATACATATTCATACTTGCAGGTCAACTATTAGCCAATCTACACACTTAAAAAAAAAACACAAAGCAATGAATTGCCTGCTCTCTCAAGCTGACATCAAGTCTTTGAAGCTTTGGTCCTTTAGAGCTTTCACACTTTGATCTGAGTGCTGGGTTGAGATAACCCTCAACCCAGCACTCAGATCAAAATGTGAGGCAGCACCAGAACTACATAAATGAACACATGCACACACAAAAAACAAGAGCCCTGAAGGATCTCTGCACCTCTCCCACCACACACCAGCTACACATGAAGTCACTTGCAGTATATTGCTTACAGGAGGGAAAGGGAGAAAAGCAAGCTGGCTGTCAGTTGAAACATTTGGTTGTCTCCCACCCCATGGCACTTCAAAAGCACCTATTCACAGCATGTGAAGACATGACTTGGAAAGGAAGTGCACCATGCCACTGGGGAAGGGAAAAGGGAGAATGGGTGGCTCTGGCAGGCAGCTCCCTGTGTATATAAATAGTTACAAAAACCCCTGTATACATTTGGTTTCTGAGAGCTGACTGGCACCACCTGCAAGGCTGAGGGAGCCTGTAGTGAAAGAAATGGGTTGGCCAAACTGCTAAACAGAGGCCCAACCCATAGAGAGCTGAGCAAGAAAGAGGCACAGTCACTGGGCAGGACTGATGACTTTCCTTCCTTCTCCAAAAATGCAGCATGGAGCAAACAGACTGTGCGCATGTGTGAAACAAATGTGCCTCTAGGGCTACACTTGCTGCCACGGCTTCTAGTATGCTAGTCCACGATTCCCTGAGGCCACCCAAAGGGCTAGTTTTTCAAGTTTTAATGATGGGCCCTAAAATGAGTCCAGAGTTGCCTGGCTGGGTGTCGTTGCCTGGGCACTATCAAGAGAGGTAAGACACTAGTGGGCAAAAGTCAAGTCCTCCTACCCTTCAGATGCTCTCAATGAGGGCAGAGAGCGTGAAATAACAAAGCAAATGTTTAAAGCAAGTAATGTTGCTTTAAACTAGCTCTATTTAGTTCTGCCCCCTCCCCAAACAATATTAAGCCTGAATTCAGGACCATGTGATTATCTATAATGCCACTTCTAAACCCTTACAGAGTGTGAGGGAGCCAGGTAATTTAACTATTTTAGTCTTAGTCCTTAACTATGCTATGCCACTGATATTAGAGAGGGATTGCGAAGTCTTGTCTTCCTCTGGGTCTTATCTTTCACCTGTGGGCATAATCCAGACACAAGGCAAGGTATAAAACATGGCTTTTTGTAAGCCCAGGAAACTTAGGGACCAAGCCCCTTGAATTTCTTTGAAGAAGGACAAGTGTTGCGAGAGCAGGACAAGGGAAGAGGAATAAAGCTGCTGAGCGACAGTCTCCCTCCACCCTCTTTTCTTTCCAGTCATGTACAAAAGGCAAGGAAAAGCTTCTCTCACACAAAGTCCTCCTGGACGATGCCTGGATAGGGCAGAGGGAAGTATTTGAGAGGTCAGGGGAAGTTTCCACCAAGGAGGCCACCTCTCCTTGGCCCCAGGACTGTTTTGCCCAGGACTAGGTAAAACTGCGCTCTCAAGAAACATCCACAAATAGGGGTAGCAGGAGGAAAATACCTTTAAAAAATAAAATAAATGCCAAACAATCCATTTGGCATTGTTTTAGGTTGCCAAGGGGGAAGGCTGTCTGAGATGCATGGACAACATCCACGGAGAATCATTATCTTGCAGCAGGGCAGAGACAATGTCGAAACGTGATGGTGTGGTGTGGGGAGGGGAGGAAATTGCACTCTCCCTCTTGATGCTGCCTGAGTCCCTGCAATGCATAGATATGAGCCCTAATGGGGAGAGGGTGTCAATCTTTGATGTCCCTGCATTTGGGTGGAAAGGCCAGAGGCTCCGGCATCCGGCCATACCCTGGTTGGAAGCTGCTCTGGCACAACCTAATGGGTGGCCAAAGCAGGTTATTGCCCTCAAAGTGCTTGCATCTGCCCTGTGGGAGGGTCATGAGTAACGCATGTGCAGTTCCCCTCCCTTCCTCCTGGCCAATACTGAAGGCACTGAGTGAAAAAGTTCCCCTTTGGGCATAGTGCTAGGAGGGCTTTAAGGCGCCCTCAGTTGACCGAGGCTGGAATAAACGTCCTCTGCCTCACTCAGCTCCTCAAAGATCGGGATCAAGTTCAGCAGCTCAGTGTCCGCCATGTCGTCAAACCAAGACTGGACCGGCACCTGCAGTGGAGAGAGAAGGACATGCAAAGTCAGCCTGGAGAATAGGAAAGGAGACAGTACAGAGACAGGAAGTGGGAGACACCACTTTAGGAAACAGGACAATCTAAGATTTTTAGATACAGCAGGGGCTGGCTCAAAGCTTTTCGATGTCCTCCTCCCTCAATACAAAGTGTTTTTTACCTTAGGTCATTCACTTTATTTTGGTATAAAAGACAGAAAATTCCTCTCACTCGTATTACTCGTGTTACTAGTGTTGGAGGAAGCAACCTCTCGAGCCTCCTCTATGTCAGTGATTTTCAACCAGTGTGCTGCAAAACACTAGTGTGCCGTAAGACATCATCAGGTGTGCCGTGGGAAATTATTTTTGAACTTCATTCATATATAAACTATAAGGCACATCTGTCCCTTTAAGAAATGAAACCATAGCACTCTCGCATCACCTAAGAAGTGACTCGAGAGTGCTATTGTCACGCCATCTTGGATTCACTCAGACGCGGCTAAGTAAACAAAGTTAGAGTTAGTGCTGCAGCTGCGCGTCAAGTGACAGTGGCAATTTGGAATCACAGCAAGACAAGCGAGTGACAGTGATGGAGGAGTTTTTGAGGAGAAGTTGTCATTTTATTTCCATTCAGCCTTCACAGAATGCCTTGACTGGGTTAAGGACCCATACTGCTCAGCATCTGTTGCTGGAAAGGACATGACTTTAAAGGAGCAAGAGGAACTCATTGAACTGAAACAAGATCGTAGTTTAAAGCTAAAATTTGCTGATCTTCCTTTGGACAGTTTTTGGTTATCTGTTGACATTGCTCCCGTTTTCAACCACATATCTGTGTGAGATGAGCTTCTCAAGCTTGACTGTGATAAAAACTAAAAACAGAGAGAGACTGATCGCTGTTGAGCAAGAGCTTTGCGTGTGTCTTTCTACCATTCCTGCCAGGATATCTATTTTGTATTCATCGAAACAGGCCCAGGTTTTAAATACATTTAAAACATATTAACTATATGTATTACTGTGTTAGAGTGTCATTTTGTGTCATTTTGGTTGGTGGTGTGCCCCAGGATTTTGTAAATGTAAAAAATGTGCCGCGGCTCAAAAAAGGTTGACAATCACTGCTCTATGTGATGTTTGTCTATTTTGTAATAATGTTTTATTAGTATGTCATTTTGTAACCTGAAGTGTATGTCTTGTTTGTACTTTGCAGTTACCTTGTCTCTTGTCTGACAGTTAGAAACATCAGTTGAGGTTAGAGAAGGCAGTTGAGCTTTGAGCCCTGTTAGAGAATGTCCGTTGGCACTAGAAGTCTTGTAGTGTGCAGGAGCTAATGTTAGAAGCTAGTAAATTGTTGAGGCTTGAAGTTATAAGTAAACAAACATTGTTATTCTAAAAGAAATCTGCTTGAACCTTTGCCTGCCTAAGGCATCAAGTAAGCTGGAGGAATACTCCTCTCAAATTCTGCTATCCTTGATGGGTTGGACTCCTAACAGGCCGTGAACCATCCACCCATTATCCCCAATAACTAGTAGCAAAAGCACAATAGGAATTAATGCAATATTCCTCCATTCTGTATCCCAGTATTCTGGGTAATTATTGGCCAGCCTCTAGTTCTCCTAGCTCCAAGGGTTTCTAGATGAGATGGGATTTGGGGGCACCTTTTCACAATGGCTTTATTCATTTCTGAAGGAATCCGCCTCCTTCTTGAGGGGGTCTTTCCTGAATCGGTAGTAATATCTCAGTCAACCAATTTATTTGTTTGCTTTGCTTTTATACCGCCCCTCTCAGCCCGAAGGCGACTCGAGGCGGTGTACAAATAGCATGAGCTGCCCAAGATAAACATATCAACAGTTATCAACACAATCAACATATACAAATTAACACTTAACGTTAAAAACACAATATCAGCGTCTCATTATTAAATCGATTTCGAATTGGTGTCGTTGTCGTTCCTTAGGTCTCAATTTAATAATCATGCTTCATCTACAAATGCTTGGTCAAAGAGCCAGGTTTTGACCTTCTTGCGAAATGTCAAGAGGGAAGGGGCTGATCTGATGTCACTAGGAAGGGTATTCCAAAGCCGAGGAGCCACCACTGAAAAGGCCCTGTCTCTCATCCCCACCAATCGCGCTTGCAAAGCAGGCGAGACCGAGAGCAGGGCCTCTCCGGATGATCTTAAACATCTTGAAGGTTCATAGGGAGAGATGCGTTCGGACATGTAAATTGGACCAGAACCGTTAAGGGCTTTAAAGGCTAAAGCCAGCACTTTGAATTGTGCCCAGTAGCAAACTGGCACCCAGTGGAGCTGGCACAACAGAGGTGTTGTGCGCTCCCTGAGTGCCGCTCCCGTTATCAACCTGGCTGCTGTCCGTTGGACCAGTTGAAGCTTCCAAACAGTCCCACGTAGAGGGCGTTGCAGTAATTGTGTAGAGGGCGTTGCGGTAACCAATCCCAAATCCCACATGTAAAAAAAAAATCACAACTTTGCTCACCGCATTCTCTGGATGGAAGATGTAGGAGGCAGGAGAATTGTCCAGGATGAGGGTTTTGCGGAGATCACGACCCAAACGGCTGAGGTCCTTAACGTAACAGCCCTGGTGAAACACGCACGACTCTCGGAAGAGGCGGGTTCGGAAGACTCCACACTTGTCCAGCAGGTCTGTGACTGGGTCAGCGTACTGGACAAAATAATAATGTATTTGCATTTATACTAGCTATTATAAATATAGGTCGGCATATAGACAAAACAATTAACAGCGTGAGATCAAAGGGCCTGTCAAATTCATCCATTTGTAATCATACTGTGAATGTAGTAGGTGATACCTGGCATGGATTATTAAAAGAATCAGAAATAAGTCAGAAAGCTTTATGGATTTGAAGGGAAGACAAAAATATATATCAATGATGCCCTTATACTAGGGATGGGCAACACTACACCCCACAGGCATCGTGTCCCTGTTGCTGTAACTGCTGCCACTACCTTAGAAGAATCACAAACTGAAATTTAGTAACAGTGCTAAATCTACTGTCTTTTTTATCCTTTCCATTTAAAAGGGAAGGAGATGCAAGAAGGGGAGCTAGCCAGCTGGGCGATATGTTGTGGGAAGCAATGTTGCTCTGTGATGTGGGAAATGGGATCTTCTACATCCTAAGACAGCTGCTAGAATTACTGTCAAATTTTATGACAACTGCAGCAACAACTTCGGTGGCCACCAGGAAATTTCAGCCGTCACCACTGTTGTTACAATGAGGTTACAGCCCACAGCTAATTGGGGAGACTGATCAAGGTAGATTCCCACCCTGAGTAAGCTGTATTCTCACGGCATGAAAAGAATTTCAGACGTGAAAGGACATTCACCGGTTATGTATGGGAAATTTCAGTTTTTTGCCTAATGCCTCATAGTAATCATAATCATAATAATTTTATTATTATGTCCCGCCACCATCTCCTCAAAGGGACTTGGGGCGGCTTACATATGGGTCAAAATGCCCACAACACATAAAAGCAAAACTATCAATTCAAACAAAAACACAATTAAAATAAGAGCGTAGTAAAATATAACCATCCAGATAAAAACACAAATAAAACATAAAAATATAAAACAGTAACGTTGAAACTCAAAACAATGCTAAGCAAAATCAATTGCCAGTAATATAATTGACATGACCATCCATATAGGTAGGAAAAGGGAAATCAGTTGTCACACAAGACAAGCAAGTATGAGTAAACACATCAGTTTTGCACAATTGTTAGTATTTCTTGGTGTACAGTTTTAATTTATTTGTAAACATGAATACACAGGCCTGAAGGTCTAGTAATGGCTTGTACGGTATAGCTAGGGCAAACGTTGCCAACATGTAAGCCTAGAACTACAGGCAAGCCCTGCTAAGTAGCTGGAAGCATCAAGACACCCTCCCACCCTGACATTCGTATTCTTCCTCTCACCTTAGCCAAGCTGGCAGTGAAGAGCACGCACTCAAACAGCTCCCCCATCCGCCTCAGGAACTCATCAACAAATGGTCTCTTCAGCACATAGACCTAGGAGTTAGTGTCAGAGGTCAGGGAATGGCACGACAGGAAAACTTATATCTATAACCAAACTCACAGGCAGAATCTACAACTAAAGAAACGTGAATTTGAAGTCATATTTGCTCAAGCACGCAACTGTACTGCACACTAGTATAGGAAAAGCAGTGGGCGAGTAAGCAAAGCCTAATTCCTTTTCAGCCTATTGCTTTTCCCCATCACTGCCAAAATCAGTCTGTTTCCTTCATCCTTTGGGGTGACTGGGATGGGCAGGGAAGCACACATTGGTGTCACTGCCCAGAAAACTTTGGGTTGAAGCAGTGCTAAGGAGTTTGTGTCTTCCCCCAAATTTTGCTGGATTCCGGTTCCCATTAGCCACACCCAACATAGCTAATTGTCAGGTATGATAGGAGCTGTAGTTAAGCCACATCTGGAGAACCACTGGTTCCCCAGCCATCATGTTCTGGGTTTGTTGGAAAACATAAACCACAGGGTAATAGGAAAACTTCAGAAGTAAGTTGGAGCCCTATGTTTATGAGCGTAACATATAATTCCAGTCAAATGCTCAGGAACATTACAACATTTCATAAGAACATAAGAACATAAGAAGAGCCATGCTGAATCGGGCCTCAGCCCATCTAGTCCAGCATTCTGTGTCACACAGTGGCCCACTAGTTGTACACGGGGATCTCTAGCAGAAAGGAGGGCAAAACCCTCACCTGCTCCTGACCCCCCACAACCAGTACCCGGGGAAAATCCTGCCTGCCTCAATCATTTGGGGAATTTCTTCCATATGCACAAGTAAATGTGATATCACTGGACTTTCATTTCATAATCTGTTATGTATTATCTGCAAAGGAGGCTCCCAAAAAGGATCAAAAGAGAGAACAGAATTGGGTCTTTGAGTCTTTGGCTCTATTAAGATTTCATCCTTTTCTGGCTTCACATTAAAATTACCAGTTTGGCTTCAATACTTCATGGGGAAAGCTCCTTCAGTGTTAGCATTCTGTTTATTACAGTAAAAAACAACCTAACTACTACTGCTCTGGCTTTTAAAAGACACTCTCAACATGGCTACCAGTCTTTTAACCTGAGAGAAGTGAAATACTGCAGGCCCAAATAAAAGAATGCCTCCTTTGCTGATTGGCAAGGAAATAAGTACTCATTTGTATGGCTCAGTTAATAATTGTTCATTTTAATGAGAGTAATTCCAGAACTGTGTATTAATAGCTGGCACAGACATTGCAGTGAACGGTGCAAAGCCAATTGGGTGCTCCTCAACATTCCTCAGGGGTTCTCTTGGCATCCGTCATTTGGATACATTTCTTCTTCCTGAAGGAGAACAGTTGGTCCAAGTCATTTCCTCTGGTATCAATGTGACAAGCGGCCTCCTCCTGAAACAAGTAATCAAGAATAGGCCGTACTGCTTGGTAACAGCCTATCCTGGATTACTTGAACCAGGCTGAAGCCTCCATGCAATAGTCTTCTGTATCTTCTTTGCAGCACCCGAGTGAGAGAGATCTTCCTGGGCAACCAAACAAATTTTCCAACTATTTCCACAACAGAGACTTGGCAAAGAAGCAAAAAAACCCAGCCACAGCTCCCACACGATGAGCTTACCTGGTGGGTCGTTCCTTCTATTTCAACAGGCACTATGAAGTCGGCATTGTTGATGGGCTGAACAATGGTTTAAAAAGAGTATGTTAATTTTGGGTGCCTTTGCTATGCAGTACTTCCCCTTGCTTCTGTGTCCACCCCAATCTCTTTACATCATTGGAAATCTGCTTTTCTAACTTCTAACTCTGTTTTTTTCTTAAACTAACATTGTATGGCACAATCTGTGTGAAAAAAGTTTGATGGAGAGAAAAAAGGACTCAAGGCCATCTTCCAAACAGAGAAAATCAGACGTGAAAATAAAATTGAAAGCTGTCGTGAATAAACAGGAATCCTTGTCTATTCCTAGAAGCAGTAGAGAGCCCAGAAATGGGGACTACATAGACCCACATATGGTATTTCTATCGTTAGGTGAGGTAGAACTGGAGATAATTTATCCAAAGAATGGGAATAGATTCTTCAAAAACTCAGCATCTGCCCTGAGTCCACTTGGAGAGATAGGCAGAACATAAAGTCTTATTGTTATTATATTTTGTGCAAGAACCAGTACACACAGTTCATCTTCAAGCTCCTTTGAGATGAGAAAATGTATGGTTCGGAGAAGAATGCTGTTGGTTAAGTCCTTCTTCCCAACTCACATGACTCCAACCTCTGTGCAGTCATCAACCACAAAGCTTTTATTGCTTTCTGGGAGATTCACATGCTAAGCTCTGAAGAAGCTCTGCATCAAACAAATCCTTTCCCAATTCTCTCCCTTTTGTGTCTTTGCTAAGATACAGAGGGTGCAGACCTAGCCTCCAAAGAAGCTGGTATTTTCCTGCTACCTCACAAGATTTTATAACATGGAATGCTTCAGATTTCCAAACACTATAATGCTATTAACAGAAAACATCCACCAGTGGATTGGGGTGATTTTTAATTATTTCTCCTTTATCCCTGAATCCTCCCAAAGTTGATATGAGACATACTCCAATCCAAACACAAAACAGAATTTAATCCTGTGAAGGGGATAAAGGGGGAAAAGGAGAATCACCAACCATTGTCCTATTTAGCTGAAAGATGCCTCCATTAAGTTGAGGAGCACACTGGAGGCAAGAGCAGACAGAACTGTCACAAAACGTGACATTACTGATTCTATTGTTAGACCCACTCAAGAAGGGGCTCATTGCCTCAACAGAACTTCTATTAATGCAGATTTACTGAGTTCCCAACAATTCAATAGGCCTCTAGCTGGGACTATCATTTCGATTTAGTGCAATGTCTTAAAACTTCACCATCCCTGTGAAGCTGAGTCCCACTATCTCATCCTTTCACTTTTCCTTCTCTGTTTCCACTGCCAGCATATCTTTTGCCCCTGTGGCTACAAAGAGGGCAAACTGATGATGTCACCTCTCCCAAGGAAAAATCTACGCACCCAATGAAATATTCCTTCAGTCTCCAAACCTCTAGCTATATATAGTTAACTTAAAATGTCAGCTGGGCATTTAGAAGACTTTAGGCACCCAAAGAAAAGAGGCAGGCAAAGTTATCAAGGGAAGTGAGCACAGCAAATATAACATTATTGGAATAAATGACTGCAAAAAACTGAAGCAAAATTTCATATGGCCGAGCAATACTTTCATTTTAATTTGGGTCAATATCTTCATTTTGGAATGTGGCATAATGGTTTGAGAACTAAACTACAATAATAATAATCATCGTCGTCGTCGTCATCATCATCTGCACTTAAAAACAATTGGTGCTGACAATTGTCAGCTGCAAAGGGCCACCCTACTTGGATCTGCACACATTATTTGCCAATTCATCACACCGTCCTAGACACTTGGGAAGTGTCCGACAAGTGATCAAATACAAAAGCCAGCATAGCGATCTTGTTTGCTGTGTACTAATCTTGTTGTGTATGTGTATCAAATAATAATCTTTATTTATATCCTGCCCCCTCTCCAAAAGGACTTTATATTTTAAATATAAAATCAAGCAAAAATAAAAAAAACATAACACATAATGCTTAACGACAAAATCAAAAAACATTGTAAACAGAACTAACAGTATCATGATGATATACACAAATTAAAACTGGCAGGATTTAAAATTATGACTCTGGAAACCAGGGTTCGAATCTCCGTTCAGCCATGGAAACCCACTGGGTGATCTTGGAAAAAGGCACTCTCTCTCCACCTCATAAGAAGGCAAAGGAAAACCCCCTTTAAACAAATTCTGCTAAGAAACTCCCATGATAGGTTCACCCTAAAGTTGCCATTAGTCAGGAATGACTTGAATGCACACAATGACAAACATAATTCCCCTGTATTACTATATCCCTGTCCCCCTCAACAATGCTCCGCCCCCACCCCAAGGAGAGCAGGAGATTCACCTTGAAGGAGCTATGTACTAAGGTCTCATCCAGATCGATCACCACGCAGATCCGGCCCTGGTCTTGTTGATTCACGTCAGGGAGAAGGCACGTCCCAGGAATCTAGAAGAGGAGGGAAAGATTTTACTACTGTTTAAAATTTTGGTACAGCGCACCATGTTGCTAGAGGTATATTTAACAAACTTCAAGAACTATGGAAATATACGTAACATTCAATCATTTGAAATGGGCTTAGTGTGAACAGCTTGTTCATCTTTTGTGTAGAAAAGGACAAGAGAGGGCAAAACTACTATGCAGAGAAAGAGCTGTTCTGTCCCCTTCTCAGTAATCCCCCCCAGGATAAACAATCCATAAGCTGATTTCTAAACACATTGTAATTTAATTGATTGTTTCTATGGAAGTGTATGCCTATGTTCTTTTTGAACTGTGCATTTTATCTCTGTGATATTTTATTTTACTTTATTTTCTTGAATTACTACCCTTGCTATTCACTACCTTGAGCACATTACGGTGGGAAAGCGAGATAACAGATACATATGAAAAAATGGAAGCATTATTCGTAAAATAGGTCTTTCTTTGGAGGCTTTTAAGCAGAGGCTGGATGGCCATCTGTCAGGGGTGCTTTGAATATGATTTTCCTGCTTCTTGGCAGGGGGTTGAACTGCCCATGTGGTCTCTTCCAACTCTATGATTCTATGTCTCTAGGTATAAAAATCAAGCATTTACTGATAATCAGCATTTGCAAGCTTCACTAAGGCTTATTTCCCTTTTGATAAAGTATAGCTGAAGCATCTTCTGCCGAGTCCACTGCAAACATTGCCAACAGATTTCTGTAAATGGGCGGCGTTCAGAAAGCTTTTACTGTTACCATATTTTTTGTGACCCCAACATTGAGCTAAAATGGCCCCACTGGACATCAGGACTCACAGTTTAAGAAGCTGTCTTCTAGATCACATAACAGATTGCTGTATGTCCACAGTTTCCCAATGTGGAATGGTCACAATACAATATAACTAATGCTATTCCTGGGATGTGAGTCCAGGAAAGGGCTCCCTTTCCTTGCCTCCAGTGTCATCAGTTGGGAGCCCACACCCCTCCAGCACCAACTGTTGCTCTGAGATCAAAGTGAAGAGAGGGGCCAAGAAGGCAGCTCCATCTTGCCTCCTGCACTATGCTTATAATATAATATAATATATTGTATATACATATAATATTGATAATATTATAATGTAATACAATATAATACTAATAATATGATATTAGAATTTTATATTTTATATTACTAATAATATTACAGTATAATGTTATAGTACAATGTATATATATATTAATATTGTGCTATGGCAATAATATAATATATTGTATTTACATCTTACTTGTAAGCCGCTCTGAGTCCCCTTCAGGGTGAAAAGGGCGGCATATAAATGTTGTAAATAAATAAATAATAAAATAAATATAGAAAATCAGGCTACAAGGCAATTTCGAATAGAGACTTTTCCTGAATATGCTGTCTTTATATGCTCCAATAGCCCTCCCCATTCCAAATAGGGGGACCATGGAAGTCTTTGCCTGCAGCTGGAAGTTCAATAAACCAGTAACAATTTTTCCAAAATTATATCTAAATACGGAATTACAGGATATTACAGTGGCACCTGTGGGTAGATTATAATCCTAACAGCTAGTAAACTGGCTAGGATTTTGGGCCAAAAACCATCATATATCATATATCTGTGTTCTACCAAGTCTTGGGATTTGGTGAGTAGGATTGCCACATTTATATGGAATCCTAAAATTCATAGTTCCAGAAAGGGTCTTTGAATCTTCAGCTAGAGAATTCTTCACTGGTCCCTCCAAGCAAGCTAGATGTCCCAGGGTTCAAGATGTAGTTATAGAAAGTGACCAGGAACCATAGTGCCATAGCTATATATTGTAAAAAGGAGCTCCTAAACTTTTCTCTAATTTGCCAGCCACCATATGACCTAAGAGATGTCTACGGACAATGCTGGCTCTTCGGCTTAGAAATGGAGATGAGCACCACCCCCCAGAGCTGGGCATGACTAGATTTAATGTAAGGGGAAACCTTTACCTTTACTTTTAAACTTACTTCAGGTTATCTTACATTTAGAAATGTCCATAACACCCATTACAAAACCCAGGAGTTCACAGGATGGAACAATAATAGTAAAGGACTGGAGCAGATACACTTTAGCACAGAGCTTTCCAAACATATTAGTGTGTTGGCTGCAGTGTGTAGGTGTGTCATGCAAATGTAACAACAATTCTCTGCGTATGTGAAATTATCAATAATTCATATATTTTAAAAGTATAAATGAACGGTTTTCATGAGGTATGCTATACCCCCATATATTTCATTATTTCTTATAAGGGGTTGGTGTAACCTCCGATCTGCTGGTAATACATTTCTAAAAAGTGTGTCACCAACATGAAATGTTTGGAAAGCTCTGCTCTAGATTCTATTCTTTGTATGAATTGGATTGTAATTGACTTCTTTGTCACTCTGCCTCTTCTTCCCTCTACAAAAAGGTAACCCTGTTTCAAGAGGGCAATGAGAGAAATTTGCTTAATAAGTGAATTATTATTTGCCTCTCTTGGTCATATACTTAAACACAAACAGGCATAGTCTCACTCTCTCCCACATGCACAAAGAGGATTATGTATACATTGTTGATTACACTTATTATGATGGAAGAACCTGAATCTGAGTTATTCTTAGTGTAGAAATGCATGCATACAGTAAGAGACTTATAACTGCAGAACCCATATCCATGGTATTTATCTATGGTATCACTTTCTTGTGCCCAGTGGAAAATGGTCCTAGGCCCTCCAAATGACTCTATGGCAGTGGTTCTCAACCTGTGTGTCCCCAGGTGTTTTGGCCTTCAATTCCCAGAAACCCTAACAGCTGGTAAACTGGCTGGGATTTCTGGGAGTTGTAGGCCAAAACACCTGGGGTCCCACAGGTTGAGAACCACTGCTCTATGGAATGCTTCCCTTGGAAGTTACCATAGAGTTGTGTTAGAGTATTAGCATATTCATCTACAAATCTCTAGGGCAGTGTTTCTCAACCAGTGTGCCGTGGCACACTAGTGTGCCGTGAGCGATCATCAGGTGTGCCTTGGGAAATTGGCACTCTCCCCCCTCCTAGCAGTCCCCTCACAGGTTTCCAAGAAGCAAATTGAACCTCTACACTTGGTTTGGTTTTTTTTTACTATTTTACTGGATTTTTCAAGAGTTGCCTCCCCCCCCCTCCCCAAGGAACTGTTTATAACAGCTTCATGACATCCATAGTTAACTGGAAGCAAGTTTCACTCAGGGTGAAATTTCACAAAGGTCTGTAGAACAAGCTCTATGAGGAGCGGCTTGAAGAGCTGGGCATGTTTAGCCTGAAGAAGAGAAGGCTGAGAGAAGACATGATAGCCATGTATAAATATGTGAGAGGAAGTCATATATATGTTGCGTTCATCAAAACAGGCCCAGGTTTCACACTGAGCGTATGAATACATTCAAAGCATATTAACTATATGTATTACTGTGTTAGAGTGTCATTTTGTGTCATTTTGGTTGGTGGTGTGCCCCAGGATTTTGTAAATGTAAAAAATGTGCCGCGGCTCAAAAAAGGTTGAAAAACACTGCTCTAGGGGATTCCTAGAGGAATGAGTTAGTCCTCCCTACAACACAACTCTAGGAATTTCTAGGGCAGTGGTGTTGACCTTGTGGTCCTTCGGGTGTTTTGGACTTCTGCTCCCCCTGATCATGGGACAAGCTGGTGAGATCTTCTTGGAGTTGGAAGCCCAAACATCTGGAGGGCCACAAATTTGACACCTCTGCTCCATGGCATCCAACATAATTCTATAGTATGCTGAGACCAAACGTAAGGTAATTTAATAGCATTGTCATATCCATGGTTTCACATAACCACAGCCAGGAAATTTATCCCCCATGGATACTGGGTTCTAAGTGTATGCGCACACAAGTACAGGGTAAACACAGTCCTGATTAAAGAAGAGGCACAGATGTTTTGAGCAAAAACATACCTGGTAAAACTGGTACTGAAGACACTGCAACAGATCAGACTAAAAGGAGGAAAAAAGAGGAGAGCACAGGTGTAGGTATCATGAAAGAAGGCGAGACTACAATGCTACCATTGAGGATCTCAGCCAGCCTTTGCATTTACCAGCACATTATAGTGAGGCGAATTTCAAGAGCTGCTTCACATATGATGCATTCTGTGCTCTGAGAGTTTATTCAATGTTGGAAGAATGGTGAGAGTTCAACAAGTAAATGACTAAGCAGAAAGGGTAAGGAAAACGTTCAGAGTGCAACAGCTTCAAAAACCTGGACTGGCAATATTACTGCATGAGAAATGGGGACTGTTCCCAGTTTGTAAAGAAAGAAGTTCCCTGATGCAGGTATCTATGGGAGCCCTGCTTGTGAATTCAAAGAATATGGAGATAGCCAGGAAAATCTTGTGGTGATGGGAATTGCACTCTACATGCAATGAGAGTCACTTTTATTACAAAACCTCAAACTTATTTTTCTATAGGCAAGGGGCACATTCACAGATATGTACAGTCATCCTTCTACATTTATGGGTTAAAATTTAGCAGATTTGAGCAATTCTATGCTCAATTTCCACTTGGAGTTGATCATAAAATGCCTAGGGAGAACACTTATCTATACATTTTTGGGTCTTCCTGCATGAATCTATCATCGACTTCCTATGTTGACTACAGAATCAAGCTGAAGGACCTAGACAATGCTTCCAGGTAAATATTATCTGTCTGTCTGTCAGGCCTGTCTGTGGGTTTTCCACTTTTGTGAGGATCCTGCATCGCTAACCCGTATGAAAGTTAAGGGCCAGTTGTATTTAAAATAGAGACAAAACTATATATACAGAGTCAAAAGTTACTTCTTTGGACTACAAAACTGTACAGCATACCTAATGGCTGAGGGATTCTCAGAATTGTAGCCCAAAATGTAGTTTTCCCAAGTGCTGATAAAAATTAAGAGTAACTGTAGGAAGCTTTATTTCCAATTATATAGTTGGATAGAAAATAAGCTTATTCTAGAACAGGGGTGGGCAATTACCGGCCCTCCAGGTGTTTTAGACTTCAACTCCCAGAAATCCTAGCCAGTTTACCAGCTCTTAGGATTTCTGGGAGTTGAAGTCCAAAACACCTGGAGGGCCGGTAATTGCCCACCCCTGTCCTAGAACATAGATGCTTGCATTTCAACCTATATAGTCAAATGCATCATAATTAGTCATGGATTGCCAGACCAGTTACCAACAGGAAAATACATAAATGTGCGGCCACTGCTCTACATGTGGTCTTGTTTTCTAAATGGCTTCGGTCTAGCAGGCTGAAAGTGAACCCTGCAAAAACGGAGATCCTGTGGCTGGGGACCCCGAGTGGTGGGACCATCAATTTACCGACTCTAGACGGCGAGACAATGCACCCGTCACCTCGAGTGAAGAGCTTGGGTGTCCAATTAGACTCTCGATTGACAATGGAAGCCCAGGTGTCCACCATCAGTAGAACAGCTTTCTTCCATCTGCGTCGTATCAGATGCCTGGCCCCCTACATCCGTAGAGATGACCTGGCCACAGTGATCCAGGCCTTGGTCATCTCGAGACTAGACTATGGCAATGCTATTTACATCGGCTTACCAGGGTCTACTATCCGTACACTTAAACTGGTCCAAAATGCAGCTGCAAGACTCTTGGAGGGGGCCCCTGCAAGGTGCCACATCACTCCAATTCTACAAAAACTTCACTGGCTTCCGATCGAGTATCGAATCATCTTTAAGCTACTGGTCCTCACCTTCAAGGCATTACACGGCCCCGACCAGTTATATCTAAAAAATTGACTCGCCTTTTATCAACCTCAGAGACCCCTTCGATCTGAAGATCAAATGCTGCTTGTAGTTCCCAGTCTCAAGATCATACGATCTACAAAGACCAGGCGCAGGGCCTTCTCTGCTGCAGCTCGGTCTCTTTGGAATACTCTTCCGCTTGAAGTCCGTATGCTCCAAGACTTACTAACATTTCAGAGAGCATGCAAGACTTATCTATTTAGGCAGGTCTTCCCACCTGGCTAATCAGTTTTATATTTTACTGTTTTTACTGTTTTATTGTATCACTCATGTCTGATGTAAGCCGCTCCGAGCCCCCGGGGAGTGGCGGCCTATAAATTTGAAATAATAATAAATGGTAGCCCTTTTCAGAAATGTGTGAAACAGCTCTGGAAATTGTTGTTTCCAATCCAAATCAGTATGTTTGTGCTGAAGGCAATTCTTAATTGAACGAGAAAGAGCCATTTAGATGTAAAAAGGCTAGCAAAGGTTATTATGAACACTGATCAGCAGGGGGTCTACTTGCTTGCTATTAAAGCAGTGAGATGCAGATGGAGAAAACACAAGCAAGACAAAGTTACACATACAGATGCTCATACACAGAGAGACAATTCAGTGGCTAGACTTAGGAGAGATTTTATATCCTGTGGGATATAAATATGGATTGCTGGAACAAAGAAAGGATTTGCAGGAAAGCAGCTCAGGTTCCACTAATTCTGCCTGTTATGACTCTCCCTGGATCACAACATCAGTGGCCACTTACCTTGGCAATGGTGTTGGTCTCCTCCTTTGGTGATCCATGGTCTCCGCTGCCAAGTGCTGGCTGCCCCACATCCTGTGCTCTGAGGCAACAGAAGAGAGCCTTGAAGATGTTCCGGCCACGAGGCTTCTTTGGGGAGGATTTGGACACCAAGACTGAAAATGCAACAAACAGGGGAAACCTCCATAAGACATGTTATACTCGCACAGAGCAAAGACATGGGGGAGAGGTTGTGTCTAACTACACATCTTCTTGACAAGCAGTTCAAGTGAAGATTCTCTCAGGGGCTGGAAGGTAGTAGTTGCCACTGGAAGCAGCAGCAAACTCATTCATTCTCTTGAAACTGCCATTCAGATAGATTTTTATGGACAGAACACTGTTTTTAACATAAATGAATGCATAGGATGTATTAATGTAATTGTATTTTAATGTATTTTATTGTTGAATGTTGGGGTTTTATACTGTGTTTTACTGTGTAGGCATCGAAGTGTGCCTTTTGGAAGCCGCTCTGAGTCCCCCCCCCGGGGGAGGGGGTTGAGAAGAGCAGGGTAAAATGCCAGAAATAAATAAATAAATAATAATAGATGCATATTCCATTTTCTGTGTGCCAACTGCTCTACCAAATTCCTGACTATTTTACTTACACATGAGTTGCTTTTACCACTGCTCTGGAATAGGTTTTTTAAGCAGGAGATAATTTATCTATATTTATGTACACCGTGTATTGACCTGCTATGTATAAGAAGCGATTTTATTATGCCAGGCCTAATATCACATCTTTTTACAAGCAAAAGCCTTCCACAATTTCAAAAGACTTCCCTTTAACAAACTGGTAATTGGAATCTTATGGCATGCAGCTAAATATGACCATGTGAGTTTTCCAAAACTACAGTATGTGGAAATTTTGCTATAGCAGACTTAAAAAGGATGCCACAGAAGTCTGATACACAAGACACCTTTTTTGAATACCATGCAATTCTTAAGGAAATGATTAGATTCAAAATAGTAGCACTCCCAAATTTCACACACACAATTTTCCTCCAAATGTATCCATAGTTACAGAACATTTTGGCTTCTACGGACATTACTGTATCTAGGCTTAAATATATTTCCTGAATGAATTAAGATATTCAATATCATCCCTACAATTGGCAGGGAGCAATTATCGTAACACTGCCAACACCATCTGGTTTGGCCAGGTCTAGTAGAGACAAGGATTACCTGCTGTTGCCTGGTCAAGAATGGATCTACTACCTGAGGAACATGCAGTACTAGGTTCCTCACCTATTTTAATAACTACCCCAGGAGCTCTGACCTGCAAATATGTCAGCTTCCAGTTAGGAACAGCTATCCATAGCCTCAGGCCAGTTTTGAACTTCCCAGGCCAGACTTGTAGTGTTTATTTAAACAAGGATGGACAACATGCAGTCTTTCATCCGTCCTTTACTAATTGCTAAGTCTCAGGAAAGCTATAGTTCAAATATATCTGGACAGCCACATGTTCCACACTCCGATTTAAATAAAATATTCCAAGAATGACTCACAGAAGACAACAGCAATCGATTTCATTTCTTTCCTTGTTTGAGGAAAATAGGGAGTCCCATTCTAAACATCTTACTATATTTTAAATATCCACAGAGCCCCGTGGACAGCCAGTGTGGTGTAGTGGCTTGATTCCAACTCAAGGGGCAAAGGTTCGAATCCCCGCTCAGCCATGATATTCACAGAGTGAATTTAGGCAATCCCACTCTCTCAGGCTCAAGAGGAAGAACAACCCCTCCCTGAACAAATCTTGCCTAGAAAACTCCTTAACAGGGTTATCCTAAGTTGGAAATCACTTGAAGGCACAAAACAAGGGTCCCATGATTATTTGCTCTACTTGCCCTGAACTCAGTAGGTACAGCTTAACTATCTTTGTTCTTCCTTATTTGCACCTACAGGTCACTAATGTTCCCGAAGTACAAACCAGTTGGTAAAGCAGTATGTATTCTGGGCTACAAACACAAAGATCTTGTGCTGAGGTAAAAGCCAGATTGTGCCATCTGTAGAGAGAAAAAACATGAGTGCATTCACATGTTCTGCGATTCATGTCAACTTCTGATGTGTTGCTTAATCTGAAAACGGCACACCAAAGAATCAAAGAAATCATGGTTTCTCCTCATTTCTGGGTTGCTTCCCTTCTCCTTCCAGTGTGTTTTATTTCAAGGTGGACAATGGGGAAATAAGCCATGGTTACAACTTCACTTTGACAAGCTACAGTTTAAACTGTGGCTTTGGATTGCATTTTGTGGCTGTCCAACAAACTCGTACGTTAACAGACTTGATTTCAACAACTCACATGATGACTTGGTATGAAGTGTAAATTTAGTCTATGTAATACAGAAAAAAATGGCCTGATACTATTTTATGCAGTTTATTGGGCAGTATCGAATAGTGTTTACTGACATCTGAGAAAACTGAATTTAGAGAAACTTGGTAAAAAAAAAAGATAATTGTAAAATGGGTGCGGACTACAGCGCTAAGAGAGATATTGACTGCAGGATGGAGTCAAAGAGAAATAACTAAAAAAAGAAGGTGGGAGAGGAAAAGAGGCAGGAGAGGGGTATCAGCACAGATGGCTTCAATGTGAGATCCGTAGCAGGTGCGATAGGCATTGGTTTTAAGCAGTTTTTCTTCTCTGCCAATGCTGATTATGCATCCATCAAATGAGACAGTTAACATAAGTTTCAAAAGCGTTTAAGAGTTTATATATAGAAATGGTAATTTCTGGTTTAAAGCTAAATAGTCCATCTTGAGCTGTGCTGTTAAACTCCATTTCTAAGCATCCCGACTCCTTCAATCCTTCAGAGCAGGAACAGCACCACATACGCTGGAATTCCTCTCTATATCTCCATCCCCCTGAGGCCAGAGTATAAAACCTGCTCTCCATTCATGCTCTCAGTATCACCAAAGCAGTCTATTGCTGTTCAAGCTGTTCCTGACTAATAGCAACCCTGTGATTTTTTTTGGCCACATTTGCTCAGAACTTTGTTTTGATTGTTGTGGGATGCTTGCTTTGTTCATTGTTTATTATTTCATTGTAACAGGTTTATTTTTATGTTTTGTTAGTAGCTTTACATAACTGAAGTTCCAACAATGTGAACGAGATTCTTTTCCAAGAACTTAAATATTTAGGTTTTTTTTAAAAAAAATCATCCTTTCCCAGTTCCATCCTCTAATCTGCACACAAGGGCGTAGAATAGGTTTGCAATCACAATGGTCTAAAAATGAATGCCTCTGCTTTCTCTAGTAATGCACGTATTATCCATAAAGACATGTAATTGTGGAGGGTGGTGACTATATTGTTTCCAAGTGTTCCACAAGTCAGCCATGAACAATGAAGAAAGATTACATTTTTGTTAATGTGACACCAGCAGCCTGATAAAATAATATTGCATGGAGTATGTGGGTGGAGGTGGCTGCTCTCACTGCAATGCTGAGGATAAACCATCAGATGGCAATGTAAGCTTACCAAACAGACCACAATCCTGCACTGTTGTCTTGCTGTCACCACCACTAAAGTAAGGTTAAAATTGGGTTACATACAAACACACCCTGCAGGGATCTGCTAACCATGGAGGAGGGGATGCACTGATATGACATGCATTTGACTGTGGCCGTGGCAGCCTATTTGATTTCACTACAGAGGGAATAGTGAGGGAGATAAACAACCAAGATGAGACAGGAAACCATAGTAAGGTCTCTAGTGGAGGAAACTGGGAGGATTTCACAAGGAGTCCACTGAAGACACCTCTTTCCCTTCCCCAGCATTCCCAGCAAAGACACATTTTATCTTTGCAATGTTTGTTCAGAAGGAATTTTTCCATCTGACCACAATTTTACAATTGAACCTGAGAGAGTTCTCAGACAGATTATGGTGGAACCCTGCTATTTATTTATTTTATTTATATTTATTTATCATACTTATATCCTGTCCTTCTCAACCCCGAAGGGGGCTCAGGGTGGCCTTACAAAGGCAACAACTCGATGCCACATATTGAAATATATTTTTATTTACCAATATATTTCAATATGTGGCATCGAGTTGTTGCCTTTGTAAGGCCACCCTGAGCCCCCTTCGGGGTTGAGAAGGACAGGATATAAGTATGATAAATAAATATAAATAAAATAAATAAATAGCAGGGTTCCACCATAATCTGTCTGAGAACTCTCTCAGGTTCAATTGTAAAATTGTGGTCAGATGGAAGCATTAAGACCAAGTCAATCAAAACACATTAAAACATCAATTAAAATCACATAATCCAGATAATATTCCAGAGCTGGTCTGAGTTATCACTAGGATAATTATTGTCTCTTATTTGCACTGCTTCCATTACTGACCAAAGGCCTGATCCCAGAGCCATGTTTTTAGTTTTTCCTGAAGGTCAGGAGGGAGGGAGCCATTCTAATTTCACTGGGGAGGAAGTTCCATAGACAAGGGGCAACCACTGAGAAGGCCCTGTCTCTCATTCCCACCAGTTGCGCCTGTGAGGCGGGTGAGACTGGGAGAAGGGCCTCCCCCAATGATCTTAGCCCCCGAAGTGGATCACAGAGGGAGATACATCGGACAGGTAAGCTGGGTTGGAACCGTTTAGGGCTATTCCTCACAAGCTTGTTGGAAAATCCTAAATTAGACGACTTGTAAAGGAAGAAAGGACAACTATCACATTGTAACTCATTGGTCTGCATGTTCTATACAGAAAAGGGTTGGTAGACTTAAATGCCTAGGTTATATTCGCCTTTTTACTGAAACCCCGAGATCTGCTGATATGAAATATATACACTTACAATTAAAGAAGTTTGTGCTGAGGAACATATTGCTTTTGCAGGGAGTCTTCTTGACTGATATTTAATTCCTGAAGAAAAAGGAAGGAGTCCCAATATTGGAACTCCTTGTTTTTTCTTCACTCTACGTTCCAAGGCACCTCTACTCATACTTTGATATTTAATTCCCCCCTTAAAGAAAGATATTAGCAATGGATTACTAGGAATTGACATTGTTCACTGCTATAACAAACACACTACCTTCCAAGTTCTGGAAATTTTGGAAATTTGTTTTAAGTATCAAAACAGTTATAGTCCTTTCCTACAGTGCAATATGAAGGCCAAACAAGCCTATATGACATCCTCCATTAAGTGGGCGCATGCATTTGGGGATCCATGGCAAATATGTGAGAAACCCTCAGTATAAAGTACAATTTGACTGGAAAACCAAAGATCAGAATCTTCTTCCCTTCCCCTCCCTAGCTCTGGGCACTAGTTGTAATACATGGACACTAATTTCCTGTACTCAAACTGTCAGCAACATTTTTGTGACCCACATGGCACCACTAATGTACAAGAGGAAGCTATCCTCTGACTTGGGAGAATAACAATGTGGCATGAAGTATTTAAAAATAATTAGGGGGCAACCTTCCAAAACAGCCCTTTGAGGAGCAAATGTGCTCAGTTGTCATAACATGTTAATATTCGAGACAAGAGAAAGAGGAGGGATGAAATAGAGAAGCTAAAAGTCTGAACACGTTTCGCACGGAAACATTTTGCCACAGATTCTACTGGAAACTTCACTTTAGGGTTTTTTCAACAACCTCTCTAGGAATTGCCAGAGAGGTCCTGTTAAACTGAGGGTCTGGGAATACAAAAAATCAAGTGGCAGGCTGTTCATTCTCTCATATGGATAGTTGCATTCATTAATAGGCTGACAAAATCCCTTACATATAGGTTCGCCAGAGTAGTGCAAAAGTAGGGGTTTCATCAAATGTTGCGTGTTATCTGGTTGAATAAGTGCAAAAAAACAAACAACTAAACTCAAACGGGAAAAGCAAAACTTGGGGGATTCCCTTTCCCTCACTTATAGATCATGGCTGGCTGTAGTGGTACCTGCAGAAATTCCCTTTTGTACACAACCATTAAAGACACAAGAGCTCTCTCCACTTTCCAATTGGGCAATCCTATTGCATCTTCTGATCACCAAAACACCCATAGGCCCTGAAATGGCATCAATCAATGCACAAGATGACAAGGAGAGGCTTGGAAAAGGGGGGATGACTGCATAACCCTCCTAATACTGAACTGCAACTCCCAGCAGCCTCATAGTGTGAGCTGAAGTGGAACACTAACTTCACCACACAATTTCCACCCATGGGCTATAAGAAACTTCATACTTTTTAGAAATGCAAAACTCATTAGGAAGAAACAAAACTACAAGAGGTTCCTACACCCTCCTTAGCCTGATATTAGAAGTTTTCTCAGCTGTTCCTGAGAGCTGGCAAGAAGACACCAGGATATCTGGTGGTGAGAAGGAAGAGGTGGGAGAAGAGAAGTTTCACCCGAGGGCCTCCATCTTTTTACTTCCATCTCATGAGCCTGGGAATGATTTCTTGATGCCCACACACAGATCTACTTTGGCAGAACAAATTGTCCAGTTGCAACTTGATGAAAAAAACGATTCGGCACTCAGCTCCCATCCAGTAAAGAGCCACGGATCAAGGAATAGTCTTTGAACCATGGACTAAGATTATTCAATGAACAGAGTAATAAAACTGTTTCCACTCCACAATATTTTAGTGAGTATTTCAATTCCATTCCATTCCATTTCTGAATTGATCTCCTTTTTGTTGTTGCATGGCATCATATTATTTCCACTCCATGGCAACCCTAAGGTGACCAACCCTACTGCGGGGCTTTTGTGGCAAGACTTGTTCAGAGGGAGGATTGCCTTTGCCTTCCTCCGAGGCTGAGAGTGTGTGGCTTGCCCATAGTACTCCATGGCCAAGGACGCATTTGAATCCTGTTCTCCAGAGTCAAAATCCAATGCTCAAATCATGACGAGTCTCCATTAATCTATACTCTTTTTTTGTAAAATATATTCATAAATGTATTTTTGAATATATTGTACTTTCTCACGAAATGTGAACCACCATAATCTGGCTGAAACACAAACTTCTATGCATATGTTGCCAGTAGAAGTGAATTGCAACTTTGAAGAGGTACAAAAATCCATAGGATCACTTAATAATGGAAATTGCAACAGATTTTGGCCAAGATGGAAATCAGATTGGACTTAACTCCTTATGCATCCCTATCATTGAAAGATCTTTAGGTATACTCATCCATGTAAAGCATGCACAGAGCACATGAATCCATGAAGGGTTCAATGTGTGAACTAGCAAGTCTAGAGCTTAAGCCACACCTCTGGATTTAGGCCTCATCTCTTTATATGTGACAGAATAGTGGATTCTATCACTTCAGATGGTTTGAAATGCTATCCTACACCAACAACTTTCTGTACACAGAAAACTACTGAAGGAAATAGTTCTCTGAAACCTAGAAAGAAAGCGACAACATGTCTTTATACCATGTAGATAATAGTCCTCCTCCTTGCTATCTCTTTAACATCCTTCATCCTAGGATGACAAATGCTCAAAACCAGAACAACTTGTCCACAAACTAATGCCCCAGCTCCTTCCCAAGGCCACTGAAGAACATCCAGAGAGAGAGAGAGAGAGAGAGAGAGAGAGAGAGAGAGAGAGAGAGAGGGCAATAGACACTGCTCATCTGAGGGCACAGGCATTCCCATCTTGGAACTAGTTTTAGTTAACAATAAACATGCTGCTTGCAGTGTCAGAGATTCCAAGGGTTTTGCAATGCTGGCTGGCTGGCTGGGAAAAACATGGGAGATGAAGTCCAGGAGAGGGAGGCCTACATCTTTCATCTCTTGCGAAGTACCCTGAGTAGGCATTCTTGCTTTGTAAACAAAAATGTTACAGTGGGTCCTTGGTTTCTGCTGGGGTTTGGTTCCAGGACTTTGTATGGATGACAAAATTTGTAGATACTCACATTCCATTATATACAATGGCATAGTAAAAAGTGTCCCTTATATATAATATGACAAAATCAAAATTTCTTTTGAGAATATAAAAAAAATGTTTTAAAGTTGTAGATGGATGATTCCATGGCTATGGAGGACTAACTGTATTTTTAAAACTACAATTTAGCATATGGATTTGGAGATTCTTGGAATCATGGTGATGAAAGCCACTTTCCCAGGCTCATAATTTAACACATGCTGGCAGTAGTGGTGGGAAATTACGATTTTTGTGTGTGTGCGTATGCATTTTTAACCTACCAATGTAGGTCATTCTAGACCAGGGGTGGGCAACTATTTTTTCCAAGGGGCCACACGAGAGCCAAAAAATATTATGGAGGGCCGCACCTAAAGGCGGAACTACATGCTAATCTACATTATTTATTTATTTATTTATTTATTCGCTTACTATATTTACTATATATTACACATCATTAATATTAACATATTAATATATCAAGAAATATTCATATATTATTAGTATTAATATCATAATTATTATATTATAGTATATATATATAAACATAATATATTGAAATTATAATATATCTTATAACATTATATTATAATATTTATTATATTATTTTATTATTGTTATAAAATTATTATACAATAATAATATAGACTAAACTCTACTTCTGTCTCCCATCCTGATGTAGAAAACAAAGACCTCCTGCTCTGCTTTTGGAACCTGAAGACTCTTTCCCACCTCTGGCATTAGCAAGTCTCCTACAGAAGCATTGCACCCTCCTCTGAATGAATAAAATGTCCAACAGAGATTCAGCACCCTGTCACAGAGTCAGAATTTAACTCCCATCATCCCCAGCCAACACAGCTGTATGTTCAGGAGAGGGGGACATTCCAAAGCAACACATCTGGGAAGATCAAGGCTGGGGAAGGCTGAGCCAAACCATGTGTTTTCCTCTTTCTTCCTCTACACATTTTATTTGCATTTCTGGCTTTGGAGTGATGTCTCCTCAGCCCCCAGAGTCTAAAAGGGAAGGCTGCAGCGATGGAACTCATTAGCTGAGCGCTGGAGCAAAGTATGGAAGGAATGTCTTCCCTTCCTCCTCCTCCTTCCTTTCCCCTCCTTCCCGCTCCATGATGCCCTTGCCTCTCCCAGCCAGCTGTCAGTAGCAGCTGAGTTACATCTGCTGCAGATACAGGCAACAAGCAAGGCAGCAGGGGCCCCAGAGCTAAGTTCAAACCAAAGGCTTGGGAGAGCCAGACTTCCGGTCCCCATTCACCACCCACTCCAGATCTAAGGCTCACCCTGCAGGATTCAGAACAGCACAAAGCCAGGAAACCCAGAAGCTGATGGTAGTTTTGTATGTCTCACAAGGACAACATGAAAAGTGGAGGACAGAATTCAGATGGATTTGCTTGGAATAGAGTTATTATAAGTATCTATGGTCAAGGTACACTGGAGTGTGCATGCCCCAAGCAATCCATTTTGCAAGCTCTATGGATAAAGAACAATTTGCATGTATGCGAAAAGATCCCTCCCCCATTCCATATTTTTCAGAATTTCTTTTGCTACTGTCAACCAGAAAAGGGCAAAAAGAGCGAAATGACATAGAATTAATGAAATGTGATACCACTTTAACTGCCATGGCTCAATGTTATGGAATTATGGGAGTTGTAGTTTGGTGAGAATCCAGGCTCTTTGATTCCACTTCCCATGATACCATAGCACTGAGTGGTGGCAGTTAAAGTGGTCTAAAACTGCATTATTTCTACAGTATAGATTAATCCTGTCTCTTCACAAATTTTGCAATTTAGCTGCATTTTCAAAGCATTATGGAAAAATGGCTGGCTTGACCTTAACAATTACGATCTATGTCTCATGCGACTTACCATGCCCACATGGAAGTAGTGTCTCTCTAGGAGATTATCTGAATTCTTTCCCACCACTTGAAATTCCTTTTTTGGGGGGTAGGAAGCACGGCATGAATAGATTAAAGAAATGCATGACCAAATGATGCATCCCATGTTTGCTTTGAATGGATAGACCAGGATGGGAATTGCCTGGCCTTCTGAGATGTTGTTTGTTGGACTGCAATATCCACTGTCTGCCAGTCACTACGCTAGTTTGAATTGTAGGATTTCAACTTGCCTGGTCATCTCACCACAGGAGCAGAGTGAGATACAAATGGCACAAACAATTTTAAAAAGTCACCCAGCTAATCACATACCCAAGATTTTGCATACAAATCTTAAAGTGTGTATTTTCCTATCCATAAGATTTTAAATGGAAGGGAAAGGGTGACCCAAGGTACTCATGGTGGCTAATTCAATGTCCAAAAGAGAAATGCTCCATGGTTTCTTTCACATTTGCCAAGAAATTCCAAAAATAATAACACCGCTGCATCCAAATCTTTCTCTAGAGGAAAGCACAGCAATACAGTTTTTCTGGCTGGCTACTCCATCTATCCTAGACATTCAGCGTAGAGGACAACTCCTTTGACAATTGTAGCAAAAGAGCTCGGAAATAATGTTTGGCTTTGGAGATTACAGAATCCTCCAGACAACATGCTATGTGTGAGACCCCTGGAGCTATAATCTCAAAACTGAAATCTTTCCCTGTTCTTTGGGTATGGAGCATTACTTCTTAAGGAGGGGAGAAGGGAAATCTCTCTGGGAAGGAGCCAACAGTTACTAGGCGGGGAGGAGGAAATGGTCTCTTGACTGTTCCCAGTTTCCTGCTTCCATGATTCAGGAAGCATACGGTGCCATAGCCCCATCCTGCCAGCCCAGAATAGTCCCACATGCTTCTCTACTATGTTATGGCCAATGCCGGGATCAAAAGTACAAAATTTCCTACCATCACAACTTTTATCCAGTGGGCCCTGTATCTCCTTAGTTGTTTATTTGCTGTTGTTATATTATGTGTCTTCAATTAAATTTGACTTAACAGCAACCCTACCATAGGATTTTTCTGAAAAGATCTGTTCAGATGAGATCTGCCTTGGTTTCCTGTAAAGCTGAGCACGGTCAAGGTCAACTAGTGGGTTTCCACTAAAACCCAACGACTCTCCTTAATCCTCAAAAGATAGGCTTTATTTCTAAACCACTGGCACCTTATCAAATTCAGATTTGAGAAACAGAACTGTGGCCCCATCTACACTGCCCTATAACACGGTTTCACATGGTTCAATTACCCATTCAGCCACAGAAGCCCACTTGGTGGCCTTGAGGAAGTCATACTCTCTCAACAGCAGAGTGTCTGCCTTTGAATACATCCTGTCCAGAAAACCCCATGAGAGGGCCACTGTAAGTCAAACTGTATTGAATTGAACACACATAATGGCTAGCAAGTAGTGAATATTTCTTCTTTTTTTAATGCATTGAATGCTTCTCTTTTCAGGGCTTTGCATTTTACCATTTCTGGATTCCAGTTCTTGATTTTAACTTTCTAAAGGGCTTTGGGGACACAATGACCAAACAACTTGGGGTTTTTGCAGAACTGAAGACAGGATACAAATAAAACTGTTACTATTACTAATAATAAAGCCCTGAAAATCTAAATTGTTTTAAGAAAGTATGAATTACTCTATAAGTTACACTGAACTCCACTTTTCCACGAAAACAATTCCACTACAAGAGGCCAATTTCTATTTTCATATGTTTCTTCTCATAAACCGGCTTAAAGCAGCACATAACTAGGTGTGGGCAACACAATTCCTTTTATCTTAAGCCATCATCATGGCCACTGCCTGAAAAGAGTGGTAGTCCAATACATTTCCAGGGAAACAGGAGAAGGAAAACTGGCACCAAGATGAGGAAAACTGGCCAAAAGCTGTCTAGAATATGCTCCACAATTTGAATTTGCATTACTATGAAACCAAGCAGGACAAATGCATGAAGCAAAGCAGCAGGGAGTGGGGTGCAATGCTCCATTCTTCAGTGCTGGCAAGGAAAAACAGCAGTTTTGAACTGAAAAGTTGCGAGCAGGCAAGTAAGATCACAAATTGTCTTTAAATTTTGAATCAGGGTGAGCAATCTGTTCAGCACCAGCAGCCAACTTGGAAATATATGAATGGTCTGAAGAGGCAAATATAATGGTTTTAAGTGTGCAATTAACATATAATTTTAATTAATGAAAGAGATGGTCAAACTTGTTGGATGGTATGCACACTGCCTTGCCGTAGGCACTTTTTTGCTTCCAAATGGTTGGCCTCAAAATATAACAAATAATCTTGTGTTATTTCAGCCCTTGAAAGAAATCTTCCTTTCCCCCCTTTTAAAATTTCCTCCCATCCCCAAACTAATACATTTAACACAAATTCACACACACAGTATGATGTTAATGTATCCCAAACTAGGAAGGTTTGAAATGTATCAGAATGCAAGAATTAGGGAAATCTTAGTAATGCTGCTCCATTGCACAGCAAACACGTAAGACAAAAATAGTCACACAACTGACTCATTGAGAGCTGGATTCACCCATTATGAGATGCCCTAGACATTTCTGGACAACCAGTCTTGTCATAGTAAATGGCTGCCTGCAGTGACTACAGGAGTATCCGTGTTACACAACTATTGGATGCTATTATAGTCTAGGAAGTGTACAATTACACTCTGATGCCATTTTAATGGTCATGGCTTCATTGTACAGAATTCTGGGCACTGAACCTTGCTAAAGGGATTGAATCCATTGCTGGAGAGCTCCGAAACTCTGCCAGAGAGTTGAGGGAAATACACTATCTGAAAGGACGGCCCCTGGTTTGACATTGTCCTTGTGCTGTTGGCTGACACTTCCTGATGCCAGGAAGGAAAGAAAAATATAGCCAGTAGACATAAATATAGCGTGTTGGTACCTGACACACTGAGGAAAAAATACAAATGCTTGTGTCCTAAAGTGGGACCAAACTTTAGACCAAACACTGCTCCCATTGTACAATGTGGCTCTAGCATTGAAGGCTCAGAACTGCATATGGTTATCTCCCATAGATCTGGGTATGTTTAGCCTGGAGAAGAGAAGGTTAAGAGGGGACACGATAGCAGTATTTAAATATTTGAAAGCATGCCACACTGAAGAGGGAGCAAAGTTGTTTTCTGTTGCTCCAGAAATTAGGGCACTAAGCAATGAATTCAAGAGACAGGAAAAGAGATTCCATCTAAACATTAGGAAGAACTTCCTGATGGAAAGAGCTGTTGACCATTGGAATATGTTGCCATATAATGAAAAATATTTATAGAGCAGTGGTTCTTAACCTGTGGGCCATGCACCAGTGGGCCACAAGGACGAAAATCTGGTCCGTGAGCCTTCTTCCTATTTATTTTATTTCCACTCCTTTTGTGCCACCTGCCACTCCTTTCCTATTGCTGACCATGGCATATGTTCTGTATCATAACCTAGAGCTGATATGATCTATCCAATGCAATGTTCTGATATGATCTATCCAATGCAAATCTAAAGGTGATCAAAAGCGGATTTGAAACCCTTTTGGTACTCATGTTGGATAGTGGTCCCTGGTCAAAAAAAAGGTTGGGAACCACTGCTATAGTAGTTTTTAAACAGAAGCTTGCGGTTAACTGTTAGGAGTACTTTGATTGTATTGTCCTTCATGTGAGCAACATGACTGATGGGGATTCTGGGAGTAATAGTCTTAAAAAGCGACTCTGTTCTGTTCTGATGTAAAGAATAGCTTCCCTTTTATGTGAATGAGTTAGAACTTCTTGGTTCAACTACCCCTTGAAAGGAAACTAGAGAAAGCCACTAGCAAAGCTAACAAACTGCTCCAAGCAACTGCAAGTAATAGGCAGATCAATGGTTTCTTATTCTGCTGTACCAACCCTTGAACTCAAGCAATGGACATCAAGCAATGTGTGTGACCCAATGATCAAACCAAATTGAATCTCTGCTCATTTCCTATAGAAGTGCGCCAATCCAAAACAAAATCCTCATGCCACAAGGTCTCCAGATGTTGTGAGACTGCAGTTCCCATCAGCACTAGCCTATGGAGCCAAAAGTAAGGATTGGTAGGCAATGTAATCCAAAAAGCATCTGGATAGTCCTATGTTCTGCCATAGGAAGCAAAGTTTGGAATATTACTGTGAAGAAGTAATTAATTACAGTTGCAGTTCCAAGGTGGGCTCCAAAGTAGCTACTAGTATCACAACTGTAGTTGCAATATTAAAAAGCAACACTTTCCTATCACATACAGTAGTTACGCTGCAGGAGGGAATATTGCTATGCTACAAATTATTGGTCTCTGATGTAAAAACATTATTTCCTCCATCAATCTTGTTGTCGCCAAAATACACACAGTCCCCAAGGTAGCACAGCTATACTTGATACGCTGAATCTATAAAAGTTAAGAGTTACACAAAAAAAAATCCTTTTGAATTAATGCTCTCAATACAACTTAGCCAAGTCTTGGTTCCTCCAAAAGAGGAATTATTCTTAACTAGTTCCAGTAACTAGTTACCTTGATGCTAATATAGCAACCTAGAAAATGTATTCCCTGGTACTAAATCAGGCCACTGGTCCAGTGGTCTCCATGCTGATCAAACTGTGAGTGGCTCCAATGGATTCAAATAAAAGCTTTTCCCCCCTGACCTACTGGGATATGGTGAGGATTGAATCTGCAACCTTCTCACTCGAAAATATGTGCTTCACCACAGAGTTATGATCCTTCCAGATGGTCTCAAATATGACACAGCAGTGCATTTAAAGCAGAAGTTCCCCAGTAACTGCACTGGCAGATTGGTTTCAGACTGTTCGTTTCCCCCCTCTGTTCCCACAGAGCCTGTCCCACCATTTGCCACAAGGATCTATGCTTCGTATACAATCTTCCCTTCTCTCACGATTGGGAGGCTGGGTTTTTCTCCTCATTCAACTGCCATCATGCATCAGAGCCAGAGGAATCTCGGGAACTAATTACAAAATGGCTCCTGCCTTAAAAAACAAAACAAACAAACAAAAACCCCAGGCTCCGCACAGCAAGAAAAGGCCTGTTTGGAGCATTTCAGACTTTTCTGTGAACTAAGCAGAGAGTCAAACCATGTAGCAATGGATCTGGGGAGCTCAGCAGCTTCATGAATAACATGTTTCAGAATATTTGCACACATGCACAGGGATACACAGAGACAGAAGGGAAGAGAGGGGGCATCCTGCAAATATTCAATTTGCTTCATAGCAGCGGAAGCTTACGGTTGTTGTTATGTGCTTTCATGGCAGCTCTGGCCTATAGTGAACCTATCATGGGGTTTTCTTGGCAAGACTTACTCAAAGGAGGTTTGTCACTGCCTTTGCAGACAAGACAATGAGACTTGCCCACAGTCACCCAGTTGTCTCCATAGCTAAACAGGAATTCAAGCCCTCATCTCAAAAAGTCCTAATCATATATGCAAACCACTATCCCATACTGTCTCTTAAGCATTCAGAGGACAAATGAAATAAGGAACTAGATGCCAAAAGGGGTAGAAGATCTTTTGCAGGTCTTTTTGTTCCTGCTCCAGCATCTTTTGTTTGAGTGTATTAAGTTACATTCACATCCCACCTCTACTCCAGTCAGTTCACTGATATATATGTATGTGTGTGTGTGTGTGTGTGTGTGTGTGTGTGTGTCTCCCCAGATTATGCTCCCAACAACCTTCTGAGGTAGGTTTAAGTTGAGAATGATTAGGGTCCAGGGCATTTCCTGGTTCAATTAGGAGTTTAACCTGGATAATACTATGCTGTCCAGTTGCTGTAGTAGTAGTAGTAGTAATCCTAGACACTTGGGAAGTGTCCAACGTGTGATCCAATACAACAACCAGCATAGTGATCTTGTTTGCTGTGTATTAATCTTATTGTGTTTCAAATAATAATAATAACAACAAAAATGTATTTCTTATCTGCCTCTTATTGTCAAATGCCACAAATGCACAAATGCACATATGGGCTGGAGGTTTAGCACAGCTGTTAAATCAGCAGCAGCTAAAAAGATCTATCAACCGAAAGGTTGCAAGTTCGAACCCCAGGTTGGCATGGGCAGCCAACCGTCAGCCCTGGCCACTGTTTACCTGAGCAGTTCAAAAACAGTTTTAGCTGTAATTAGAGAAATTAGGTACCGCTGGAAAGCGGAGGAGGTTTTTACAATGCCATAAAGAAAAGGAAGATCAGAAAATGCTGGAATGCGGTAGTCCTGACAGCTCTTCGTCATAGAGGATAGAGCAAACCTCCTTCTGTTCTGTCTGTGTACTGTGTACATCTATGCAAAACGACATTGAATGTTTGCCGTGTATGTATACTTGTGATCCGCCCTGAGTCCCCTTCGGGGTGAGAAGGGCGGAATATAAATAAAGTGTTGTTGGTATTATTATTAAAATGTATTTCTATAAAATAAATATTAAAATACACAAACAGAGATTAAACAAAGGACACATGCTTAAAATTCATGTTTAAGAAACTGTCTGGGTAATGCTAAATTGCCCCTTTGGATAGAGGTGTTCATGCTTATGCTAGTCTAGGCCAGGCATGGGCAAACTTTGCCCCTCTGGGTGTTTTGGACTTCAACTCCCACAGCCGGTAGGCTGTTCGGAATTGCGGGGATTGAAGTCCAAAACACCTAGAGGCCCCAAGTTTGCCCATGTCTGGTCTAGACACAGTTTTTAGTTTCTCATAGAATAGAAGGATAGAATTGGATAGGGATTTGGAAAGGGACATTATTAGATATGCAAAGCCTGCAGCACTTTCTTTTCCTTTTCTTTTTATATAGAGCTACATATTTATCAGATAAACCCACTCTCTATGGACCCTTTAAATCTTCTGCCAGACGGAATATGCACCTACGTCCTTCAGTTTCTTTCAGGTAAGAGCACGAAACAATGCAACTGAAAAACAATGACCCTTGAAGAGAAGAGAGGTGATAGAATCGGTGTCTCTATGACCTTGGATGGTTCATGAAAACATGAATGTCATAATTTCCATGTGAACCCACACATACATCCACATTTTGGACTTCAAATACCACAATCACCCCAACTGCCAGTATGCTGGTTGGGATTTCTGGGAGTTGAAGTCCAAAACAACAGGGGGGGGGGGTCAAAGTTCACCCTTGCCTGATTAAACTGATACAAGCACTATACTATTATTTTGATCTAGAGGTTTGAGCATCAAGAAATCTTAAAAGCTTCAAACTCCAAAATTGCCCACACAGCTGACATAGTTTGGGAACCACTGCTTTAAAACAATGAATTACTACAATACGAATGAATACAAAACTATTATTGCTTCTCAAACTCCAAAACATGCATCCAAATGGGATTGTAAGGGAGGAAATGAAGGCAAATAAAACCAGTAAGTTACATTATATCAGTGTTCTGAACATTTTTGGTGGAAACACTAGAAATTTTGGGCTATACCTTCTATAATCTCTTACCATTAGCCAATGCAAGGTTGGGCTTCTGGAGCTGAAATCCAAAACATTTGGAGACCAAAATTCTCAATTGCTACTCTATGCCACATCAGTTTCACGGGACCCCCTGTACCAAACAAACCTTGATCTCCTTGGGGGAAAAGCAATACACAAACGTATTCCACCAAAGAGCTAGCCTTTGGAAGTGTTTGGCTAAACACTGATTACAGTAAGACATCACACTCATGATCTTCCAAACAACGAGTTAGAGCACAAATGGGGATCTGTAGCTCCTCAATTATCCCTTATCCCTGTCTATGTTGGCTGGGGATGTGGAAGCTGGCATCCAGCAAGATCTTGAAAGCCACAAGTTGCTCACCAATGCTTTTTATTGGAAGGCTATCCTTCTTTAAATCAAGATAATTCAACTGTGAGTGGCAATGCATTAACTATCCTGCCTCTCTGGAGGACTGGGAAGAAGCCCTGTGTTGCTGTTCTCTCTTATCCTTGTCTCCTTCTTGTACATAAGGTTAAAACATTGATCCTTACTGAACCAAACTGCTTCGTAGTTACATCTGACTTGGAAAACTTTTAAGTTTGAAGAGTCTTCCAAACCAAACTAAAAATCTGCTTTTAATCCTTGTTTGGAGGGCTTGTTCAAATCACAATTTGCTAGTCTGGATGTTTGACCACGGTTGAACAAACACAGTGAGTATCTATTATCTAAAATTTTTGGACCAGATGTGTGGAATACATGTATTTGCATATACATATATAATGAGATATCTTAGAGATGAGGCCCCATGTCTAAATACAATATTTATTTACGGTTCATTTACACCTTATGCACATGACGTGAAGGTAATTTTATGCAATATTTTTAATAATTTTGCTCATGAAGCAAAGTTTGTATATAGTTTACCATCAGAAAGCTATTTTTAGATTCTGGAACATTGTGGAATTCAGAATACTGGGTAAGGGATGTATGCAAATACACAGGTCTTATTCTCATTCTTTCAATTTCTATAGTTTACAGCCTTACAAACATTGAATTCTTAATGTTGTCACGCCATCATATGCTAATTCTATATCTGAGTGTAGAGGCTGCATGTACTTAGAACAGAATCTGCTTGGGAAATCTGGAGCACTTGATCCCAATTCTGGCATTGTTGTGTTTTCTGAATCATTTCAATGACAGGTCATCTGCTCATGCCACTCCTGGTTCTTGATGGCACAATTTTGCACTGCAGTGAATCACCCTGCTGATGGCTCTGCCTTGATGCAAACTTAGCCACAGCAGGAGGGGAAGGACATGGGCCTTTTGAGATTGGCATCATTTTTAGCATAATGACAATGTGCTGACATCAGCTGTTCTTATGTTCTTCATGCAGAAAATACGGATCACAGAACAGAACTTATGTCCTTGAACATCATTCTACCATCTGCCAAAACCCTCATGTGCGTTAGTATTTCCATTGCCCCACACTTTTATCTACACAGGTTGAGTAACTCTTATCTGAAAGGCTTGGCCCAAAAAGTGTTTTGGAGTTCAGATTTTCTTTCCCCGGTTTTGGAATGTCTGTATTTGCATATGCATGCATAATGAAGTATCCTGGAGATGTGACCCAAACCCAAGCATGAAATTCAATTAATGTTTCAAATACGCTTCAGGCATAAAATCTGGACGCAATTTTATGATTTTTGTATACAAAACAGTTTTGTGTACATTGAACCATCAGAAAGCAAAGGTGTCATTATTTTAGTTACTCATGTGGACAATTTTGGATTCTGAAATATTTCTGATTTCCAGGAGGAAAGAATGCTCGATCTGTAATTTTATCACACTAGCAATGGGAGCAGATGAGAATCAGCAACTTGCACAAAGATAATCCATTCTGTACCATTACAATTTTTGAAACAACAGACACATCCACTCTAGTCACTTCTAAAACCAATCTGTACATTTTGCACGTGATATGCAGCTACAGCATATGCATTTCCCCAAACACAACTGGCATTAATCTCCGCAAGGAATGAATCTGTGGCCTACTTTTAACTAGTTGCGGGGGTGATATAAATTATTTTCAGCAAAGGGTGAATGATATTGAATTCACAACTAAATTTTGTCCCTCCTGCTAGTGCAAGGAAATGTCCACAATAAATAACTGATTATCACGGTAGGTATGCTGATGGATGAAATTGTACTCCTTTTCATCAAGTCCAATTCACACTCCCAATTTCCTCCACTTTGAAAGTGTATATATAGCCAATAAAATAAATATGCTACTGATATTTTCCCTTTTGAGGGCCTGACGGGAGCAAGGATATTAGTTTCTAGAACTTAAGAATTTCGTATCTTCAGTCACTGTACCAAGCTATCTCCCACCAACATGTCATTCATCATTTTACTGTAATAGGTCTATTTTCTGGTGTGAATCATCCTTAGAACATTGTTACAGGTTTGACTGCAAGAATTATGTGACTTTAAAAAAAATAATACATATATCAGACTTTGATTAATGATACAGCCCTCAAGTTCAAGAATTCAGTCAAAGTGCAGCTGAGGCATAACATGCCAAAATACAACTCCGCATTTATATAATGACTGCAGTCACTCTACTAATAGTGGTAGTGCTCTAAACCATTTTGAGAGATGCCTATGTGTAGATCCCACCAGAGAAATAAATGCAATTGAATTTTCTGCTACACAAAGAGATATAGTCCCCTTGCCCCCCTCCACAACCAATTTTTCCAAACTTTCATTCAGAATGATGGTGGGTTAAAAATGATCAAGGATAAGGTAGTATTTGCATGCAGCTAGATTACTGCAAGTAGAAAACCAAATGCCCACTGCATACACAGCTGACACCCGACTGGACTAATTTAGCTCTCTGATTTTACAGAAATGGCAGCAGGTTGCAAGCATACTGCATCTTTTTTCTCTAAATAATCATGGGAACTAGAAACATACTTTTTTCAAATGAAAGTATTTAAAAGACCTCCAATTCAGAAGAAAAATAGGATATAAATACATAAAAGGAGGAATGGATGTTATTCATATATGGTATATTCACAGGAATTGTATCATACACATCCCCCTTGGCTCAGAGAGGCAATATCACAATTTCCTTTAAAAACACATTCAAGTAATGAAGGAAATGGAAACACAGCTTTAAAACAAGATCACATCATATGGACCAGTTTATGTTTCGTGAGATTTAGCTGTTTGCTTCTGCATCAAAAGCTTTTGATTCTCAAAGAGTAAAAAAAACCAAGCTCAATCTCAAGTATAATTAAGGCTCCTTTCACAAGGTGCAACTATAACAGTTTGAGATCACTTTACTCGCCATGGCTACATCCTGGAAAATCCTGTGGTGTGCAGTTTAGTGAATTTGCTAGCAGAGAACTCGGAAGTCTCTGTGAAATTTGAATCTCCAGAATCCCATGGGATGGAGCCATGACCGCTAAAGTGATATCTAAGTACTAACAATTACATAGTGTAAAAAAAGACTAGGCTTAACAAGCAAAATACAATCTGTCCTCCATATTCACGGGGGTTAGGGGCACAAGATTCTGAGAAGACACCTATCTAGGAATTTCTAGGTCTTCCACGTTGACTCTATAGTCGACTTCCACTGAAAGCTGATTATGGAATCACATTGGCGGACATAGAGATTACTACAGAGTCATGCCCTCTAGAAATCTCTACATCAGGGCTGCCCAGGAAGTCGATCGCGATCGACCTGTCGATCCAGGACCGAAGGAGGTCGATCCCAGCTGGCTGGGGCACTTCTCAGAGGGGGCGGAGCCAGACCACATCAAGCCCTGCCCCCTCCCTGGCTTTAGCACTCCCAGCAGCTGCTCCAGGTTTGTGGAGGGCAGGGCCAAGCCAGCCTTGTGCTAGCTATGCCACCACTGGCTTGGCATTGCCATCCTCAAGCCTGGAGAAGCTGCTGGCAGCTCCAAAGCCAGAGGGTAGGGGGAAGGGCCTTGGCGTGGCATGGCTCCACCCCCCTGTGGCTTCCGCTCTACCAGCAGCTTCTCCAGGTTTGACGATGGCAGTGCCAAGCCAGCCTTGTGCTAGCTATGTCACCACTGGCTTGGCATTGCCATCCTCAAGCCTGGAAAAGGTGCTGGAAGCGCCAAAGCCAGAGGGGAGGGGGCGGGGCTTGGCACAGCCTGGCTCCGCCCCCTCTGACCAAGCCCCGCCCCCACCCATCTCCAGCCTTGAGGAGGTAGGTAGATCTTTCTGACTTGGTTTTAATATAAATAGCTCACATGCTGAAAAAGTGTGGGCACCCCTGCTCTACATCCTCCAGCATGACCGGAGGAAGCTATCATACACTGGAGGGCCTAGAGATTCCTAGAAAAAAACATTTAAATCAAATCTGTGAACAATCAAATCCACTAAAGTTAAAACCGTACTTACCTCAGCGAAGAATCCCATGTGGCCATTAAGTTGGCTATGTGCGAAAAAGATGCAAGAGAGTGGGGTTCATGGGGCCTGCAGTGGTGGCTAAAACATTTACATGGAATGGCCAGTGCTGATGGATAAGGAGCATTTACACTGACAACCTAGAATACCCACTTGGAAGGGAAAGGTCCTCAAGATCCTAATTTCATCTCAATCCCACCTTTCCTCTAAGAAGCTGAAAGTGTCATACCTTTATTAGGCATAAAGTAAAACACTTTCTTGTAAGTGTCTGAGAAACTGTTAAAACTAGTATAAAAAACCGTCATAAATATGCAAAAAAATTCCTCCAACCCGTTATTTTAAAAACAAATCTTAAGACTAAGTACAAACACAAATAGCTACCAGATGGATAAATGACAGGAGCTAAAACCATCATCAGTACCGAAGCAATCAACATGAAAATATATATTCCACTATATTGTCCATGGAGAATAAAATACATAGCTTAGGATCATAATTGCTTCAAGTCTACTCTAACTTATGGCAACATTGTGTTATAGCAGGCTTGCCTTTGTCTTCCTTGAAGACTGAGACACAGAGGGTTGATTTGTTCATGCTTAACCCATGGGTTTCCCTAGCTAAGCACAGATTTAAACCCTGGTCTAGAGCACTGCTTCCTGAACTGTGGATCCCAACCCCAACTGGGGTCCCCGTAGCTCAATGTTGGGGTCACACAAAAATTGCAATGTCAAAAGGTTTCTGAATGACACCCTTATACATAAATCTCTTAGCAACAACAGTCTGGTGTTTACATTGGACTCTGCACAGCTGTACTAAACAAAAGAAAAAGAAAATCAGATGGCTTAGCAAGCCTTACAAATGCTGTACCAGTAAATGTCTGACTTTTATACCCGTTTTATATACCTATATACCTAAGGTCACATGAAAAATTTTCAGATGGAAAGTGATTGTTGGTGGAAAGCATCTAAGAAGCCCTGGAATAGAGGAAGAAACTGACAAAACTAGCTCTGAGCAATCTCTAAGGCCCCTTCCACACAGCTGTATCAAATCCACATTGAACTGGATTATATGCCAGTGTGGACTCGGATAACTCTGTTTAAAGCAGATATTGTGGGTTGTCTGCCTTGATATTCCAGGTTATATGGCTGTGTGGAAGGTCCCTAAGAAAACTATATGAAATTCATGGGGATCGTCATAAGTCAACAGACAACAGAAAGGCACTCAAACACACAATACTTAGATTCCTGGTACTCAAACTGCCACACAACACTGGCTTTCAAACTCATAAGGAAAAATCATGAAAATCATACTCACTATGAGTATCCACAAGATAGGAACTGCTGGGCATACAGAATTAAGCTTTCAAATTCATATTGTAACTAAAAACTTAACTTAACTATTTTCCAAATTCCTAAATCTATGGAAGAGGTTGAGGGGAAAAACAGCAAAAACTGAATATGAACAACACTCCCATTGCTACAGAACAATCTGCAAATAACTTATACTCCATGTGTGTTCTATTATGTAGGACTGGAACTAAATACACACAAAAAATTCTTATAAAATGTGAACACAACAGTAATATGCTGCTGTGCTTGAAAAATGGGCCCCAACATTATCCAGAATGCCTATGGAGAAATATTACTTTTTGGAGAAGCGGGGGGATTATTTCAAATTCCATTACTGAGTGTTGCCTCAGCCCGCAACTATTCTTAGAAAAACAATGTGTGGGGTCACAGATGGGAAACATGGAGTCCTACATAACCACACTGACTAGCACTGATAGGTATTGTAGTCCACAACATCAGAAGTGCCACAGGTATCCCCCAACTCTGCCCTAAGAATGAGTAAATCCATATACAGTAAGAACCACAGCTGTAAATCCCCCCCTCTCTCTCCATACATATACACCCCAGTGCATTCATTCATCCGTCCATCCTTCTTGGCAATCCAAACTGCATCTAAACAGATCATTTCCTTTGCAAACTATTTTTAATAGTAGTTTTCAGAAATGCACACACAAGAGATGCCAGACAGGAAATACATTCCAATGTATCCTAAACAAGGAGTGGTTGTTTCCTAAACCAAAGACCCCAGAGCAGGCCTGTCAGCTTCAGTCTCCTTGGAGCTAGGCAGGGTGGATACCAAAAACAATTTCCTTAATAAAAATGAATTATATTTTCCTTAAGTCCACAGGTAGCCCCTTTAAACAGATACGGAGACCAATGACAAATACGTCATGATTCAGGCGGCTACCATCTAACATTCTTCTCCCCACTTGATCTGAACTAAAGCTGAAGAAATACTCCTCTTTCATATATCTGAAAAGATGTACATTTGGGGAGTGGGTGGGTATTGGGAGTACACATCAGCTGTCCCTGAGAGAGGCCTCCTGTTCCACATGGGCCTGAACATCCCTCATTGAGAAGAATCCCCCTTCGGGGGTGAGAAGAGCGGAATATAAATAAAGTAAATAAATAAATAAGTATACTAAGATCCCTGTATCTTTGGTCGTAGGTCTGGCAAATGGTGACTGGCAGGGTGCACTTTGGAATTGAAAAAGGATAGGAGGGAGAAGGCTAAATAACCTTCTCGATGTCCCTCCCTGTTTTTACACACAGACTACATTATATTTTGAAAAAGCAAAAGCTTGGAGGAAAGCATATTATTACAGTAATAATTACAATACAGCAGTGGTGCAAAGGAAAACATGCAAGCCCTATTAAATCCAACTGCCATACACGTTGAACTTGTTCTGGGTGTTCCTGGCAACCAAGTCAAGGGCATCAGGATAAGTTAAGATTTATTGTCTATTAAATTCTTATCTCATCCTTCTTCTAAGAAGCTAGATGGAAGTGTGTTTTTTTAAATAAAAAAACAACCAAAAAAAACAAAAACAGGGATTTTTTTCCCACCACAGTTTTATTCCAACAGCATGGGCCAAAGAAAGCTCACAACGGAGCAGAGATTTATGAGCAGTTGCCATGTGTTTGATGAAACATTCACTACTTCATCACACTAGAGAATGAACCCACTTAAAACATGGTTTCTGCCTCCTGCAGAATTCTGGGGTTTGTAGCTTAGTGAGGCTGATAAAGGAATTTCTCAAACTCTGCTCCTCCAGGTGTTTTGGACTTCAGCTCCCAGAAATCTCACCCAGTTTACCAGCTGTTGGGGATTATGGGAGCTGAAGTCCAAAACACCTGGAGAAGCAGTTTGAGAAACTCTGCGTCTAATCCAATCCATGAAATCCAAACCAAGATGTCACAAAAGATCATGTCCAAAGTCCAGTACAGCTGGCTCTTACTGTAGGGTCTCTGTATTAACACAAAACGGTTTTACTGAAAATATTGTATTCAGTGAGGCTTGAACACACTATTTTTTGACACAGGACAATGTCTTTGTATCGTTCTAATATTTTACCCTAAAACTGCCATAATCCCTGAATGCTGACTATGTGGGCTGGGATTTTCAGGAGTTGTAGTCAAAACACCTGGAAAGCACCATATGCTCTTTGACCTCTTGTTCTCTTTCTCCACTGAAGCCCCCAGTAGCATAGTGGGTTAAACAGCTGAGCTGCTGAACTTGTTGACCGAAAGGTCGCAGGTTTGAATCCGGGGAGCGGCGTGAGCTTCTGCTGTCAGCCTCAGCTTCTGCCAACCTAACAGTTTGAAAATATACAAATGGGAGTAGATCAATAGGTACCGCTACAGCGGGAAGATAACGGCACTCCATGCAATCATGCTGGCCACATGACCTTGGAGATGACTATGGACAACGCCGGCTCTTCAGCCTAGAAATGGAGATGAGCAGCAACCCCCAGACTCGGACACGACTGGACTTAATGCCAGGGGAAAATCTTTACCTTCACCTCTCTTTCTCCCCACCCCCCGAAATTTCCCACACATGCAATCTACTCCAGGCTTTTCCTGTCCCTGTAGCATTTCAAAACTGCTTTATTCACCCACTCAAGTCAGTAAACGACAAGAAAACTTTCCTGTTCTTTAAACAAAATCTACAGGCAATTAGACTGAAGTGACAGGAGCTTGTTCGCTGGGAAGAATATACAGTGTTCTCAGCACTAGGGAAATGGCATTCAAACTAGGGGGGAAACACAGCCTATTCCCCAAAATCTACTTCAGATCTTTCTGATGTCCTAAAATAGATGTTGGAAGCATTGCTTGCTCTCAATGGATTCTCTTGCCAAGTGTGCCCTGCTGGCAAGTGGATTTGATAATGGCTCTGGAGATCTGGGCAAGAGCAAAACTCAGGGAATCGTATCAAATCTCTGTAGGTGTAAATAATTTCAGAAGGGTATAAACATTGGCTAGGGAATTTGATGGAGTCTAAAACACAAGCTCTAATTAATAAAAGCCATGTGCTATATAGCTCACTTAGCTCTGCTTCTAACTCTTGCAGCACCCGAGACAAAGCTTTTAATCATATTTTTCAGCAAGAAATGTAACCACGGTGCAGTTCTCCATTGTACGTAACTTTGGAACCTCCGTATAAGATTTGGCGTCTCTTTATAGAAGGAAGGGGGATATATGGATAGATGGAAACGAAGGGACCCATTAGCCTCCTCGGAGTTTAAGCCCAAACACCTCTGTATAGGGGCATTTTCACCATGTTTACAGTTTCAAAAAAGGTCCCTGGGCCTAAACTGGCTACGGAATTGCAAAATGTGGTGGGAATGTATTCCCATGACCAACAGTGGACATTTTAAAGCATTTCAGGGCAAATCAGTTAATAAAATATCAAAAATGTATAAAAGTTCAAATAACAAATGTTGGAAATGTGAAGCTATCAGCACATGTCATGGACCTGTATAAAGGCTGAAAATTATGGAGACAAATTCATGGGATAATCCAAGACATTCTTAAGATAAGAATCAGCTTCAAACCAGAATTTATTTTTCTAAGATTGCTGGACCAAATAAAAAAGGAGCACAAGAGAATACTGCAATATAACACATAAATTGTGTTCAGAATCCTATTATGCTCAATGACAGAAAAAGATAGAAACACCAACTACAAAATATTGGACAGTGAAGATGTGGGATTTTTTTTGGGAGGAATAAATCACTGGACAAATTCCTAAAAGAATGGAAACTTTTCAATCTCAATCTCCCCCTTGCCCCCCCTCTCTGAGGGATAAGAAAGGACTTTATGTTCATGTCTGAAGATATAAACTACTGTTTGTTAATGCAAAACTAGCAGAAGTAAATAATTTGCTATCTATAAGGAGGAAGAAAAGTGTTAAACAATAGAGAAACCAACAAAAAGGAAACAGGAAATCCTCTTTTAAAACGGACTTCTGCTTTAGAGTTACGCATATAGAATTAGAGGAGTGATGTATGTTTGTGGGATAAATTGCATAATTGGTAATGTAGTTGTTGTTTAAGCGTGTGTGTGTGTGTGTGTGTGTGTGTGTGAGAGAGAGAGAGAGAGAGAGAGAGAGAGAGAGAGAGAGAATTGTTTTCTTCATTTGTGGTTTTCTGTTATGTTAAAAACTGAATTTAAAAATTTTTGACACTCTCCAGACATGACGGAAATGTCCCCACATCTCATAGAGTGCATTAAAGGCACCCTGGAGCCAAGAAAATACTTGTAAATAAATGATCCCTGAGAGGCCCTGGAGACCATAAAAGCAGACTTGTGGAGCACCTGTGGCCTGCAGTCTACACTTTGCTTATCCCTGTTTTACAGCAATGGCTGGGGGTCCAAATACAGGGAGTGTCATAGAATTAAACTGCTCTTTTATTTTGTTTTCCCCTATGTTTCACTTTCTGACCTTGAAATAATGCCTTCCCTAGTCGCATTTAGACATATGCCATATTCGTTTAGCTAGCCTTTTAAATTGGGCATACGCGGATTTGATTAGTAACTTCTCCATTTTGGACTTCAACTCCCATACCTGATTGTTGGTTTCAATAATCTGCCTGTGATGTTTACACGCTGAAGCCATAAGCAGCCACTACTGCTATTGAGAGACTAGCATGTGCCTTAAAGCCTAAATGGTAAATGTCTAGCCACAATGGGAATCATGTTGCCCTTTTGCTTGCTTTTGAACTGCAAGTTCCCATCAGCCTGAGCAGCATAGGTAATGTGACAATCTAGGAACATCAGAAGGGCTGTTCATTTCTTACCTTTAGTATATATATGGTTAGAACTATGCAGACTGATGTTGTTAAGCCAAAGTTCTCATCAGCCTTAACTAGCACAGCCAATAATAAAGGATGGTGGGAGTTGCAGTCCAGCACCATCTGAAGGGACATCTAATTCTATAGGTAAAAATTAAAGAAGCACAGGCCCCTTCTACACTGCCATATAAAATCCAGACCATTTCCTTTTAACTGGATTATATAGCTGTGTAGACTCATATAATCCAGTTCAAAGCAGATCATGTGATTATCTGCTTTGATAATCTAGATTATACAGTAGTGTTGAAGGGGCCACAGCCACTTTTGTGTCTTGTCCTTTCTCTGCATGAAGCCTTCCATCTTAAAACATTCACCTTGGGTTACTCAATGGTGTCCAGGCTGCATAATAGTACTCTAAATAGCTCCATCTCACGTATTATCCCATAGTTTGTGGCAGCCACAAGAACAGCATTTCTGGAGTGTAACAATGACTTTCAAAGTAAATTCCACACAACGAAATAGAAATAACACTTTCAAACTAGGAACAGACCCCCCCCCCCAAATTGTTACATATTTATTATTTGTTTATTTATTTAAAAGGTTTGTACCTCGGCCTTCTCACCTCTATTGAGGGACTCAGACCGGCATAACAGCAAAAATTCAATGCTATACAATTTAAAAACAACTACAACAACATATTAAAATACATTTTTAAAAACCCAGCATAAAACCACATCGCCATTAAAACAATTCCACTCAATCTGTAAATGTGGTCATACATTCAAACAATAGCCCATCTCAGCCTATTCTGGGAAGGCTTGGTTCCACATCCAGGTCTTCATCAGCCTCCTAAAGGACAACAGGGAGGGGGCAGATCTAGCATCACTTGGTAGAGAGTTCCACAGCCGAGGGGCGACCACAGAGAAGGCCCTGTCTGTCGTCCCCACCAGCCATGCTTGCGAAGCTGGCGGGATCGAGAGCAGGGCCTCTCCGGAGGATCTTAATTTTCTTGATGGTTCGTAGGGGAGAATCCGATCGGACAGGTAAACTGGGCCAGAACTGTATAGGGTTTTGTAGGTTAAAACCAGCACTTTGAATTGTGCCCGGAAGCTAATTGGCAGCCAGTGGAGCTGGTGCAGCAAGGGAGTTGTATGTTCCCTGTGCCCCGCTCCTGTTAGTAACCTGGCTGCCGAACGTTGGACTAATTGCAGCTTCCGAGCAGTCTTCAGAGGCAACCCCACGTAGAGAGCGTTGCAGTAGTCTATTCGGGATGTAACCAGAGTGTGGACCACCATGGCCAAGTCAGACTTCCCAAGGTACATAGTGTGATGGATGACATCCAAAGACATACAAGCAGACTCCTACATGCAAAATAGGGCTTCTTCTTTCTCCCTGTTTATGCTGGGGAGAAGGGTACAGAGAATGCTTTCCCTCAGTGGGACATCACGAAAAAGATTGATTTCCCTTGGAGGTATACCCTCAGTCCGGACGACTGGAATGGAAAATTATTTACATCCATGATGTAACACCTTGTTTATACTCCCCTCATCCACTTACCAAGCAACAGAAATAGTCACTATAATAATGTATATATATTTAGAACCCATTCCTTTTTTGCAGGACCAGTATAACGGATGCCGGAAGAAAAAGCTCGAGGCAATTGTGCTACTTGCTGCCTTCCTTTCCAAGAACTCTGGGTCTCTGGGGCCATATGCCTCGAAGGCATGATGGCAAACGTAACAACCTCAAGCTTTGCTCTGCTCAATCAGCATACCTCTCCTACAAAGAGAAAGAATCAAAAAGAAAAGTCTGGCAGCAGGTGTGATCCTAAACAATAATGCTATGGATTGCCTATTTGACACATGCCCAACATGGCATTTTGCCTGGACTGACCGTAGTGGTTTTGTGTCATGAATTTGGGAGTTTATTTCTACCTTGTGTTCGGGTTCTTGATCAAGCTGTCTATTAGCTTTGCCAGTTCATTGTCACAGAAAAATGGGAATTTTGTACCATGGCAGCCATTTTATGAATACACAGCCCTTCCATCATGGCAGCCATTTTGTGGTGGTGCTGGTGACACCTTTGAAGCTCCTAAATATTCCAGCTTGTCCAAAAAGAAAACCAGAAAACCCTAGAAGACCCACAATCCATTATAACTGAGAGAGGTCTGGTGCCTCAGGCAAAGAAAAATAATTTTTTTCCCCAGTCCCATTATCTGGCATCCTTTGTAAACTGAGATGGCAGGGATTGAGTCCAGTGCATTATGCATGCAAGGCATCTGCCTTACCACTGAGCTACAGGCACAATAAAACAATAAAGATATCCAACTGCAAACAGTCAAAAGACCTGCAATAGCTTTAGTAAAAGCAACCAGCAGCTGCCTACCCAATTAGAAGGTTTTCTGAGCAAAAATGGTGTTGCCATAACTCCAAGAAGTCTCTTTTCTTCACTACCACCTGCCTTATTTCAGAGGACCAAGCAAGACCCACAGCAAAGCCTCTTCAGAAATTGGAGACAAAGCAAAAGGAAGAAAAACACATATTTCAAAACTGTCTCCACTTCCTTCCTTCTCCATTGTCTCCTCTCTTTCCCTCATCCTACGTAGCATGTTGCTTGCGGCAGAGATCTGTCCTCTTGTGCTCTTTCGAGTGCTGTGCAAGCTGACAGTTACTATATTTATGATCAACAAAAACAAACAATAATAACCAACCTGTTTGGTAAGAGGGTGTTTAGGGGAGGAGGTTGGCCTAAGCAGTTTTACAGCATGGCATGGTTGGAAAACCTCACTGTGCAGATGTTTTCAACTAAAACTCCCATAATCACCGAAGTCCAAAACATCTGGAAGGCCAAAGTTAATCCAGTCTTGCAATCAAGCAATAAGGAGAATCCAGGGAGTAACAAATCAGCAACAAATTCAAGGTCTTTTTGGATTTATTGCTGTTGCTTGAGGAACAGGTTGCTGTCGCAGCAGGGAGAGCTTCCTACCAGCTTCAACCGGTGGTCCAAGGACATCCCTATTTGGGCAGGAATAGTGATATAGCTTTGGTGATTTCCACTTGAGATTATGAAACATCCTTTAATTAGGCTAAAAATTCAGTGCAGAACACAGAGGGTGGACTGATCATGGGCACCACAGACTCTGAGCATGTAATAACTATGCTGGCAGTACAAAAAAGAGCAAGGGTTGCGTAAACGCTAAACTCATACACAAAGTGTCTCTTTTCTGCCCCTGGCTAACACTAACACCTTTGGAGTAATCCTCCTCCTTTTTGTCCTGTCGATACTTGGATTTTGCCTACCAGGATTGAGGACTTGTGTATTTTGACACTTTATTTTGAACACTCTGGGACCCTTTGCAGACGTGTACCACGTGACTTTTGCATTCTTTATCATTTGCTCCGGATTATCCGGGAATTGAAGGACTATGGACTGAGCTCGTCACGCGGTCTTATCTCGTCTATTGCAGACACAGTATGTGCACTTGGTCTTGCGATGTGAATTGTGTTGTTCTCAAATGCCTGAATATTGAATGAATATATTTTTGATACTGATATATTGCCTTTGTGTATGAGTTTAGCGATATCTATGCTGGCTTCATTGACCTGGCCAGTAATACATTTCCAAGACCAATCCAAAGTACATTGGATTGGTATTGCTGAGATTACAACCCAGCAATAGCTGGAGGACATCATGATTCTCACCTATTCCATTTTTAAACTCCAAAAATCACCAAGTTCAGGACTAACTGATAGAACTGCCTCTCCTGTCACAAACCAGCGCATGCCAGATATCCTCACCTAAAGCCTGTTCTCAAGTAACACATCTGAGACACTCTTGCAGGGAGGAAACAAGGGAGGGAATCTCTCCAGGATTGCTCTATCACCAAGCTCCAGTATTATCATCTTTTGGGTGCTAGGTACAAAGATTTTTCTGCCCCTCAATACTCTAATGGGATGCAATTAGTCGGTTTTCAAAAGGTGGCTTTACACCACAGGTGGGGAAAGCGGAGCGCACTCTCCAGAAATTGTTGGACTGCAGCTCCCATGATTTCTCACCAATTACTATAGTGGTGCTGTGGCTGATAGCATTGCAATCCATCACCAGGAGAGTGACAATCCTTCCCCAGCCAAACTGATTATCCCTGTAATTCTGTGGCAGGGGAAAGGATGTGTCATTCTATATTATATCTTGCTTTTACTGTTTTTGCTTTTCACACACTATACCCTTTTTAAAGAAACAGATAATCAAGATATGAAACAAATCATCACTTGATTTGGGAAAAACCAAGATCCTAAATCATGTTTTAGATTTGGTTTGAGATCATGGCCTGTTCCGATCCTTGTAGCCATTGTTTTCCAGTTCAGATGTAATGGGAAACTATGCATGGAGACAGCCACCTTGCATCCAACATACTCTCAAAGTGACCAGATTTATCAAGGACAGCTCTATAGATTAATCCCCAGACATTCCACTTTTTAAGATGATTTAAAATGTACCAATTTTTCTCTCCTTTCTCCCTTCTGTCCTTATTATTATTATTATTTCAACTTCTAACCCGCCACTCCCCGGAGGCTCGGGGCGGTTCACAAGAAGCATAAAAGCGAAAAGTACAATACACAAAGGAACACACAATAGCTTAATTCAACTGCTGCAAACTGGGCTTAAAGTGCACTAATAGTTTGCATTGAATGAATACAGCAGAGGAGAAAGGGGAGGAAGTGGTAGCATCTTGTTCTTCACAGTAACTTCAGGTAAAAGCAAACTGCTGCAACTTCTCTTAATTTTTTAGTTCTTCCTTGATACCAAGCAGCCACCTTGAGTACTCTCTTGTGTTGCTAGACTACATGTGTCCCATTTTCACCTGTGAAACGTTGGAGGGTTTGAATTTAGGAACACCACCAAAATAGGAAAGGATTGTGCATACAGATAAAAGGTTTATCTGTCACTTGAGCCACTATAACGTCCCTCAAAACCAAATCAATAGCAACACACAAAGATATGCGAAAGCAAAACGGATACTAAAACGAAACCAGTATCTTGAATCTGTCATTTTTATAACCTCAGTGTGATATCTTGTATACAAACCACCTATGGTGGCAATTATGCCTATTCTACATTGTCATAGCCCCAGTGGCACAATGGGTTAAACCCTTGTGCCGGCAGAACTGCTGACCAACAGGTCAGAGGTTCGAATCCGGGGAGAGTGGGTTGAGCTCCCTCTGTCAGCTCCAGCTCCCTATGCGAGAACATGAGAGAAGCCTCCCACAAGGATGGTAAAAAAAATCATCAAAATCCTGCATCCCTTGGACAATGTCCTTGCAGGCGACCAATTCTCTCACACCAGAAGCGACTTGCAGTTTCTCAAATCACTCCTCACATGGAAAAAAAACATTCCCATGGAATGTCAGGGGTGTGTGTGTGTGTTGGGGGGGGGGGAGGTTTTGGTGAAGCAGAGTTATCATAGCATTAATTGTGACATCTTATTGCTATTTTAAGTTTCTGCTGCTAGTGCTTTTACGCCTTAGTAGTGTTCCACATTGCTTCTTGCTTTACTTTTAGCTTTACATGTTGTAACAGTTCTTTTTTTTAACCTTGGTTTTCAATGATGGACAGTTTTTATTATCGTTGATGTTTATGCTTTTGGTGTATGGTACACTGCACACAGAATGCTGGTTACTGAGCGGCCCCAAAAATGCAACAACTAAATAAATCATAGGAAGGAGCTATTCTCCACCATCTTCTCACAAACAGCCAGCTGTATTTTCATTTAAGAAACCGGCAGCTGCACATTAAACAAACAGCCTTTCAGGGGGGTGTTACCATCCTAGCAATGCGACAATGGAGAATGTTTTTCACCAGTCTAAAGATGGCTTGGGTGAGAGAAGAAGGCAGTACGATCAGTTTTGTATGACAGATTGACCAACCAGAGATGTCAGGTGGTTTGTAGTAATCTTTCAAAAGGTACAAATCATGCTACTTGCAATGCGCGCAACCTTGCTTCGTCCCCCTTCCAAACTTGGCAAGCAATCAGTCCTTTCCTTCAGCCATCTCAGCCTATCACCAATTACTCGCTTCCTAGGAAGAGAACTGGGAGGTCTGCCAAAGCCAGAGCCTGAGCACATTCCAGAAGCAATGCAAGGCCTTTCTTTTTTTAAAAAAAAGTAGTAGAAAATGACACTGAACATGTTTTCAGTTGCAAAAGAGGGTTAGGGGGCATTTCGGTTGGATCTTTTTTCTACATGCTTTGCTTTTTAACTGTCCCATGTTCGGCCTTTAATACAAGTAACAAGATGGAATATAAGATCTAAAAGGTAGCATACACAAGAGTAGGGAACTAGGGGCCCATGAGGGGCGGAGAGGCAAAAATCAAGAAATCATAGTGGCAGGTAACAAAATGTTTATTTAGTTTGGGGTTTTTTTTCAAGGCAGCTGATGAAAAACCAGATAGCAAATTGCTCTAAGGTTCAAAGAGGCCCCTTCTACACTGCCATGTAAAATCCAGATTATCTGCTTTGAACTGGATTACATGGCAGTGTAGACTCATAGAATCACAGAGTTGGAAGAGACCTCATGGGCCATCCAGTCCAATCCCCTGCCAAGAAGCAGGAAAATCGCATACAAAGTACCCCCGACAGATGGCCTTCCAACCTCCAAAGGAGGAGTGTCCACCACACTCCGAGGCAGAGAGTTCGACTGCTGAATAGCTCTCACCATTACGAAGTTCTTCCTCATGTTCAGGTGGAATCTCCTTTCCTGTAGCTTGAAGCCATTGCTCCGCATTCTAGTCCCAAGGCAACAGAAAACAAGCCTGCTTCCTCCTCCCTCTCACGTATTTATACATGGCCCTCATCATGGCAGCGTTTGATACTGTCGATTACCAACTTTTGACACACCGCCTGGCGGTGGCGGGGGTGAGGGGGACAGCCCTCAACTGGCTGTCCTCCTTCCTCCAAAACCACCTGCAGCGAGTGACGTGGGGAGGGTGGTCTCCGAGGGCTCCCCTCTTCTTTTTGGGGTCCCCCAGGGGGCCATTCTCTCCCGCTGTTATTTAACATCTATACGCGACCACTCGCCCAATTGGTACAGAGTTTTGGGCTGGAGTGCCATCAGTACGCTGATGACACCCAGCTCATTCTGAGGATGGACCCCGGGGTGGAATCTGTACCCGATAATTTCCATCTCTGCCTAGAAGCCGTAACTGGATGGCTGCGAGCCAGTAAGTTGAAGGTGAACCCGGCGAAGACAGAGATCTTGTGGCTGGGCCGCCCAGGGGGGGGGGGTAGAGACCCAGTTGCCAACGTTTGATGGTGTGGCACTTCGCCCACAGCCCCTAGTTAAGAGCTTGGGGTCCAGCTGGACGCCCAACTGTCGATGGAAGTGCAGATTGCCTGCGCTTGCAAGACAGCGTTTTACCATCTACGGCAGGCGAAACGTCTGGCTCCCTACCTCTCCCGCTGCGACCTGGCCACGGTGATCCAAGCCACGGTCATCTCGAGGCTCGATTACTGTAATGCGCTGTACATTGGCCTACCCTTGTCGGCGATCCGGAAACTTAAGCTGGTGCAGAACGCAGCAGCGCGCCTGCTGTCGGGAGCCCCAAGATCTGAGCATGTGACTCCACTCCTGCGTGCACTGCACTGGCTTCCCATTGAATCCGGGTCTCCTTCAAGGTGTTAGTTCTAACTTTCAAGGCCTTACATGGTTTGGGGCCAGGGTACCTGAGGGAGCGTCTTACCCCATACAAACCCAGAAGATCACTGCGCTCAGAGGGGCTTAATCTACTAGAGGTTCCCAGTATTAGGATCTGTAGGCTGTCGAGCACCCGGCAGAGAGCTTTTACAGTGGCCGCTCCGACCCTCTGGAATTCTCTGCCAGAGGAGATACGAGCACTACGGGGCTTGCTGGCCTTTCGCAAGTCTGTGAAGACTTGGTTATATAGGCAGGCATTTGGTTCCAACTGATGCCTCCTATTCGCCAGCTGCCAACACACTGTTCTGCCATGTATTGCTCCTGCATATTATTGCTTGCCGGGGTTATTGTGGGTTATTGTGGGGAGGGGGCTTTTGGGTATACGTCTTTTATCTGTTTTGATGTTTTTATTGATTTTATGCTGTGAACCGCTCTGGGCTCCAGAGAGAGCGGTCTACCAAGTCGAATTTATAAATAAATAAAATAAATAAATCATGTGTTGCCCAGCTCTTTAAGCTGCTCCTCATAGGGCTTGTTTTCCAGACCCTTGATCATGTTAGTCACCTTCTTCTGGACACATTCCAGCTTGTCAACACCTCCCATCAATTGTGGTGCCCAGAATTGGACACTATATTCCAAATGTGGTCTGAGCAAGGAATAGAGGGGTAGCAGAACTTCCCTGGATCTAGACACTATACTCCTATTTATGCAGGCCAAAAACCCATTGGCCTATTTAGCTGCTGCATGACCTTGTTGGCTCATGTTTAACTTGTCCACGAGGACTCCAAGGTCCTTTTCACACGTACAGCTACCGAATCAAGCATCCCCCATTCTATATCTATAATCCAGTTCCAAGCAGATGTGGATTTCCTGCTTTGATAATCTTTATTATATAGTAGTATAGAAGGGGTCTGAGAGTAGCAGCAGACCCAGACCCTTCAGTTTCTCATTCACCCCACCCCCACCCCACCTGCTGCCCAATGCAGCAAAGTATATTCTGCTAGTCACTACAGCTGGTATAACATAGGTCATAGAGGAAAGCGGGTTTTGAAATAAAGGTTCTTCTATTTATGCCTTTCTGTAACCGCTTCTGAGCAAGAGAGGTTTACCTGAGAAATGAGAACGTAGACATCTAGAAACCGCAGCCTTAATGGCTCTCCTGCTGGGTCCAGGAAAATGGGCACCAAGCACTGAAATTATTGTCACCAGTCACCATAACTCAAGCAGCATTTCAAAAACAACACCCCAGACCCCAGCAGCGAATGTGTAGGAGTATTCATATCAAACAATCACACACACACACACACACACACATTTCCCCAATGTTTTAATACCAGCAACATGTGTGTGTCTGTGTTATGTGGCAAACACAACTGTGCACCTACAACCCCCCCCCCCCCCGGGCCTCCAACAAGCTCTTTCTTTAAAGGGACCACAAACTGGCATCTGTCCAATAATGCTCCATAAAATTACAAAAAAATTACAAATTTCCTTGAGCAGCAAATAACCGCACAGAGAGACATATACAGGCCTGGGGGAAGGTTACGAGTGAATCCAAGAACCATCAAATGCAAGCGGCACAAGTTCATGATGGCTATATGTAAACTATCAAAATTACACAACATGGCATTTTTGGTACCGAGAGAGCAATTAACATTAAGCTCATGCAATATCTTATGTCCCTCCTATGAATTAAAACTCTATCCCAGTGATATTCAACCTTTGGTTCTCCAGGTGTTTGGGACTCCAACTCCCAAAAGCCCATGTCAGCTTATCTAATGCTCAGGAATTCTGGGAGCTGAACTCCAAAACACCCAGAGGGCCAAAGGTTGGACACCATTGCTTCCGCCCTTTTATTAACAGACAGGCAAACAGCCACAAAGAAATACACAGGAAGTTTTTATGCAGCTGCTCCTATGTAGACTCCTCTGTGTAATAAAAAAAAAACCCTAAATGGGCAGTGTTCCAGATTATTCAGCACAATGGTGGTTAACCTTTGTTCCCCAATCTAGATGTGTTGGCCTGCAGCATCCATCAGCCCCACTCTGCATAGTCAGGGATTAGGGATTCTGGGGGTTATGGTCCCAAACATCTGGAAAGTCAAATGGTTCCCACCTCTGGCTTAGAAAATTCCAAGCATGCTCAGTGAAGCACAGGAAAGTCTTTTCCATCAGATCTTCTGTTTGAGAGAAGTAGAGAAATCTGCCTGGCTTGGGTGTGGAGCTCAGAGTATAAAAATAACTTGCTTACAAAGACGGCGTTCTTTGCTATTTCACCAGTAACAAAGTTATAAGATAGAGTATTGCTGCAGCCTGAGGAGGGATGGTGTCGCCCTTTTTTGCAACACAAATGTCACTTAGCTTGCTTTTTAAAATAACCACGTAGGTGTAGAATTACTAAAATATGTAAGAGGAACATCCCATGGTTCAGCAAATGAACCATTGATTCAGGTTGTGTCTCAGGCTACTGCCTTAAAATAATTATCTTAATTACTTTAAAGAAATAAAAAATCCAACAGCTATTTTTGAAAATTAAATAAAGATTACTTCTAATATGATCGACTTTGGGGGACTTGGAATCAGAAGAGGAACTAATTACTTGAAGTGAATTTCCCAGATTCAGGTTCAAGCCCAATTCCTCCTTCCATACTTTGCCAGTAAATGTCTGAACATGGCTTTACTCCCAGCACGTATACACAGGGGTGGAGCCTTAAGAAATTACAGGTCTTTAGAAAATGTAATTGCTGGGATCAATGCGTTGCACTGACTGATCGTGTATGTGCAGCCAGCATATCTTTCAACTTCCACTACCACAAAACCTTTGGCTGGTGAGCTTTTAGTGGCCAAGCTGGAACAATAGAAATGATAAAGTGGGCTTCAAGGGATGGAGGGGCGACATTCTAAAAAATGAATACAGGTCCTTCTCAAAAAAATAGCATATAGTGCTAAAGTTCATTATTTTCCATAATGTAATGATAAAAATTAAACTTTCATATATTTTCGATTCATTGCACACCAACTGAAATATTTCAGGTCTTTTTTTGTTTTAATAATGATGATTTTGGCATACATATCTCAAAAAATTAGCATATTCCATCCGACCAAATATGCTAATTTTTTGAGACAGTATTTTTCGGTTTTCAGGAGCTGTATGCCAAAATCATCAGTACAAAACAAAAAAAGACCTGAAATATTTCAGTTGGTGTGCAATATATGAAAGTTTAATTTGTATCATTACATTATGGAAAACAATGAACTTTAGCACTATATGCTAATTTTTTGAGAAGGACCTGTATGTGGAAGAGGGTTGGGAAAAATATGGCCTGCATGACATTTCTGAACTGCAGCTCCCAGCATCACTCACCAATGGCTATGCCACCTAGGGTTGCTGGGTATTGCACTTCAACAACATCTGGAGGGACAAACAAGTCCCCTTATGTAATGTAGAATACAGTAATCTAAAAGTCAGGATTTTTTCACTGAGGTCTCCACCCAAGGATAGCTACTACCTGGCATGTGTAAAGAACTACAAACCTCTGTAATAATCATGGACAGACCTGTTCTGGCTGCTAGTAGTTCATGAAAAACAGGTTCTCTTAAACTCTTCTTTCAACAGGAATCAAGGAGAAAATCAACTTTAAACAGGTGGGGGAGGAAAAATGCAAAGTACACAAATATTCCAAGACAGCTGACCCTCTGGATCTACAGAGTCAATCATCCAACCATCTAAAGCTTGAAAATACCCCCGCCCCAAAAAAACTAGGAAGCAAACACTGATTTTGCCATACACATAAAGAGACACCTTTTATTACACCATTGGATAAGATTTTCATAGGACTTCCTGAAACCAAACCCCAGGGTATATCAAGACCACAATGTATGTCTTTCCCAATTTCTTTAGATTTTAATATCAAAAGCTCTTCTTGGGACATGACAAAAAATCAAAGCCTCTAGAGATTGTCATGTTTGTTTTGTGGCTGATTATTACTTAGCCTTCCTCTGGTTAGTTTTGCATTGGTCTTTTAAGCACACAAAATGTTAACCTATAATAAACTTAACAAACCCTAACCTTAAAGGGACTTGAAAAATTATAGAAGATGAAGTCTACAAAAAAGGAAATGAACTATGATGGCTAAAAGGAGCCCATCTCCAAAAGAAAGTGGTATAATTCTGAATCATATCCTGGTGCGGAGTCACAGCAAAAAACTATCATCACCCTACTTTGGTTTTTCCGCTTTCAGGAAACATCTTGTGGGGCACTGCCAGCAACTTAATTCTGGTCTCTGGTGTCGCAAAGCAGGGCCATTCTCAAGCTTCTCCTTCTCTCAACCTTCCTCCAAGGACCCAATTTCACTATTGAAGCTTCACTGTTGGTTCTTCTATGACACTGAATGGAAGTAACACCCACAGAGCTCTTCCAGACAGGCCCTATATCCAAGGATCTGATACCGGGTTTTCTGCGTTACACTGTATTATATGAGTCTGCACTGCTAGATAATATATAGGATAAACAGAAAACCCAGGATCAGATCCTGGGATATTGGGCCTGTCTGGAAGAGCCCTGTGAATGTTACTTCCATTCAGTGTCAACAATGAAGCTTCATACAGCCTTACCGCTGGATCAGGGCAGAGGCAAGGGAGGCTAGGAGCATAGAGGAGGCCATCTTACCTCACCTTCCCCTTTGCTTCAGGTTCTCTGGCTGCAGGGAGATTTACACTTACCATCATGTTGGGTCAGTTACCCCCACATCCCCACCAATATTCAATGTTGGACAGGTAGTGTTCTAAGATTGGTTCAATTCTGTCAGTGGTGAAGTTCAGCGTGCTCATTGATTGTAGATGAACTAAAAATCCCTATTCTCAAGCACCAGCCTAAGCAGCAGAGGTGGAGGCAGAGAGGCGTCTTCCTGCATCTCCTGCCTCGCTCAAGACCTGGCAGAACAGCCCCAAGGTCGCCTTGAGCCAGGGAGTGGGAGTACGAGGAGGCCTCTCCATCTCTGCCGCTGTGCCGCTGGTGCGTGGCGCTGGCTGACATAGCGACTGTGCCTGGCTGAGGCCTGACCCATCTTGCCCAAGCACAGTTGCTAACAGAGAGGCCTCCTCCTCCCCCCTCCACCAGCTCAAGGCCCAGTAATGACACGAAGAGGCCTTGGGGCTGCTCTGTTGGTTCTTGAGCCAGGGAGGTCCACCCCCTCACCTTCCCCGCAGGCTGCAGGGCACACACAGCGCCAAAAATGGCACAAAAAGGCAGCGTGTGAGGAGGGAGAACAAAGCCTCCCTCCCCCTCCACACACACACAGCTCAGTTCACTCTGCTCTTTGATTGCAGGTGAACTATAAATCCATGGAACTCCCAAATGTCAAGGTCTTCCCCAAACTCCACCAGAGCTCAAATTAGGACATATTGAGTATATGTGGCAAGTTTGGATCCATCTTTATTTGGATTCACAGTGCTCTCCAGATGTAGGTGAACAACTTCTTCATCAACGTCTTCTTCTTAATCAGAGGCTGAATGTCAATCTGTCAAGAGTGCTTTGATTGTGTTTTTCCCTTATGGCAGAAAGGGCAGGTTTGGATGGACCTTGGAGGTCTCTTCCTACCCTAGAATACTATTATTACGAATACTATTATTATTGTTGTTGTTTTTATTATTATTATTATTAAGCAGACTTTCTCATTACTTAATTTTCCATACCACCAGACTACACCACAGCAATGCGTGGCCGGGTATTGCTAGTGTGTATATAAACCATAAATGAATGTCATGTTTACATTTGGGCCCCATTTCCAAAGCATTATGTGTTGTGTGTCTTCAAGTTGTTTCCAACTTACAGTGACCCTAAGGCAAATCTTTCATGCGAGTTTCCAGGAAGGATTTGTTCAGAGGCTGAGTGAGTGTGCTCTGGCAAAGTTCACCCAGTGTGCATTCATGGGCGAATGGGGATTCGAACCCTGGTCTCCAGAGTTGTAGTTCACCACTCAAGTCACCAAATCGCACAGGCATTCCATGTATGCAAACTCAGGTATTCTAAAATCTGGAAAAAATAATCCTAAATATTCCTGGTCCCAAGCATTTTGGATAAAAGACATTCAACCCATAGGGATTACATTGCTGCTATGTGCCTTTAATTGAGTCTGGTACACGGTGACTCTCCCCTAGGGTTTTCTTGGCAAGATTTGTTCAGAGAAGATTTGCTGTTGTCCTTGTTCTAGGCAAAGAGAGAGTGACTGGTCCAAGATCACTAGTGGGTTTCCACAGCTGAATGGAGATTGGAACTCTGGCATCCCAGAATCCTAGCCTAATTTTCAAACCACTCTGCCACATTGGCTCTGGAGACAACATGCTATTTCTGAAATTCCTGGAATGGAAGAACCACACAGAGGAATAAAAGTCCCCCACTGTGCTAGTTGGCAGAATGCAATGTCTTCAACAAAGCTACTGATTTCAAAATAAATATGCAAGGGGAAACATACGGAAGAAGCAAAACACAGTTCTGATTACTATGTTGTCAGAAACATCCATTTCAACACTCCATCAGAAGTCTGTATTGGCTAGATTTGAAGGGAGCTGACAATGGCTCTTCTTGACCACTGCTCCTCTATCCATAGTACCAGTGTGTGGACATGACACTGGAATCAGAAACCACATTGCTGACCTATTCTTTTCATTTGTTTTTGTTTTACTGTGTCCTACCTTACAATGTTTTAAAATGTAGGGGAGAACAACACAATAACAGCAATCGTAGGTTCTTCCTTTCCCTATCTCCTCCCCGCTTCCCCAAAAGCACCATGTTGCTTATGTCGTTTGAACATTCATTGTGTCTTTTACTTCACTTGTCAAAAATATCCTGTTAGAAGCTGGATGGATTTAATGAAATCTAATAGATCTGAAGATTGCTGAAATTTCCAACTTTCTTCAGGCTTGAATTAAAAAACCTGACTGACCTGTACTGCTGAACCTTAAGAGCACATTTGAATTACAGAATGGCATCTGAACAAACAGTACCTTCACTTCCCTGCCAACAAGCAGCTTGACCTTACCTGGCACTGAGGGCAAGTGAACACCCAGGTCAAACAGTATCTGTTGCACACACGCTTAAGCCCTATCAACTGTATCTGTTATTTAAAGTGAGATTGGCTACTAGCAAAAGCCATGGGGCATCCCCTCAAATATAATTGTTACTATTCAGTCCCAGATAGTCCTTTCTGCATTCCCAATCTACCACTTTTCTATGCTTCTAACACTGCCATTCGCCAAGAAATTCAGCTGTTTTGTTAGATCTGAGGAAGTCCAAAGAAAGAGACACAAAATTCCAGAGGACCCCAATTTCCATATTTTAAGAACATATATGCACTACAGCTCCAGCAATCTCAAATCACTTGTATCGGCCCTGGATCCATCCTGGATAATTTTTGGATTTGTAGTTCAAATAAAAGTTATAACTCCTTGCTATAGAGACTTCCCCAGTTAGGGGCGATTTGAGAAACTTGCAAGTCACTTCTGGTGTGAGAAAATTGACTGTCTGCAAGGATGTTGCCCTGGAGATGCCCATATATATTGCTATCCTGTGGGAGGCTTCTTTCATGTCTCTGCGTGAGAAGCTGGAGCTGACTGATGGGAGCTTACCCCGCTCCACAAATTCAAATCACTGACCTTTCAGTCAGCAGTCCTGCCAGCACAAGCATTTAACCCGTTGCACCACCGGGGGCTCTGGTTTAGAGATAGTCAACTAAAGCTCCCTAAAGGCAACTGATCTCTGCACAGACACATCATTTTAGCACCTCTTTATTTGTTATAGTTCCATCCTACAAAATTGTGGTTTGCTAAATATCCTAAATGCACCAGATCCCTTCCGATCTTCGAAACAAAGAAGGGTCAGTCCTGAATAGTAGATGGATGGTTGACCACAAATGAATGCTAAGTCCTATATAATGTATTTTGGAGGAAAGAATTGACAAAAGCATCCCTGAGTATTTCTTGTTTTAGAAAAGCCTATGAACTTCAGAGGATTGCCATAAATCACTGATTCTCAAAGTGGGCGGTACCACCCCCTGGTGGGCGGTGAGGAGATCCAAAAGGGCGGTGGGAGGCTCAGGGGAATTTAGGGGGCGGTGAACCCCTTTAAGGGGGCGGTAAACGATTGGCTATTTAGGAGGGGACACGTGGCCCTCTTCTTTGGCCCCGCCCCCTTCGCTTTGACCTGCATATTAGATACTTGGATTAGAATTCGTAAAAGTAGCAAAATTATTTATGAAGTAGCAACGAAAATATGGTTCGGGGTCACCACAACATGAGAAACCTTATTTAGGGGTCATGGCATTAGAAAGGTTGAGAACCACTGCATTAATACATACATCTTTCTGTTTAATTGCTATTAAATTTTTAAAAAATTAATTTCTAGGGGGGCGGTGAGTAATTTTTTTTCTGGAAAGGGGGCAGTAGGCCAAAAAAGTTTGGGAACCACTGCCATAAATCAACAAGTGACTTGAAGGTATGCACACCCATAGATTTATTAAGCACTCTCTGTATGTGTGTACATGTGCTTTCAAGTCAGCTGTCCACTTATGGTGATCCCATTAATTTCATAGGGGTTTCTTAGGCAAGGAATACTCAGAGGTGGTTCTGCCAGTTCTTTCCTCTGAAATATTGCCCACAGTGCTTGGTATTTGTTTGAGTCTCCCATCCAAGTAGAGCTGACCCTACCAAGTAGAGCTTCCAAGCTCACAAACGATTGTGGTGCCTTTGGGGTATTAAGGAAACCACAATCTTATAGGACAGAGCCATAACAAATAAAGAGGTGTCAAAGTGATGTCTGTGCAATATTACACATTTTAGAAATAAATTGGCATATTAAATGCCTTTACTGAGCCGAAGCATCATTAATTCTAAACACATAAATAAATGTTAACAAATAACTTTCAAAGGTGTTATTATACTCAAGCCCACAGTTTATACACCGGCATGTATTTTTCCCCTCCCAACAACCAATGTCAGGCTTGGAAAGTGATAAATCCCTGGCTCCTAACTGTCTAGATACCAAACCATTATATGCTGGCTGCTAGAATTTGAATGTTTCCTCAAATGTGTATTGGGAAGGCTCCCAATCATTTGATACTAGCGCTTTAAAAATGAACTTCCCACTCCCAAGGGCTTGCATAGAAAATTAGTTTTTCAGCAGATCAAATAGCACTCCAGATACAAGGCTAGAAACATCTTCCCTGTGGGCTGCATGTTGTGAAGAATTTAGACATTATTGTTCTTAGCAAAATGCCATTCTCCCCAACACCACCCCAAGCCATACCAGTGGAAGACTGGCATACACAGAAGATCCTTTCATACAGCTGTCATGGATGTTTAAAAGACAAAGGCCACAACATGAAACAGAAGTCCTCCATTTCACCCTCATGTCGTTTTTCTATTTTAAAGAAGGATTTCCAAGGGGAGATGATTCTGAAGTATAAAAAATTATTCTTTGTATAGCTTATGAGTATTTTGCACATTGCTTCAAAATTTGATTGGAGTGTAAGGTTTCTGGCAGGCCACATTTGTGTCTCCTGTTCCCTCACAGCCGAACTTTTCATATCCTATTATAAAGGGAGGGGAAGCAACTTTCCCTGTATACCAGGTCCATCCTCTTCAAAAATTATGTTTACATATATTGTCTAAGACAGTGCTGTCCAACTTCTAACCGGCCAAGGGCCGGATTCCAGGTCACTGATGACCTGGGGGGCCGCCCGGCCCCACCCCTGGCCCCGGCCCTGGCCACGCCCCTGGCCCTGCCCCCAGCTGCCGGGAAGCTTTGGGAGAGAGGGAGGAGCCACGCGGCACCCCCCTCCCTTCCAAGGCATCCTAGCCACAGATGAAGCTGGCGGTTTCGCCGGCTTCAGCTGCTGCCGGGATGCCTTGGAAGGGAGGGGTGCCCGCCGAGGGACCCCTCCCTTGCAAAGCATCCCGGCAACCGCAGAAGCCGGCGCCGGCTTCAGCCGCTGCTGCGATGCTTTGCAAGGGAGGGGGGGTGCTGCCGGGACCCCCTCCCTTGCAAAGCATCCCGGCAGCCGCAGAAGCCGGCGCTGGCTTCAGCCGCTGCTGCGATGCTTTGCAAGGGAGGGTGCCACCCGGGGACCCTCTCCTTGCAAGGCATCGGCGCCAGCGAGTGGGAAGAAGAGGGCGGTGCAGGGAGGAGGAGCTAGCCCTCTTCCTCCTTCTTGTACTACCCCTTGTCCTCTCTCACCGGCGCCGATGCAATTGGCGGCGGAGGAGAGAGGGACGGAGGCGGTGCAGGGAGGAGGAGCTAGCTCTCTTCTTCCTCCCTGCCCCGCCTCCCCTCCCCCGGCCGCCATTTTTTAAAAAAAAATAGATTTTTTTTTTTAAAAAATTAAAAATGGAAGAAACACAGGGGGTTGCCATAAGCCAGCAGGCAACTTGACAACTCATGGATTCATATATGTTTAATAAACAAGAACTGAACTCCATGAAGCTTTTTTTATTTTTGCTTCAGCGTCTGTGTTGGTACAACTCAGTGCCTAGTTCCAGTTATTTGTTTATTTATTTATAAAGCAGAAACAGCACTCAGTGTTGTTCCTCTGTTGGGTGAGTGATTGCAACTTCAACCCTGAATCTGCTTATAGGCAGACATGCATGCACAGGAGTTAAAGCCCAGGATGGTAAATAAACCCATGTTTCATTGCTCTGCTTCTTGAAAAGTATCCTGTCACACAGTATTGAAGCAGCTGAAGCTTTTTCTATCATAGCTGTAAAGCAAAAGGTTTATTTGCAACACTTTTTTCTGTCTGTTAAAAGCAAAGGAGTAGAGGTAGTAGAAATACTTGCAATCTGAGTTAAAAGATCTGTCATTCAAACATTCCCTAGTTCAGTGTTTCCCAACCAGTGTGCTGTGGCACACTAGTGTGCCATGAGTGATCATCAGGTGTGCCATGGGAAATTGCCACTCTCCCCCCTCCTAGCAGCCCCCTCACAGGTATCCAAGAAACAACTTGAGCCTCTCCGCTTGGAAATTGTTTTTTTTACTGTTTTACTGGATATTTTGAGAGTCCCCCCAAGGGACTGTTTATAACAGCTTCATGACATCCATAGTTAACTGGAAGCAAGTTTCACTCAGGGTGAAATTTCACAAAGGTCTGGAGAACAAGCTCTATGAGGAGCAGCTTGAAGAGCTGGGCATGTTTAGCCTGAAGAAGAGAAGGCTGAGAGAAGACAGGATAGCCATGTATAAATATGGGAGAGGAAGTTATATATATGTTGTGTTCATTGAAACAGGCCCAGGTTTCACACTGAGTGTATAAATACATTTAAAAACATATTAACTATATGTATTACTGTGTTAGAGTGTAATTTTGTGTCATTTTGAATGGTGGTGTGCCCCAGGATTTTGTAAATGTAAAAAATGTGCCACGGCTCAAAAAAGGTTGAAAAACACTGCCCTAATTAAATAAAGGATATAAAAATCTTTAACAAATAGAAATTTACTTTGTATAGACAGTAAAGATGTCTAAGGAGTCCAACAGATGTGATTGCAGCTTTGTTATTGGCATTAACTCATTTCTTCCTGCAGAGAGTTGTGACTAAGACTTATAGGAGTTTCTTCACCACAGATTGTATAAACTTTATTTATACCCTGCCACCATCTCCCAAAGGGACTTGGGGCGGCTCACAAAAGAGCTCCAAGGTGCCACACATAAAATTGAATTACATAGATAAAAACAATACACAAAATTGACTGAATACAAGCAATGGACAACATCAAATGAAAAAAAATTAAAATTCATAAAACGCAATAGTATCTGCAGATAACTGGGCTTCTTTAAGTAATGACTAAAGTGCCAAAGTAACAAATGGTCATTGTCACATATAATCATAGCTACATAGAACTATAATCAAAGGTCAAAGGCCATTCAAAAAGCCATGTTTTTAAGACTAGACCAAAAGGTTAGGAGAGTTGGGGCTAACCTAATTTCTCTAGGTAGGGCATTCCAGAGCTGGGGAGCCACCATTGATAAACTGAACTCCCGGTGGCACAGTGGATTAAACCCTTGTGCCGGCAGGACTGATGACCAACAGGTTGCAGGTTCGAATCCTGGGAGAGCGCGGATGAGCTCCCTCTCAGCTCCAGCTCCCCATTCAGGGACATGAGAGAAGCTTACCACAGGATGGGAACACATTTATTTATTTATTTATTTATTTGTCACGTTTCTATACCGCCCCTCTCAGCCCGAAGGCGACTCGGGACGGTTTACACAGGCAGTCTCTGTCCTCAATACAACACAGCAAATGCTTCATCATTATATTTCATTATATTCATTATATTTCATCAGCAAATGCCTGCTCAAACAGCCAGGTCTTGACTTTCTTGCAAAATGTCAGGAGGGAGGGGGCTGATCTGATGTCTTTAGGGAGGGCGTTCCAAAGCTGAGGAGCCACCACTGAAAAGGCCCTGTCTCTCGTCCCCGCCAGTCACGCCTGCGAAGAAGGCAGAACTGAGAGCAGGGCCTCTCCAGATGATCTTAAACATCTGGGTGTCCCCTGGGCAACATCGATTCAGACGGCCAATTCTCTCACACCAGAAGCAACTTGCAGTTTCTCAAGTCGATCCTGACACAGAAAAAAAACCCATCGAGAAGGCCCTCTCTCTCGTCCCCACCAACTGTGCGTGTGATGGTGATGGGACCAAGAGAAGGGTCTCCCTAGCAGATCTCAGGGTCAGCACCGTTTCATAGAAGGAGATATGATATTGAAGATAGGCTGGACCCGAAGCATACAGGGCTTTATAGGTAATAACCTGCACTTTGAATTGGGCCCGGAAACTTGTCAGAAGCAAGTGGAGCTGCTTTAATAGGGGTATGGAATGCTCCTTATAGCTAGCTCTAGTTAAGAAACCCAGTTAGACTATTCAGAGGTGGTTTTGCCAGTTCCTTTCTCTGAAGTACAGCCCACACCCCTTGGTATACCCTGACAGTCCCCCTTCCAAGAATCTGCTCAACCCTTTTTAGCTTCCATGATTACTATTAGACAGGATATAGGACCTTTGGGACGTTTAGGCCCTATATGAATCCATTCTCCAAGTTTTTCCTTTATTTCCCCCCAGAATACATCATTACAAATGGCATGACTGCAACAGAAAGGAATTCCATTTCAGACATTCTCCTATGAATTCAACCACTGTTTCTTAAAACATTTTGAGCATGTCCCCTTCACCTATGTAAGGAGGAAAAAAATGATGATCTGCTACTCTCCAGCTATTTGGGGATATAACTCCACCCAGGCCTTGCCAACATGACCAATGCTAAGAGACTGTGGACACTGCAGTCCAAAAACTGGCAGAGGAGTGGGCATCAGGTTGCTTTCTATAACTTTACGACTACTTCCCTCTCCCAGGCATCTTTTATCTTTTAGTTTGCAAACCATATAATTGATCGTAATTTTCTTCCAAACGGTACAGAACATTAAAATACCTTGCACATCCAGTATCTACTAACAAACTGAAAAGGACCCGACACCAGGCTTTCAGCCCACCAGTTTTTTAAAAGCAGACTGTGATACCAATATATTACATCACCATAGCTGCTTAAAGAGACTCGCATTCATAAGTGGGATTTTGCTCTGCCAATCAAAGCCCGAAAGACGAGCTAATGTTTGCCTTGTTCCAGTGAGACTAATCATTAGGAAGCAGCGGGTGGCAGGTATGTGGAGGTGGAGGTTGATTCTCTATCAACTACCAGCAGTAGAAAGAAAATTAGAGAGACCTGTGTGCATGTGGCTCCAAAGCAACATTTAGGGAAGGTGTTTGCAGATTTTTAATGGCATCTCGGGGAGAAATGTAACCTCCAAGTTCCCAACAACTAGGTCAGTACATGGTCTGGAATTTGCAGTCTAAAAACATACTATTTCCTAAGCTTTGGTCCAAAGAATAGACTGCGCTGACAGCGTAAACTAAGAAAGAGACACGAACGGATGGTACCATGATGTCATCTGGTTGTGTTTTGGCTCTGAAAGAAAACAAGCACCTTGTGAAAGATGGGAAGTTCTCTCAGTAGTAGCTCTGTCCATTGTCAGAGTCCAGCATTTCACCAGTCATTCTCTTTATTTGGGTACAAAATGGCTCTGTTCAAGACTTGATCATTCCTATGCCTGGGGCAGCTTTCCATTTGACAACCTCCATGACACAGTTCACTGTGCCACCTGACTTGGCAGCATACAAATTCGGAAACACAACCAAGAACACAAGTAACACAGAAATATAAAGCACAAACTGCTCTGGACTGGCCTGGCTAAGATGTGGTTGTCAACTATTAAGAATGTGTGTGTGAGCTCTTAAATGCACAGCTAGGGACATTTCAGGTACTTTCCTTACCTAAGACTATAAAGTAACTCTGAAGTGCTATAGTACCTTTCTTCCTACCCACGATCAAGCTAGTATCTTGATTTTGCTATCATGGCTAGATTCTAACAATTTTAATAAGTGGCACTGTATTACATAACTCACCATATCGTTTCTGCATGACTGTCCTGAGTATGAGTATGAGAAAGGGTCAATATTAGGGGGTCTAAAAAAACCTTTTATTAAGGAGTTTCAAACTAAACAGTTCGGGTTCCCACGCATACACCAAACACTGTGGACGAGGGGAAAGGCTTTTGTGTCTACAAACTGAACCAAGAGACTGGGGGACATAAAGTTGGTCAAGCAAGGAGACAGTTCTGAGCCATTAGTCTCAATGAAGCTCAGATAAGACCCATGTTTTGTCTCCTTTACTATATTTGTTTCTTATGTCCACATTTATTTTCCTTTCTACTTTGGTTCTCTCAGTAAACATGTTTTTCAAATAGTTGTTTATAAGTATATCCATTTTTTAAATCTATATAAATAAAAATGCAATGTTTGTTTGTGGGATTGACAGAACTCAAAAACCACTGGACAAATTGACAAAATTTGGACACAAGACACCTATCAGGCCAACGAGTGACCATCACTCATAAAAACACGGAAAAACACAGTGGAAGGGCCTTAAAAAACAAAACAAAAAAACCCCACAAAACGACGCTACTGCACATGTGCAAAAACGACTCCCCCGGCAAACAAAACAAACAATAGAATGTCCGCACTCTCTTCTGGACTACAGCTCCCATAGACCAGGCCCTTTAGCAGAGGAGGATGGTCCAAATGTACTGCTTCCAAGATGGAAGCTTTCTTCTCCTTGGATTTCTTTGAGAGCATCCCAATCCCTGCATATTTCCAATTTCCTATTCCTGGACTGCAACTCCCAGCAATCCTCTAGATAGTTAGATTAGATAGAGATAGATAGGTAGATAGATTGATCAGGAGGACTGCTGGGAGTTTCAGTCCAAAAATTGGGTAGAGAAGGAAGAAAGGAGAGAAAGAGGAAGGGAAATAAAAGGTGGGGGGATGAAAGGGAAGAAGAAGAGAAGAGAAGGAAAGAAAGAAAGAAAGAAAGAAAAAAGAGAAGGAAAGAAGAAAAGAGGGAGGGAGAGAGAGAAAGAAAGAAAGAAAGAAAGAAAGAAAGAAGAAAAAGAGGGAGGGAAGGTTGGCCACAGCAACATGTGGTGGGTACAGCTAGTATATAGCTGACATTAGCTGACAATATAGATGGCATTAAAGATCAAACAAATAATTTTCTACATATATGACAGTAAGTGACATTAGGATTGATCCCTAATGATAACTTAAATTAAATCCGAACAAAAACGCTTCCTGGGCTGATCTTGACCAGACCATCAGAACCTGTGGCTCTCCAAAAACTGTTTGACTGCAATTCCCATGATCTCTCACCATCATTTATGCTCTTACAGCCAAGGGAAACTCACCAATATGGCAGGGTTGAGGGAACAAACCAATATGCAGTATCTGGAGCAGTGGGCCACCATTTGCCCATTCCTGCTGTGAGGCAAGGGATTTCTACAGCCGAAGATAATCTTCTATGCACCCTGTCCCCATTGCCTGGTTGGACAGCTGTGACATTGACAGCTGAAGCCTGTCAACATTATCCGTCCTTAAGCTTTCCTCCGCACTTCGACTGCACATCCATTACTGCTCTTTCAGGCTGTCATCAAAATGGCTAAATCTCTTTCCCTTTCACTTCCACCACCTTTGAGTCCTCTCCAATTTCCCCCAATGTTTACTTCACTTGTATGGGGTTTTGGTGAGGGAGGATCACTCCTGGAGAAGGAAGCTATTACTTCCTCTGGTGGTACTAGTGAGGAGGCAATTTTTAAAAATAAAAACCCAGGTCCATGCCCATTACAGGGTATAATTAACCACACCAAATCCTTGTCTGTTTGGTAATCAAGTTGCATCCTCTCTGTTATGCCACCCACCAAAACAGCACACAAAAACAGGCATGTACATAGAGAAACACACACTGGGCCTTGCATATCAACAGGTTTTCCTACACCTTTCATACACAGGCCTTGGCCATAAAGAGAGGAGAAGCCAATACTATTGAACACCACTGAATGGTGCTTACTCCAAGGATAACCATCAACATAGGATGCAAACTGAAATCATTAGGAATCTGCAAAAATCCCCCTAGCACAAATAGACAGAGCTGGCAAGACTCCAGTTTGTTTTGCATTGCACTTGTCTGCAGAAATATTCCATATCCTTGAAGAGACTCCATTTTCCAGAGAAAGGCATCAAGCTCAACCCCCCCCCCCCAACCCCCCTCCCCCCAAAGGGACAGGCATAAATATTTGGAAAGAATTATGAAACCTTTTCCCTAGACATAGGTAGGGAAAAAGGCAATGTCAAAGAAGAAGAAACACAAAGGAAGCTTGAATTAGACCAAACCAAAGTATATTTTAACGGTATGTTTTTAAGAAACAGATATTTTGCCTGTTTACTTCCAAAACAAATCCTGATCCTGAACTGCTTTCACCTCTCTTCTATGTCTGTTTCAGTTGTCCTTCCAAACAAGTAAATATTATTGTTGTGAGCCTTCAAGCCATTTCTAATTTAGGTGACTCTAAAGAGCACCAGAAGGCTGAGAGAGTGTGACTTGCCCAAGATTACCCAAGGGTCTTCCATCGCCAAGCGGGGATTTGAACCCTGATTTTCAGAGTCACAGTCTGATGCTCCGAGCACTGCCTCCCAATGTCTCTCTCCAGTAAATATGCGTGGGATTATATTGCCGCCTAAATCCTTAGAATGAGCTACTTTCACTTCTCTGAACAGGAGGTGGTGAGAGTCATTCGCCCACACTGAATTTCAAGCTCTTGTGACCAAGAAGAGGTCATAAATAAAGCCTGGCTGCACGGCGAGTGCCCTCCGTTCCACATCAACATGCCCCATGGAAATTAATACATCGTTGAAAGGTGCCAGAACTTCTCTCCCACCTCATATCCTTCCTGCCCTTCTTTTTATACCAAAACTCTGTTAATACCGCTAGCTCTTTGAACAGAACTTAACAGGTGTCCCTCCACGGAGAACATCCTGGCCCCACAAACGTGTTATAAAACAAACCTAGCAGACTTGGAAAATCTGTGATCTGACATTCAGGAGCCAAGTGATCCATGCTTCTCGTGCCCAAACAACCTCCAGAAAAAAAAAATAATCTGGCTCCATTTTTAGTGTGATGGCATTCCGTAACTGCTTTCAGAAAAATATGGACGTGTGTTCTTATTCTCGCAGGGCGAGGACAAAGGGGCCCAGAATTTTATGGAAAAAAAATAGTGAGCAAAAGTATTGGTTTTTAAAAAAAAATCAATCTGGAGCATGCTGATCTAGCCATGAAGACGACACTGCCATATATAGCACTAGTATTGTGTCATAATCTTTGTATTATGTATTTTAATATATGTAGTATAATGGTACTGTATTTTGTCTGGGTGTTTTAACTGCCTTGAGCTGTGAGGAGAGGTGGGTAACTAATTTATTTTATCTTTTTGTGTGTGTCAGGAGTGACTTGAGAAAGTTGCTTCTGATGTGTGAGAGAATTGGTCGTCTGTAGGGACATTGCCTGGATGTTATTATTATTATTATTATTATTTCACATATTTATACCCAGCCCTTCTCTACCCGCCCCCTTGGGGGGGGGGACGACTCAGGGCAGCATTTGATGTTTTACCATCCTTGTCGGAGGCTTCTCTCATGTCCCTACATGGGGAGCTGGAGCCGACAAAGGGAGCTCATCTGCGCTCTCCCCAGATTCGAACCTCTGACCCATTGGTCTTCAGTTCTGCTGGTACAAGGGTTTAACCCACTGCACCATCGGGGGGCTCTGGTAACTAATAAAATGTACCATTCAGAGTTCGGAATGATTCCTAAGATGCATCTCAGCTATAGGATTAACATAGTTTGACATCCCTTTAACTGACATAGTTTAATTGCCTAGTAGTTCAAATTGCATCCATCCTGCAGTGTAGAGGCAGCCCTATTTGGATGAGAAGGGCATTTGAAGTTGGCAGTCCTGGGTCTACAGTGCCAAGGGCTTCCTCTCACAGGTTGTCCCTTCTACCTTTTTTTTTTTTGCATCAGTTCTGCTTGGTATTTTCCTCAAAGGAGGAAACACACCTTTCCAAGACACTGACGACACCTTTCCATGGGAGTTTTTTTCCCCCTACCTATTACTGTCCCACTTGGAATCGTTGGCGTTTTCCCTTGGCCATCCATCTTTTTTAGGTAACCCTCTTCTCGCTCCCACCAGCTCTATTTGCACCAGTGTTGATCAAACTGATGTTTGGTCAACCTCGCTTTCCCTTTGTTCTGATTGGCCAGCAAGTCCCCCTCCTCTTCCTTGTATTCCTGATTCGAAAGGGCTTTGCAAACCTCTTAGGCATCTTGAAGGGGAAATATTGACACCACTTCAACTGCTATGGCTCAGCGCTGTAGTTTTAAAGCAAGGTCTTCTGCCTTCTCTGCCTCACCAAACTACAACTCCCACGATTCCCGAACACTGAGTAGTGGCTGCCACAGTGGTGCCCAACTGCATTAGCTGCACTGTATAGATACACCCTAGGACTCATCTTACTCAGAATACCAGAAAAGGGGGGGAGAACACAATGGGAGAGAGTGCAAGCCTGTGGCTCCCAAAGATCCCCTCCATCCTCAAGCCAGGAGATCTTAAACATTGGACTCTCAGGATCCACTGGGGTTTGCTTCCAAGACCCTCCATGAATATCAAAATCTGTGGAGGCTCAAGTCCCATAAGGACATGGTGAAATGATGTCCCTTATATAAAATGCTTGGTGGACTGGGGGGGGGGGTCACACTGGGAAAGGGGAGAATTATATATGGAAGGGGGAGGGAAGATCCCTGTGGTGGGGGAATCTCCAGTGGGTGAATATTGCACGGGGAGGTGGGGAGCTGTGGGGGACTTAAGGGGAGAATATTGGGTGTGAAAGAGGGTAAATATTGGACATAGGCAGGAGAAATCTGGTCTTGAAGTAAGGGAAGATCATGCTAGGAAGAGGGCCAAACCGTGCGTGGCGGAGGAAGGAATGTCGCGTGTGGAAGTGGAAAAAAATTGTGTGAAGGTGGGGGGACTGTCTCCCATGAAAGTGGGGGTATTGGCTCCCGTGAAAGTGGAGGTATTGTGAGTAAAGTGGAAGAATACTGAGGGAGGGAGGGGGAAAAATCTCCCATGAAAGTTGGGGGATATCGTGAGTAGAAGGGGGAGAAAACTCACGTGAAAATGGGGGTATTGTGAGTGGAATGGGAAATAATCTCCCATTAAAGTAGGGATAGAGCGTGTGGAAGGGGGAAAAATCTTGCGTGAAAGTGGAGGGATATGGTGAGCGGAAGTGGGAGAATATCGCGCGTGTAAGGGGGGAAAATCTCACGTGAAAGTGGAGAGATATCGTGAGTGGAAGTGGGAAAATATTGTGCGTGGAAGGGGGAAAATCTGGCATGAAAGTGGAGGGATATCGTGAGCGGAAGTGGGGGATATCACGTGTGGAAGGGGGGAAAATCTCGCGTGAAAGTGGAGGGATATCATGAGTGGAAGTGGGGGAATATCGCGCATGAAAGGGGAAAACATCTTGCGTGGAAGAGGAGGGATATCGTGAGTGGAAGTGGGGGAATATCGTGCGTGGAAGGGGAAAAACTCGGGTGTGAAAGTGGAGGGATATCGTGAGTGGAAGTGGGGGAGTATCGCACGTGGAATGGGAAAAAATCTCGCGTGAAAGTGGAGGGATATCGTGAGTGGAAGTGGGGGAATATCACACGTGAAAGGGGAAAAAATCTCGATTGTGGAAGGGGAAAAAATCTTGTGTGAAAGTGGAGGGGTATCATGAGTGGAAGTGGGGGAATATCACGTGTGGAAGGGGAAAAATCTCGCGTGAAAGTGGAAGGGATATCATGAGTGGAAGTGGGGAAATATTGCGCATGGAAGAGGAAAACATCTCGTGTGAAAGTGGAGGGGTATCATGAGTGGAATTGGGGGAACATCGCGCGTGGAAGGGGAAAAAATCTCGCGTGAAAGTGGAAGGGATATCGTGAGTGGAAGTGGGGAAATATTGCGCATGGAAGAGGAAAACATCTCGTGTGAAAGTGGAGGGATATCGTGAGTGGAAGTGGGGGAACATCGCGCGTGGAAGGGGAAAAAATCTCACTCGTGGAAGGGGGAAAAATCTCGCATGAAAGTGGAGGGGTATCATGAGTGGAAGTGGGGGAATATCGCGCGTGGAAGGGAAAAAAATCTCGCTCGTGGAAGGGGGAAAATCTCGCGTGAAAGTGGGGTATATCGTGCGTGGAAGCTGAGGAATATCGCCTCCCGTGAACGGGGGAAATCTCGCGTGAAAAGCTGGGGAACGTCTCGAATGGAAGGGAAAATTTCGCGTGAAAGTAGGGGAACGTCTCCCGTGAAAGTGGGGGTTTATCGCGCGTGGAAAGGGTAACAATCTCCGGTGAGAGTGCCTGTGTGGGAATATCGTCCGTGGAAGTGGGGGCTTATTCGCGTGGGATTGGAGAAATCCTGCGTGGAAGAGGGGGAATATCCCGCGTGGAAATAACCCCCCCGCGCCAAAAAAAACCCCCCAATTGTGGACAAGCGAGGAAAGAGTACAAAAAGCGGGGGGTGGGGGGTAGGCTGTGGATGAGAGCAGCGAATGTCGAGGAGTGACGTCGCTGCCCAAAGAGATCCACAAACAGACACACACACACAGAGAGAGGAGAGGGAGAGAAAGTTTGCCCCCGGCGGCCCGCTCGCTTACCTTGCTTGGCGAGCACCAAGGCGGCGTCGTCCCTCTGCACTTGGGTGATGATGGACCGGCTTTCCATCTAACAATCCCCCGCAGACCCAGGGGATCCCAGGCTCCGGAGGAGGAGGAGGAGGGAGGGGGGGGAAAGGAGGAAGGAAGGGAGGAAGGAAGGGGGGCGCGATGCGATGGAGGAGGGTGGCCTCCGCTCCTCCTTCCAGCCCACAGCATGCACACGGGAGTCGCGCCTCAGATCGGGTCCAACATGGAGGAGAATCCGCGGCGGGCGAAGCAGAGGGAGGGAGGGCGGGAGGAGGGGGGGAGGGAACCCCACGCTCACATCCACGCGCGCGCGGCGGAGAGAGAGCAGGAGGAGGAGGAGGGAGGAAATGGGACGCGGGCGGTTTCCAGGCTCCCCGGCTCCTTCTCCTCCGGGTAAACAACCGGCCCTTCGCGGACCACCCTCCTCCTCCCTCCTCCTCCTCCTCTTCTGACAGCTAGGTTGCAAAACACACACACACACTCAAACACACCTTCCGATTCGCTTTTGTTATTTTGGTAACCCTCCTTAAAAAAAGCCCCACCTCTCTCTCTCTCTCTCTCTCTCTCTCTTTCTTCCTTCCCCCCTCCCTTGCGCGCTCTCTCCTTTCCGCGCGCACACCCTTCTCTCTCTCACACACACACACACACACAGAGCGAGTGGCCTTGAAACCGCTCCGGCGCCCCGATTGGCTCGAACGCGGGAGGGCTGGGCGTGGCTAGCAACTCTACTATGCGGTGTTTACCTTAGCAAACATTCCAGCCGCCGGAGGGAAGAGCGGAGCGTCCCTAAGCCACGCCCTCTTTTGTGAGGGAGGGGCAGCGCTCCTTCACTCGCAAGGGCGGAGGCTCTCCTCCTCCTCCCCCTCCCAAGAGGCACCGCAGAGCCTGGGCTGGCTGGCTTCAGAGGGCAGCGGGGCAGAAGGCGGCGCGCGCCAAAGACATGCAGGGCAATACACGAGCAAGGCCCATCCATCCTAGATCAGTGGTTCTCAACCTTCCTAATGTGGCGACCCCTTAATACAGTTCCTCATGTTGTGGTTGACCCCCCCAACCATAACATTATTTTTGTTGAGATTTCATAACTAATTTTGGTACTGTTATGTAATTGCCATGTAAATAATATCTGATATGCAGGGTGTATTCACTGGACCAAATTTGGCACAAATACCCAATACACCCAAATGTGAACATTGGTGGAGTTTGGGGGGGAAATAGACCTTGGCATTTGGGAGTTGTAGTTGCTGGGATTTATAGTTAATAATATAATATCATTAACCTATAATCAAAGAGTATTCTGGACTTCCACCAACGATGGAATTGAACCAAACTTGGCACACAAAACTCCCATGACCAACAAAAAATACTGGAAGGGTTTGGTGGGCATTGACCTTGAGTTTTGGAGTTGTAGTTCACCTACATCCAGAGAGCACTGGATGGATCTGGACCAAACTTGGCATGAATACTCAATATGCCCAAATGTGGAGTTTGGGGAAAATAGACCTTGACATTTGGGAGTTGTAGTTGCTGGGATTTATAGTTAATAATATAATATATTATTATTATAATAATATAATATCATTAACCTATAATCAAAGAGTATTCTGGACTTCCACCAACGATGGAATTGAACCAAACTTGGCACACAAAACTCCCATGACCAACAAAAAATACTGGAAGGGTTTGGTGGGCATTGACCTTGAGTTTTGGAGTTGTAGTTCACCTACATCCAGAGAGCACTGGATGGATCTGGACCAAACTTGGCATGAATACTTAATATGCCCAAATGTGGAGTTTGGGGAAAATAGACCTTGACATTTGGGAGCTGTAGTTGCTGGCATTTATAGTTAATATAATATATTATTATTATATAATATCATTAACCTATAATCAAAGAGCATTCTGGACTTCCACCAACGATGGAATTGAACCAAACTTGGCACACAAAACTCCCATGACCAACAAAAAAATACTGAAAGGATTTGGTGGGCATTGACCTTGAGTTTTGGAGTTGTAGTTCACCTACATCCAGAGAGCACTGGATGGATCTGGACCAAACTTGGCATGAATACTCAATATGCCCAAATGTGGAGTTTGGGGAAAATAGACCTTGACATTTGGGAGTTGTAGTTGCTGGCATTTATAGTTAATATAATATATTATTATAATATAATATCATTAACCTATAATCAAAGAGTATTCTGGACTTCCACAAACGATGGAATTGAACCAAACTTGGCACACAAAACTCCCATGACCAACAAAAAATACTGGAAGGGTTTGGTGGGCATTGACCTTGAGTTTTGGAGTTGTAGTTCACCTACATCCAGAGAGCACTGGTTGGATCTGGACCAAACTTGGCATGAATACTCAATATGCCCAAATGTGGAGTTTGGGGAAAATAGACCTTGACATTTGGGAGTTGTAGTTACTGGGATTTATAGTTCACCTACAATCAAAGAGCATTCTGAACCCCACCAGCGACAGAATTGAGGCAAACTTCCCACACAGAACCCCCATGACTAACGGGGTTCTGTGTGGGAAGAACACGTGCTTCTTCAATGCATGTTCTACAGAGATCTTAGATCCAATCTCATTGGACCATGGCTTTTAAAGTACCCGGGGCGCAGTGAAATATGTTATTCCACCCTGCTGCTTTCGGACTCTTAACACTACAATGACTTACAGTGTTGCTAAGTTCTGTGCTGCTGCCCTTTATATCAGATGGAGGATGATTGACATCGTAAGGCAACAATATCCTGTCTCTTAAAATATATTTTTACACTGATTTCTAGTCTGATTTTAAATAACTGTTTACTGGGGAGTTGTCCTCCTCTTAGGGCACTTGTGCCCGCTTTGTGCTGGTCTGTGACCGTAATAAAGTTTTGATTGACCTTGACATTTGGGAGTTGTAGTTGCTGGGATTTATAGTTAATAATATAATATATTATTATTATTATTATTATATAATATCATTAACCTATAATTAAAGAGCATTCTGGACTCCCACCAACGATGGAATTGAACCAAACTTGGCACACAAAACTCACATGACCAACAAAAAAATACTGAAAGGATTTGGTGGGCATTGACCTTGAGTTTTGGAGTTGTAGTTCACCTACATCCAGAGAGCACTGGTTGGATCTGGACCAAACTTGGCATGAATACTCAATATGCCCAAATGTGGAGTTTGGGGAAAATAGACCTTGACATTTGGGAGTTGTAGTTACTGGGATTTATAGTTCACCTACAATCAAAGAGCATTCAGAACCCCACCAGCGACAGAATTGAGGCAAACTTCCCACACAGAACCCCCATGACTAACGGGGTTCTGTGTGGGAAGAACACGTGCTTCTTCAATGCATGTTCTACAGAGATCTTAGATCCAATCTCATTGGACCATGGCTTTTAAAGTACCCGGGGCGCAGTGAAATATGTTATTCCACCCTGCTGCTTTCGGACTCTTAACACTACAATGACTTACAGTGTTGCTAAGTTCTGTGCTGCTGCCCTTTATATCAGATGGAGGATGATTGACATCGTAAGGCAACAATATCCTGTCTCTTAAAATATATTTTTACACTGATTTCTAGTCTGATTTTAAATAACTGTTTACTGGGGAGTTGTCCTCCTCTTAGGGCACTTGTGCCCGCTTTGTGCTGGTCTGTGACCGTAATAAAGTTTTGATTGACCTTGACATTTGGGAGTTGTAGTTGCTGGGATTTATAGTTAATAATATAATATATTATTATTATTATTATATAATATCATTAACCTATAATTAAAGAGCATTCTGGACTCCCACCAACGATGGAATTGAACCAAACTTGGCACACAAAACTCACATGACCAACAAAAAAATACTGAAAGGATTTGGTGGGCATTGACCTTGAGTTTTGGAGTTGTAGTTCACCTACATCCAGAGAGCACTGGATGGATCTGGACCAAACTTGGCAGGAATACTCAATATGCCCAAATGTGGAGTTTGGGGAAAATAGACCTTGACATTTGGGAGCTGTAGTTCACCTACAATTAAAGAGCATTCTGAACTCCACCAATGATAGAATTGGGTCAGACTTCCCACAAAGGACCCTATTACCAATAGAAAACAATGTTTTTCTGATGGTCTTTGGCGACCCCTCTGACACCCCCTTCGCGACCCCTCTAGGGGTCCCGACCCTCAGGTTGAGAAACACTGATCTAGATCTATATAACTAGCCGTCCCCTGCCACGCGTTGCTGTGGCCCAGTCTGGTGATCTGGAAAATAAAGTCATGAAAAAGTGTTGGTTTCTGATATATGTAATTTCTTTATACTTGTGGGTAAATATAGCAAATAAACAAACAAACAGTATTGTTGTTTCTTTGTCAGTGTTGATGTGGAGATTGTCTGGTTTGCCTACTCTGGAACATGCAACATATAATTGTCCTTTAGGGGTCCATTTCAAATCTATTATACTATGTCATATACGTGTGTGTGTGTGTGAATCATATCTATATCTATGGCTGGATGGCTCTTTGTCAGGAGGGCTTTGATTATATTTTCTTGCTCTGGTGAAGGGAGTTGGACTAGATGGCCTTAAGGCAGCATTTCTCAACCTGGGGGTCGCGTATTTTCTGTTGGACATGGGGGTTCTGTGTGGGAAGTTTGGCCCAATTCTATCGTGTGTGCGGTTCGGAATGTTCTTTGATTGTTGGTGAACTATAAATCCTACTAACTACAACTCCCAAATGTCTTTTTATATATATATTTTTATTGGTTTTTGACATACAGAAAAAAAACAACACCCATACAACAACCATAACAATAACGAAACAGTGCACTGTGAAAGTGCCCCTTCCACCCTCACAAGCATCCACACCCCTCCACCCCTTCTGAGGGTTTCATCACTATTCTTCTTTTCCTTCAAGCCTTTTGGACAGTTTACATTACAAATTAAACAGTAGATCCAACTTATTACTCGTATCTTGATCTCAGGTTCTCCAAACAATATATTGTCTTACCCGGTCCCATCGCCCCAGCAGTTCCTGCAATTTATTAACTCCCAAATGTCAAGGTCTATCTCCCCCAAACTCCATCTGTGTGCATAATTGGGCATATTGAGTATTTGCGCCAAGTTTGATCCATTTGTTTGAGTTCACTGTGCTCTCTGGATGTAGGTGAACTACAACTCCCAAAGCTCAAGGTCAACGCCTGCCACAGCCTTCTAGTGTTTTCTGCTGATTGAATGAGGCCAAGTTTGGCCTCATTCAATCGTTGGTGGAGTTCGGAATGCTCTTTGATTGTAGGTTAACTGTAAATTCCAGCAACTACAACTCTCAAATTACAAAATCTATTTTTTTTGTGATGGTCACTTTTTGGGTTAGTAGGTGTCCTGTGGCCAAATTTGGTAGCAATTCATCCAGCGGATTTTGAGTTTTGATGTTACTCAAAATGAACAGAGCATAGATAGATAGACAGACAGACAGACAGATAGATAGATAGATAGATAGACACAGGCAGGCAGGCAGGCAGGCAGGCAGGATGTCCAAAAACTAGAATTGTACGCTGTGAAAAGGTACACGTTTTTGGGACATCCTGGACATGTGTGTGTGTGTATGTTCATCCTGGACATGTGTGTGTGTGTGTGTGTGTGTGTGTGTGTATATATATATATGTATGTATATATATATATATATATATATAACTTTAGAGAGAGAGCGTGAGGACATCCTGCATATAGAGAGAATCATAAATACACACCACACACACACGCACACACGCACACATATATATCACTCACTGGACAGTCAGCATTATATGTGCATATACGCACACATTTACATACATATCCTGATATGTGCACATAGACACATATGCATGATGTCTCCAAAATGGAGAAACCCTTAAAACAGTGGTTCTCAACCTGTGGGTGCCCAGGTGTTTTGCCCTACAACTCCCAGAAATCCCAGCCAGTTTACCAGCTGTTAGGATTTCTGGGAATTGAAAGCCAAAACATCTGGTTCAGAACCACTGTCTTAAATGTTTATAATCCTGGGGAAATTTGGGGGGGGGGGGGGATTTAGTTCTTTAAAATGTATACTTAACTTCTTGTAATAACACAAAATTGTGTATCCATACTTAACATCTTATAATTCAGGCATTGTTTTGATTTGCCCTCTCCCACCCCCCAAAAAGGTACACGCCCTTAAGAGGAATATTTAAATCCTAATAGTAGAGAAGTGTTGCAAAATGGCAGGGAAAAAACTTAAGGGGGGTTTTCCCCTCCGCATTGGAAACGCCAGCAACGCATGACTGTGTGAAGATATTTTCAAGAGCTGACATAATATAGCAACTGAAGGTGGCATTTGTAACTCTTGATTAAGTTGTGGTTGTAACATTTCTTCTCCAAGATAAATGTATTTACTTACCCAGCTGTTTGATTATTTTTATACTCTCTATATGCGACTAGGCATGGGAAAACTAAAGCCTGGTGGCTGGATGCAGCGCCCTGGGTGCTTACCTCAGGCCCTCCTCATTTTCCCTGTCCTCTTAGCATTAGGACTACAGACTCAATCAGCTTCCGAGCACAATTCAAAGTGCTGGTTTTAACCTTTAAAGCCCTAAACGGTTCTGGCCCAGACTACCTGTCCAAACGTATCTCCTGCCACAAACCATCACGAAGTTTAAGATCTTCAGGAGAGGCCCTGCTCTCGATCCCACCATCGCAAACGCAGTTGATGGGGACGAGAGACAGGACCTTCTCAGCAGTGGCCCCTTGCCTATGGGACGCCCTCCCTAGAGATATCAGATTGGCCACCTCCCTCTTGTCTTTTAGAAGGAAAATCAAGACCTGGTTATGGGACCAAGCGTTTGATCAGTCAGCAGCAAGTGGAAAAAGATCACACAACTTCTGGCAATGAATTGACCCGGACTGGTTCTTGGATTTCGATTTTAATGGATGTGTCTTAATTCATTGTTTTAATTGTTGTTTTAATATTTTTAATATTTTGATTATACTGTGGTTGTTTTTTATGATGCTAGGATTGTATGATGCTTTTGTTAGGCCGCCCTGAGTCCCCCTTCGGAGGGGAGAAGGGTGGGGTATAACTATAGGAAATAAATAAATAAGACACAGTGACCTGCCAGAGAAGACTAAAAGCCTTGTAAAACTACAATTCCCATGATTCCATAGTATGGAACCATAACATTTAAAGTGGTGTTCATTCTGCAGCAGGGGTGGGCAACCTCCGGCCCGCGGGCCGGATGCGGCCTGGCAGCCGATTCTGTCCGGCCCAGGGAGAAGGGTGTCGGGGCGGGGCCAATAGGAAGGGGTGCCGCTGCCACCATCCCATCGCAGGCTCTGTGGGGCCTGTGTCGGCAGACAGGCCGGAGGAGCAGCGGCTTTGGAGTACCTGCATCCCTGGAGGCGATCCGGGCCTGCAGCGGGAGCACTCGGTGACCTGCGGGGGATGATCGCCCTGGCGACCCGGAAGACTTGATCGTCTTCCGGGCCACCAGGTCAAATAAGCTGCCTCAGATCGCTGACTGCTCCCCCTGCAGGCCCGGATCGCCTCCAGGGATGCAGGCACTCCATAGCAGGGCGATCAGCTGGGGAACGGCTGGGGGCGAGAGAGGGCAGAGGCCTGCAGCCTCCGATCGCCTGCTGCTCTGCTCTGCTGCAGTGGCAGCTGGGTCCGCTTTGCCATCCTCTGGGCTGGGGTCATTGGGCCATTCCATCTTGGGATCCTTCCTCTCTTGAGGATGTCAGCCTTCATCTTGGTTCGCACCTTGTCTTCTTGAATTTAATTTAATTTTAAGTGTTTTTTATTATTATTTTATAATATTTTAATAATAATATAATATAATAAATAATAATATAATGTTATATTATATTATAATTTCAATATATTATGTCTATATATATATATACTATACTATAATAATTATGATATTAATACTAATAATTTATGAATATTTCTTGATATATTAATACATTAATATTAATGATGTGTAATATATAGTAAATAAAAAAATAATGTAGATTAGAATGTAGTTCAGCCTTTAGGTGCGTCCCTCCATAATATTTTTTGGCTCTCGTGTGGCCCCTTGGAAAAAATAATTGCCCACCCCTGTTGTACAGTGTAGATCAGGTGTTTTGGACCAACTCTGCAAGCTTACCAGCTTGCAGAGTCCAAAAATACCTTGAGGGCCGAGGTTTGCCCAAGCCTGGTGTAGATGCTCTCCAAGTCTTACTCCCTCAGCTCTGGAGGAAGGCAAACCCTCTCTAAATAAATATTGAAAAAAGGGTTGAGAGGAGAAGGGAAGAAAAGAGGTTGTGCTTCAAGATCCCGTTTTAATCTTGATGGAAAATTCCCGCAGTGTTCCCCTGCCTTTTGGGAAATCCAGCAAGGGTACTCTGGATATACATTTGTATTGGCTTTCTAACAGCAGTTCAATAGAGCAATCTTCTCCTTCCTCACATACTTTTTGACATAATTACAATCATTGCCCAGAAATGTATTGAAGCAGCACAAGGCCAGACCTGTAAGGAAAATTTATGGCTCAGGTACGAAGCATTCAGAGACCCAGCACATTCAAATTTACACGAGGAAACACCACAATTCAAGTGGAAAGCTGGTGTCAATGCTAGTATGGACTAGAATTGTCATATTGAGGAGGGGGCAAAACTAGGGCACAGAGCAATGAATTCAAAAGGCAGGAAAAGAGATCCCAGCTAAGCATTAGGAAGAACCTCCTAGTGATAAGAGCTGTCTGGCAATTGAATATAATACTTCCTTAGAGTTCTGGCAGCTTGTCATCTGGAGATTTTTCAGCAGAGGCTGGATGGCCATCTGTTGGGAGTGCTTTGAGTGTTCCTGCACAGCAAAGGGTTGGACTGGATGTCCCTTGGAGTCTCTTAGGGCTCTATAATTCCAACATTCTAGAGAAAGAATCGTCTCGCATTGCCCAAAGTCTGTTTGCTGTTGAAACATGCTAGCTGTTATTTCTGCAGTTGTGAGGCCCTACCTCATATGACGTGGAGGAGAAAGGAGAGCAACCTGTCCGGCGGCTTTTGCACCCTTAGAGGTAAAACTACAAGTTCTCGGTTGTGATCTGACAACCCTTCTTGGCTGTGCAGCCTATTCCATCTGGCTCAGGAGGCTGCTTGCATTTAGCTTTTGGCATGCGTAGCTCAAGCCCCTCTTGCCAGTTACGTTGCCTCCACAATACCATTCTAAAATAATGGAAACTTTTTCTTCCACCATCATTACAAACTGCTCACATTACTGCTTTTTGCCATCTGCTTAAGATGGTACCCATAGCTCAGAACACCATTTGCTACTCAAAAAAGGGACGTTGGATCCATTCAAGTGCATCTCTAGTCTCTACATACCGTGTTTCCCCGAAAGTAAGACAGCGTCTTACTTTCTTTTCCCCCCCAAAAGTCCCCCTACGTCTTACTTTCGGGGTACGTCTTATATAACCCAAGACGTACCCCGTCGCCACGCCACCACCGCCGCCGCCGCCACGCCGCCGCAACCGGAGGTGTGCCGCGGCACACCTCTTCGCCAGGGCTCCAGGCAAGGGTGGGGGAAGAGAGCCAGGGCGGGAGGAAGCAGTGCAGCGTCACTGTGGCCGCTGCGATCCTCACCACGCCCCTGGCTCCTTTCCCTCCCTGCTTGAGGAAAGAAGGGAGAGGGAAAGGAGCCAGGGGCGTGGTGAGGATCGCAGCGTCACAGTGACGCGTCATCAATGTCCCACCCCTGGCTCTCTTCCCCCCACCCTTGGAAGGGGGAGGAGGAGAGCCAGGGGCGGGGAGGAGGAGACGCGTCACTGTGGGGCATCGCGGGTCCCGCCCCTGGCTCTCTTCTCCCACCCTTGGAAGGGAGGGAAGAGAGCCAGGGCGGGGAGAAGGACGACGCGTCACAGTGATGCGTCGCCGCTTCCTCCGCCCCTGGCTCCTTTCCCCCTCCCTTGCCTGGAGCCCTGGCGAAGAGGTGTGCCACGGAGGTGTGCCGCAGGTGTGCCGCGGCACACCTCCGTGCGGGCGGGCGGCGGGACGAGGTACGTCTTATATACGGGGTATGGCTTATATAAGCCGACCCCCCAGACACCCCCGATACGTCTTACAATCGGGGGTGTCTTACTTTCGGGGAAACACGGTACTCTATATCAGGGCTACCCATGAAGTCGATCGCAATCGACCAGTCGATCGCAGGTCCAAAGGAGGTCGATTGCAACCAGATGGGGTGCTTCTGCCCTGCGCGCGCACCTTCCGCGCGGCGCTCCTTCCACGAGGCGCTCTTTCCGCGGGGCATTGCGGGAATGAAGGAGCACCTTCCGTGGGGCATTGCGGGAAGGAGGGAGCGCCTTCCGTGGGGCATTGCGGGAACGAAGGAGCACCTTCCGTGGGGCATTGCGGGAAGGAGGGAGCGCCTTCCGTGGGGCATTGCGGGAATGAGGGAGCGTGAGGCGGGGCCTCCGGAGGCCTCGCCTTGCGCTCCGCCCTGCCTCTCTCTTGCCGGCAACGGAGGCTGCACGGTTGCTTCCGGACGAGAGAGAGGCAGGGCGAAGCGTGAGGCGGGGCTATTATTATTTATGTCAGTAATAATAATAGGAATAATAATAAACTTTATTTGTATCCTGTCCCATTTTCGCGCTGGGGACTTGGGGCGGCTCACAAAAAAAATGGCAGCCATTCTATGCCAGACATAAATAATAAATAACCAAATAATATAAAACAGGTAAACAAGATAAACATAACAAATCAATCAAAACGCAAACAAATAAGCAATTTGTGCAAATATTAAAAGCTGAGTCGATAAGTTAAAACATATATGTCTATATATGTTGTATGTCTAATTGGCATTGAATGTTAGCCATGTATATGTGTCCATTGTAATCTGCCCTGAGTCCCCTGCAGGATGAGAAGGGCAGAATATAAATACTACAAATAAATGAATAAAATACATATACTAATGGCTCGAGGTGGGGTACAACACAGTCAAAACACATCAACATAAAATACATACAAGAAAATACATATATCAGAACACAACACTTTAAAATAATATGATTCTGCTTTACTTGCCATAACAGCATCCTATAGAATCGGGGTGGGAATGGTGTAGCTTCTTCAGAAGTCTCTGGCTGAGAATTTAAAAATCCTTCCATCTATTGCTAATCCCAAGACTCCACAGAATATTACATAGCAGTTAAATTCCTAGATACACACTGCTATGTAATCTGGTTTCTAAATACAGATTATCTGCTTTGAACTGGATTATATGAGTCAACACTACCATATAATCCAGTTCAAAGCAGATGCAGAAACTGGATTACATGGCAGTGTAGATGGGGCCAAAATGGAATCATAGCTCTACAAAAAGGAATGGCACTGAATAGGGGCCTTCTGAGCACAAAATCCCTGGAATTGAATATTAAGGATTTTACTTACTTGGGCTAAATACAAAGTGCTAGTTGTTACCGTTAAAGCCCTAGACAGTTTGAGTCCATGCCATTTGTCCAATCGCATCTCCCTATATAGGCATCTCGTGCGCTGTGGTCAGCGGATGAGGCCCTACTCTCAGTCCCACCCCCGTCTCAAGCTCGGCTGGTGGGAACGAGAGAGGGGGCCTAATCTGTGATCGCTCCCCATCTCTGGAACTCCCTCTCTAAAGAAATAAAAATGTCCCCACCCTCCTCTCCTATAAGAAACTTTTGAACATGCACTTATGCACTTTAGCATACAGAGAGGAGGAGGACTAAGACACTACTCCACCGGAACACTGGCAAACCCATTTGCACTATGTGATGGATATGATACATTTTGACAAACACCTGTGCTAGCTATTTCATATGCAATTCATGATTAACTGTTTTTAATGATATATGTTTAATGTTTACACGTCCTAGTTTATTATCTAATTGGTTTATTCCCCATTTCAACATTTTGTTCTCTCAGTATAAGTTTGCTGTTATTCTTGTGTATTGTTTTGTGTTACTTCTGATGCTGTTTGTTACTTTATAAGGCATTTAATATTTGCCTATTTTTGTGCTGTAAACCGCCCTGAGTCCCTTTTGGAAAAGAGATATGGTCTAGAAATAATAATAATAATTTGATACATAACAAGATTATTACACAGCAAACAATATCACTATGCTGGCTGTTGTATTGAATCACATGTCAGACACTTCCCAAGTGTCTAGGACTGTGTGATGTATCGGGGAATAATGCATGCAGATCCCAGTAAGGTGGCCTTTTGCAGCTGGCAGATGGTAATTTTGGCAGCACCGATTGTGTTTAAGTGCAGGCCAAGGACTTTAGGCACTGCACCCAGTGTGCCGATCACCACGGGGACCACCTTTACTGGGTTGTGCCAGAGTCTTTGCAATTCGATCTTTAAATCCTCGTATCGTGTCAGCTTTTCCAGTTGTTTTTCTTCAATCCTGCTGTCGCCTGGAATTGCAACATCGATGATGATGATGATTATTATTACGTACCAAGAAATCACCCGCAAAAGTGTTTGTGGGTCTCTATAGTGCCTCCTTCTATGGTATGCCCAAGCATAGTCAGGCCCGGATAACCCATAAGGCAATCCTAGGCCATGGCCTAGGGACGTAAGCTGAGGGGGGCGCAATTCATGGAGCAAAAAAAAATGTTGATACAAAACCGCAACGCGCGGCATGATGATTCCCTCTCTCTCTCTCTCTCTCTCTCTCTCTCTCTCTCTCTGGAGAGGGGGGTGGGAGAGCGCTGCGAGGGGGCGGGGGAGGAGGGAATGTCCCGCTCGCCATCACCCCCGCCCCCTTGTCAAGGAAGGAGGTTGTGAGGAGGAGGAAGGGAAGCCCCCGGGGCCGCTGCCGGGGATGCGTGGCACCCAGGAACATGGCGGAGGAGGCAGAGGCGCTCGCACCCTCCTGCTGCGCACGCATGCCTGGCAGCGGCCCCGGGGGGGGGGGAGGCTTCCCTCTGCTTCATCCTCCTGACTCATCGCCTAAGGAGGCGGAGGGAAGCCCCGCCCCCGAGGCCCCTGCCGGGCATGCGTGCATGGCAGAAGGGCGTGAGCGCCTCTGCCTCCTTCCCCAATGTTCCTGGGTGCTGGCTCCGAAAGGCCCAGGGGCCGGTAAGGGGCCTAGGAGCGGCTCTGGGCTCCTGCCTGGCCCAGCTGGACAAGGCCACCGAGCCAGGCTTGGGTGAGGCCTTGCTGGCCCTCCACGCTGCACATCAAGGAGGCTGTCTGCATCACCCGCTTCTGGGAGTGTGGGGTGGCTGGCGCCGCTGCTGAGGGTCCTGGCCAGCGCCCCCAGGCCCCGCCGCACCCTCGCCCGCGCCCTCAGCATCCTGGGCAATTGCTGCACTGAAGGCGGGAGCTGAGCCCGCGTGTGCCAGCTGGGAGGCATCCCGCCCCTCGGTGAGTGAGGAGAGGCCGGCGGAAAGAAGGAAAGTGGGGAGGGGGTGCGGTAGAGGTTGGTTTGGGAGCGTAATTCCAAAGTGTGGCCTAGGGTGCCAAAAGGGGTTAATCCGAGCCTGAGTATAATCCAAATATATGGCTCGCTATGATCCACGGTTTCATGCATCCTAAACCATGCATTTTGGACACAACAAATTTAACAGCTGTTTTCAGCACAAAGAGGACTGGCTTGGATCTGCCTTCCATATAAGTGTGGGGAAAAAAATCCTATCAAGGGAGATATCGCAATGTAAGTCATCCCCACAAAATGGCTTTTTAGAGTTAAGCACTCAATGCCCTGGGTCTGGAAGGACAAACTGGTCCATTCCTGTTTTTCCCATTCAAGTTCATTTTAAAATCCTGAATGCTTTCCATTTTAAGATAAAGAAAATGTGAACCTTGGCAAATTTTTATCACAAACAAAAATAAATTCATCAGACATCTTTGTTGGGCACATATATTTTCTGTTACTATTTTCATGTATTTACTAGAATCGTTCATTCACTTATTATAATATATTTTTTATCTTGCCTTTTCATTTAGAAATGCCTAATGCAGCTTGACAGGCCTTTTGCTAGCCTGCCTGCATACCGTCTTTCTATTGTTCTCTTAATGGTTAAATGTGTTTCATTCAAGTGTCCACATTTTTTGAATGCCTGTCAAGTTTTCCTACAGAGTCAGCCACCTGATATGCAGGAACGTATGGAACTGGCTGTACTTCTTGGCAAAGCCCCCGATTTGCATATTTCCTTTTCTTTTTTTTCCTTTTCTTCGTTATAAAGTCCTGGCTCCTTGGGGATGGGATGTTCTCATGTTAATTTTATAAGAGCCCCAAGGCTGAGTATACTGAAAAGCAGATCAGTGTCAAAAGGCCTGACTGACAGCTCTGTCTTGCCAGGTGGGGCTGCTTCATTTCTTTCTTTTGGTCATTAATTAATAACATTTTATTAGTGCATGTTCATATGTGCACTCAAGTGGCCTGTTGTCTTATGGCAATGCCATGAATTTCATAGGGTTTCCATAGGCAAAGAACACTTAGCAGTGATTACAGAATCTGATATCCGCTGACAGTCTCTCATCCAAATATTCACCAGGGCTGACCCTGCTTAGCTCCCAAGATCAAACAGGATCTTTATGATCTTTATGGGATTTGTATATCCCATTTCAGTGAGGAACATGTGCTTTGCATGCAGAACGCCAGGCATCTCTGGATAGGGCTTGGAGAGAAACCCTGCAGAGCAGCTGCCGGCCAGTGTAAACAATACTAATTTCAATAGACCAATGATCTGAGTGCATATAAAGCACTTCCTTGTGCTAATCTATGGCACTGGAAAGGACAACTGTATGAACATGATATGCTTTGGGACTCCAATCCCCATGATATCTTGCTGATTGTGAATTTTTATTCAGATGTACAATAGACAAGTTGAGCATTGCTTGTCCAGAATCCAAAATACTTCAAAATGCAAAATTATCCACATGAGTGGCTGAGATAGCGACGCCTTTGCTTTCTGATGGTTCAATGTACACAAACTTTATTTCATGCAAGAAGTTATGATAAATATGGTGTATATGAAGCATAAATGAATGTCGTGTTAAGGCTTGGGTCCCATCTCCAAGATATCTATTTTGTATTTATAAGCAAATGCCAAAATCCAAAACATTTCTGGCCTCATGCTTTTGGGATAAGGATACTCAATCTATACATAGAACTCAGCAGACACTGAAACCCCACCTACACCGCCATATAAAATCCAGATTATCTTCTTTGAACTGGATTATATTAGTCTATGCAAATAATCTGGATTTTATATGGCAGTGTAAATGGGGCCTGAGACATACTATTGTGTTCTGTTCTATTGTTCTGTTTTTCTTTATTTATCCCTCACCTTATCCTCAAAGCTAGGGTTGAAGACATCTTAGTAAAAAGTAAAGGCTTTCCCTCACATTAAGTCTAGTTGTGTCCGACTCTGGGGGGGTGCTCATCTCCATTTCTAAGCTGAAGAGCTTGCATTGTCCATAGAAGCCTCCGAGGTCATGTGGCCAGCATGACTGCATGGAGTGCCATTACTTTCCCGCCGAAGCGGTACCTATTGATCTACTCAAATTTGCATGTTTTCGAAATGCTAGGTTGACAGAAGCTAGGGCTAACAGCAGGAGCTCACCCCGCTCCCCAAATTTGAACTGCTGACTTTTCGATCAGCAGGTTCAGCAGCAGCACCGGGCATCTTACAATATAGTAAAATGCATATATTTTAGCTAAAACAAGCTTTTCGCTAAAAACATACCAAAGCCTCTGGTTAAAACATGTGTTAAATCATCATTAGAATTAAAACTATTTAAAATATTGTTTTAAAAGTAGCACAGCACACTAATTAGACCTCTCTTTTTTTGGGTAAAACTATCACCTTGCCAAAGCCTCCCAGAAGGACAGCAAAGGACAGCAAAGAGGGAGCACCCAAACCTCTTTATGAAGAAAATTTTCAAAGTCTGAGAGCAGCCACTGAGAGAGCCATATATCTCATGTACTTAGACATATACAGTACATGAATGTAATAATGTACTTGATGCAACATGCCCACCAACATTTCAGAGATGAATATCAGGACATGTAGGGCCAAGGAGCACAACTGTGTGTTAGGATGAAAAACATTGTTCGTGAGGAGCTAGGAGAGGCTGTAGCAGTTTGCTTTTTGCCTGGGGAGTGCTAGATTTTTCCTTTTCTGTCATTGCTGGAATTATTCAGTCTCAATTTGTGTTAGTGGAAGTAAACTGGGGAGAAAAGAAGAAAGGAGGAGGATGAGAGATGAGCTGGGGCATTTTGAAAGCAGCTGAAAAAGAGAAACCATGGCAAAGTGAGTGAAATTGTCCCTACCAGTTCTATTAGCTACAAAATGTAAGGAGCTCAGGACATTTGCCAGATCTTTTCCTTCATAACTTTCAGAAGGGGAGGTCTATTTTTAATTACAAATGTTTATGGTTCATTAATGATTTATTTCTTTCCTGATAGTTTTTGTTACTATAGTTGAGGATTATTGTTCATGCTGTTTAGATATTCTATTACTTTGACACTGGGAAAGACATTAATGTTGGATGTTGTAATCTATATAAATAAAAATGTAATGTTCGTTTGTGGGATTAACATAACTCAAAAACCACTGGACAAATTGCCGCCAAATTTGAACCTACTAACCCGAGGAGTGACCATCATTTAAAAAATCATTATGTCATTTGGGAGTTGTAGTTGCTCATTATATCCCACATTATAGTTAACCTACAATCAAAGTAGAGTATTCTAAACTCCATCCTGGCAATGATGGAATTGAACCAACCACTGGCACACAGGACTCCCATGACATCATTTAAAAAATCATTATGTCAAAATGCTGGGATTTATAGGGTTGATGGAATTGGGCACAGAACTCCTTGAGTTTGGGAGTTGTAATTCACCTACATCCAGAGAGCACTGTGGACTCAAACAATGATGTGTCTGGACCAAACTTGGCACGAATATTCCATATGCCTAAATATGAACACAGGTGGAGTTTGGGGAAAATAGATCTTGACATTTGGGAGTTGTAGTTACTGGGATTTATAGTTCACCTACAATCAAAGAGCATTCTGAACCCCACCAGCGACAGAATTGAGGCAAACTTCCCACACAGAAGCCCCATGACCAACAGGAAATATATAAGGCAATTCAGCCCAATTCCCTTCACTAGGGTAAGAAAACGTAATCAAAGCCCTCCTGACAAAGAGCCATCCAGCCATAGATATAGATAAATATATATGATTTTCACACAGAGAGATATAGTATCATGGATTTGTTCCAGAGTAGGCAAACCAGACAATCTCTACTTCAACACTGACAAAGCAACAGCAAGAAATACTGTTTACCCACAAGCATAAAGAAATTACATATATTAGAAGCCAACACTTTATTTTCCAGATCACCAAACTGGGCCACAGCAATGCGTGGCATGGGACAGCTAGTAGATTATAAAAATTGCAAACCTGCTTTATACACCTATATTATTAGTCAAGGGCAGGTTCAGGGCAAAAATCATGGGTTTTGATATGGTCTGTGGATAAGTTGAGTGTCATTCTGTAGAGAGGGGCAAAAGACCAGTGCCACCCCCCCAAAAAAACCATTTTCCACGCTACTGTTACCATTTTCTTGATCAGTCACTTAAACAGGCAGAAGCAGCAATGCAGTAAGGAATGTAGAGAGAATCAATACTTCGTTGAAGTTCTCCAAAGGCAGATCAAACTCTTTTCTTCTGCCATTCTGTTCAGAGAAGGGGGCGGTCCCTTTTAAATGAGAGTTAATGTATAGTACTTATATTGATTCTATGGATAAGTTGACCCAGGTTTTGTGTGTCAATATTTTGACAAAAATTTCTAGACTTATACATGAGTTTATACAGCATCTCAAAGGCCTGCTTAGGACCAGAACAGCAAAAGATAACTAGTTCTGAAGGCTACAATCCAATGCACATTTTTGGGGGAGTAAGTCACACTGAACTCAATATGGATTAGTTCTGAGCAAACATCCAAAGAGATTGACCTTGGATGTTGCAAGTAGACCATGAAAAAGAAAGAGAGGGGGGGAAATAGCAATCTGGTGGTATCAAATACAGTTTTCCCTCTGTCCTTTCCTACATGGCAGGGGGTTGGACTGAATGGACCATGTGGTTTCTTCCATTTCTATGATTTGCAGTTTTGACTTTTGTAGATTTTATTATGTACAGATTTGATAAAGAAATTGTGATCTCTATAAATCTTTAGGTCCCCCAGTGTAATTCTGTGATCAGCTTCCAGCAGAAGTTGATCAGAAAGTCATTCCAGAAGAGGTGTTTTCTCTGGTCAAAAAATTAGCAATTTCTTAATTAGTAATATTCATTTTCTCAGAGGCCCTGTGCTCCTAACCCCAACAAATGTGGAGACATGGTTATATTTAAATGCTGAGCATGTCAACGAAATATTAAGGTGGGTTGCATCCATTAGATGAGAACCATTCCCATGAAAAATATCTTAACATGTTGCTTTGGCAATAATAGCTGAAGGAGGGGGATTTTTGTGGCACAAAGATCTTTACCTGTCCCTTGTGCACCTTTCCCCACTGCCCCCCATCACCACCAGTTCTGGTGCCGCGTCTGGTGTTGAAAGGAAGGGGTCTAAATGGAACAATAGGCTTCTCCCCATTTGGCAACCATCCCTATTCCCCTCTGCCCTTTGGCCCCACTGTCAATAACAGTTACACAGCTAGAGCAAAAGGACTGGCCTGCCTGACCCTTGGGACACAGATGGGCTTGTCACTGCCATCTGGAGAAGAATGAGGCACAGTATGGAGCCAAACGGATTGTTCCTGGGCCTCCTCTTCCCTCCCTCCGCTCTGTCCCTTCTCTCCCCTCCTGCCTCCTTGACCCCTGAAACACTCCCACTCCTCTTCCTGCCTCTGTGCCTTCTGTCTCACTTGATCCAGTTGCAAAACCCTGAGTTTACCCTTGTATTTTTTTGTCCAGAGAGTAAATGACAGCTCTCCTCCCCGTGACCCACCCCAGGGGTCCCTATAAGGGTTTTAGCTAGCCTCTGTGCGAATATTTTCCTATGTTTACATGGAAATGGGAAGATTGGGAAACTTCAGTCCTCAAACACACTTAAGGAAGGAAGGAAGAAAACAAGAAAGAAAAGGAAACCCACTGCATTCTAACCACAAACAGCGCTTAATTTTGTATGGAGTTGCGAGTCTTTATCTGCATTAGTTTAAGCATAGAAAGGAAGGGTTACTTCCCAAATTAATTAACAATGAACTTGTAAGTGCACTTCTGATTTAATTAAAGTGCTTAGCATCCCAGTCCTTTTCTGAAAGTTATTCCCTTGATTGTTAAAATGCATAAATTGCTATTAAAATATAAAATGGAGAAAAACAAGTAAAACATTGTATTATACAGGCTCAAAATACAGGTAAACAAGTTCAGTTGGAACAATGGGAGAAGTTAGTTACTGAAAAGGACATTCAAGTGCCACCTCGGAGTTGGTTGAGGTAGGCAGGATTTCCCTGGGTACTGGTTGTGGGGGGTCGGGAGCAGGTCAGGGTTTTGCCCTCCCTTCTGCTCGAGCTCCCCGTGTACAACTGGTGGGCCACTGTGTGATACAGAATGCTGGACTAAATGGGCTGAGGTCCGATTCAGCATGGCTCTTCTTATGTTCTTATGTGTGGTCGAAGAGTTTAATGTCTGAGTAATGATTTGAAAGAAACCTTTTATAAGATGATGTGTAGAAGAATGTCTAAGGTGTATAAAGGTTGGAAATGTGAGCACTGTGTTTGGACATTTTATCATATGTAGTGGTCTTGCAGAAAGGTTCAGAAATATTGGATCCAATTACATACAATGCTGGAAGATATTGTTAAGGTTAAATTTATGATGAAACCAAGTTGTATCTGTTGGGAATGCTGGATGATCATCTAGAAAGAACTCTTGGAAGATTATTATAATGTATTATAATCACTGCAGGAAAAATACTCAGAAATGGAAGGAACCAGATATCCCAACCCAAGAAGAATGGATGATGAAGATTTAGATCAGTGGTTCCTAATCTTTTTTTGACCAGGGGCCACTCTCTGACATTAGTATCAAAAGGGTTACAAATCAGTTTTTGGTCAAATTTAGATTTAGTTGGGTTGTTTGAGGTGCTGATTAAGAATATTCCATTGGATAGACCACGTCAGCTCTAGTTTCTGATACAGAACATATGCCGTCCAGTAGTCGCCATCTGCTCACATGCAGAAAACCATATTTAATAAGCATCAGCACTATAAGAAGGTTTCACGAGACCACTCACTCTCATTGCAACAGTGTAGTTATGGTGAGGCCATGGACCATATTTTAATTCTCACGGACCACTGGTTGTCCATGGACCACAGGTAGGGAACCACTGAATTAGATGAAGTGGACCAAATTGACTATGTTAATTAAGTAGACATCTTTGATCAACTTCACTAACAACAGGGCCACCGTCAATTCTAGGATTTATCAATTAGAAGAGTATTACAAAATGTAGAATTATGGTTGTATAATACTATTTAAAGGGAGGATAATAATCAGGGATAAAAAAATAAGTTGGTATGGGGTCCACAGAACTGTTTTCTTGTTTGTTTATTAGTTTTGCTAATGGGTGTCACGATCACGGACTTAGCGGGCCCCTTAATCACACACACAGAGACGTACTGAAGGCTAACTACTTTATTGAGTATAAAAACAGTTCCAAAGAATATATAGTCCAATAATAAGCAATTGTCCAAAAGGTAAGAAGCAAGTTTGTCCAAAGTAACGTAGCAAATAGACTTGAAGCTTGGCAAGGCTCCGCAATCCAATGCGGTTCAAGGAACGAGGCAGGGCTCCGCAATCCAATGCGGTTCAAGAACGAGGCAGGGCTCCGCAATCCAATGCGGATCAAGAAACAAGGCAAGGCAAATGCAAGGCAAGGCTTGATGACCACGGCTTAGCTTGGGGTCCCACTCCGCTCACGCCTATTCAGGAAAGACGTGGCCGGAGAACTGAGGATGCGTTCCCACGGATCCTATACTTAATCCTTCGGCCGAGGTCCGCGACGCTCTAGGCTTCTCCGTCTCCAATCTCTGCTCACAGACCTCGGTCGGTCTAGGACCCTAGACCAAGCCCTCCTGGTAGACTCAATGTCCCGTCTCCTATCGAAGGAGCGACCTTGCCTCTCAGCAGCTGTGTCGCTATCTTCCTGAGAACTTTCCTCCCTAGCACTTTCCCATTCGGCTTCGTCCATGTTTACACTTTCAAACTCTTGGGAATTCCTCCCGGGTGTTCATAACTCCCTCTCGCTGCTTCCCATCTCCACCTGGTGATCGGAATCTATGCTGGGCCCAAACATCATCTCATCCCATGCCAAGCTCTCTGCAGGCGAACGAGGCCCATCCGAAGGGCCCTGTGCTTCACCCCAATCATCTAGCTCATCCTCTGAATCCACATCTGCTGCTGCAGGCCCTAAAGCTAATGGAACCCCAGGACCTATTCCCTGCCCTCCAGGCACGAACGAGAACTGCTGTGCTACAATGGGTAGGGTTGTGTTTTATCTTTGGGTTTTTATTTTGGTTGTATGCTTGTAGTTAAATGTAGTAGTTAAACTGTAGCTTTTATTATGTTCTGTCTTTCTCTAATAAAAAAACTTCGAAAAACCAGTTTTGGCTCCTTTTGTATGAACTCAGGGACTTTTTACAAAATGAGTCAGTGGGCTGTCTAGTCTTAAAGAATCTGGTTTAGATCAGAAACACTTTTTCTTACTGCCTTCACTATCTTCTTTTTAAAGTCAACTTGGCCCAGTCCGTGAACATTTCAGCATCTACGTAAACAGCAGGGCTTAATGCTTTAGCCCAGTCTTACCCAACCTGAGGCCCTTCAGATGTCTTGACTACAACTGCTAAACTGATGGAATCATCAAACAAAATCTCAGTTACTGAGATGCCAATATGGTGATCTCAGTGTGGATTAGGATTGTGGGAGACTACAGTTTGAATCCCAACTCAGCCGTGAAAACCCTCTGGGTGACCGTGGGCAAGTCATGTTATCTGAATCTCAAAGGAAGGCAATGGCAAACTCATCTGAACAATCTTGCCAATAAGACTCCACAACAGAGTTGCCTTGGGGTTGCCTTGAAGGGATGCAAGAGCAACAATAGCAACAGAGTCTAAAATATCAGAAGAAGGAAACCAAGTTAGATAACACCATCTTTCCATTATGACTGGCCAGCTTACAACAATATTAAGACAGAGCTTGGAAAAGTTACATTTCTGGACTATAATTTGGACTATAAAGTTACATTTTGGACTCAAAATCTCCAGTTGCAGAGCTCAGAAATTATTCATTCTAATGTGTTAACATGTTCAACAATGAATTTAAATGGATGTTTTTTGATTTTCAAAACATCAGATGATATTATTTGTGCCTTTTCTATCTTTGATTTGCCCAAAGAGATTAAAAATAAGTTCCACAATGGGAGAAAAGGACTTTCAGGAAGCATCCTACCCTATTACTTCATGGAACCTCAAGGCTTAGTCCCCAAGACAAGCAATTTTTGCTTTCGGAACAGTTCAATTCACTGCCAGTCGCTCCATGTTTCTGTCAGGTTCCTTATGGTGTGGAATCGGATAGTGCCATTGTATATAATCCCATCACTAGGTGGCACTTGCAAGTCCCCACTCAGCCATGCAAATCCATTGGATGCCAAGCAAGAGAGTAATGGCAAATCCCTTCTGAATATTTCCCCCCACAAAATAATAAGTAACAATCTTACAATCACCATAAATCAAAATCAATTTAAAATCATTTAACAACAGCAAAAGGTGGCACTAAATCTAGTTGTATCTGGGAAGAGATACAATGCCATTGTTGTCTAGTTAATAAACTTTAAGGCTTCATGTCTTTCCACGTCATCACACTGGGTTTTTTTGGGGGGAGGTCTCCTTTTGGATGGGGCTTTCCAAGTGCCATGAGATGTCATTGGTTTGGTCCCGCCCCAATTCATTCCAAAGTGGCGAGGAAGCATTGCAAGATGCTTCCTTGCCCATGACAGAGAGATAAGTACATTTTGGGTAACTCCAATGGAGTTACCCGCATTTTTGTGCCTTTCTGTGCTGGTCAGGCATCATCTGGAGTACTTTGTTGAGTTCTGGACATGTCATTTGAAGAAGGATATAATGAAACTGGAATATGTTCAAAGAAGAGCAAGAAGAATGATAAGAAGAAAACATATGAGGAAAGGTTGAGGTAGCTGAGCATGTTCAGCTTGGCAAAGAGAAGACTGAAGGGTGCCATGATTGCACTCTTGAAATACTTCAAGGGTTGTCACAGAGGGAAGGCTGCACAAGTTCGCTCTTTGCTGACCCAGAGATTAGGATAAAGTCTAATCTGGTTTGAAATTGCAGGAAGGTAGATTTTGACTGCACATTAGAAGAAACTTCTTGACGGTAAGAGTGGTTAGACCAGTGATTTTCAACCAGCGTGCCGCGGAACACTAGTGTGCCTTGAGAGATCATCAGGTGTGCCGTAGGAAATTATTTTTGAACTTCATTAAAATATAAACTATAAGGTGTTTCTGTCCCTTTAAAAAATGAAACCATAGCACTCTCGCGTCACCTAAGAAGTGACGCGAGTGTGCTATGGTCACGCCATCTTGGATTTGCTCAGACGCGGCTAAGTAAACAAAGTTAGAGTTAGTGCTGCAGTTGTGCGTCAAGTGACAGTGGCAATTTGGGATCACAGCAAGACAAGCGAGTGACAGTGATGGAGAAGTTTTTGAGAAGGGAAAATGCAAATGTTGAACAGGGCCCTGAAAAAAATTATGACACAGATGAAGGCTTTAATATGAGTGGTGGACAAAAGAAAAAAGAAAAGACTGTGAACTCGAGGCAATACAGCGAAAGCTATCTTTCATTTGGATTCACTTTCACCGGGGATGCGACGGCACCGACTCCGCTGTGCTTGGTGTGTGGTGAGAAGCTGTCCAATAGCGCCATGGTGCCAAACAAGCTTAAACGCCACCTCCAAACGAAACACCCTTTCGTTCATCGAAACAGGCCCAGGTTTCACACTAAGTGAGTGTATAAATACATTTAAAAACATATTAACTATATGTATTACTGTGTTAGACTGTCATTTTGTGTCATTTTGGTTGGTGGTGTGCCCCAGGATTTTGTAAATGTATAAAATGTGCCGCGGCTCAAAACAGGTTGAAAATCACTGGGTTAGACAATGGAACCAATTGCCTGGAGAAGTGGTGGGTTCGCCTTCTCTGGAAGTCTTCAAAAAGGATCCGGAGATGCTTTATTTGGAAATCTTGTATTGAGTGGTCAAGGAGATGGGCTTGGACTAAATAGTAGGCTTGTTTGATCAAGGAAAAAATGGTTGAAAACTCATTTCGGATGTAGGGGGCACTGCAATTTGATTCTGAAGTGATTTTCGAAATTTCCCCCCCAAAAGTCAGAATTTTCCGAATTTTCCAAAATTTCCGAATTGCTTTAATGGCGGGCTCGATTGCGTAATACGTAAAAAGCTGCAAATAGGGCAGGCAAAACTAGGGGGAGATTTCTCATTTCCAAAAGTACAACGTGAAACCCAAAGCAGACAAGGGGGGCTCCAAAGTGGTATAGTTTGGTTCCCCAAGGAAATTATTACCAGAAAATGGGCTTTCCAAGGGAACTTTGTAGGATCCCAAAATCCAAAGTGTAACCAAAAGGGGATTGAGGTCTGTTGAAAGTTAAAATCACTGCTTCAAAAAGGAAAAGGAAAATTGGCAGTGGCAGGAAAAAGAAGAACACTTCTCCCAGCTGCCTTGCCCTTCTTCCCTCCCCACACACAAGGAGGCCTCACAGGCAAGGGGTCTGCTACCAACCGTTCTTACAAGGCACGCATGGGCCTTTTTAAAGGGCAGTGGCTACCGTGCTGAAACCCTGCTCCTCCCCACATGGTTTCCCCTCATTGGCTGGAGGCAAGCATCGCAGCATGCAAGCTGCTGCTTGCCTCGAAATGCTGGGTCTTTTCCGATTCTCTTCCTGAGTCGGAACAAAGATGGCGACAGTGGCTTCGAAATGGCAAGAATACCTACAGGTTCCCAAATCGCTTCAAAAAGGAATTTGATCTGAATTTTATCCGAATTACGAAGATTCCGACTGGACCTAACCATGCCTACTAAATAGCCCATGAAATCCTTTCCAAGGGCCATTCTACACAGCTCTATATTCCAGAACATCAAGGCAGAATAATCCCACATTATATGAGTGTGGACTCAGATAACCCAGTTCAAAGCAGATAGTGTGGGATTTTCTGCCTTGATGTTCTGGGATATACTGTAGGGCTGTGCGGAAGGGCCCTAACTCTGATTCTATGGCCTTCTAAATATTCAGATAAAAGCAACATTTCTTCCCTTTCTCCCAATCTTGTGCTGGGGAGTCTTGCAAATCTCTCCTGGATGCCAAGGTATCCAAGGAAACCTCTCTTCACACTACTTATCTCACCATATTTTTTTTAATTAAAAAAAATCCTGAAAGCTGAAGAGCATAAAGGAAAGTTTTGGCCCCCACCTTGTTTTGTTTTTCTCAACAATGACTTTCATCCCAACACAACTCATTCTCATGAAATGAAGATGGTGATTTTCAGTGGATGATGGCCCCTTCCACACAGCTGTATACAATCCACATTGCGTAGTCTCTAGTTTATCAATATTCTATAATGTAGCATCATTATACTGATGCTACATTATAGAATATTGATAACCTAGAGACTATGTGATTTATGATTGTTTATTGAGCAAGACTATAGTGTTTGTAGTGTGCTGCGCTCTTTTCCCCTTGCTGTGTATCTTTGTATGTTTGGGAACAGCCCACTTTCTTTTTGCGTTACAATCCACATTGAACAGGATTATATGGCAGTGTAGACTCAGATAACCCAGTTCAAAGCAGATATTGTGGATTATCTGCCTTGATATTCTGGGTTATATGTCTGTGCGGAAGGGCCCCAGGAGTCTCTGTTTATGGTGTGTATGTATGTCTTGTTTACATGGCTGTTTGACTGTAATTTAGAGAGGTGTGTTTTCATAGCTTTTTTCCAAATTTCTTCTTGTATACTTTCCAAATCTATAACTTTAAATTAATCCAGAAATTGCATCTCATATTGCTAAGGTGTGTGTGTGTGTGTGTGTGTGTGTGTGTGTGTCAGGAGCGCCTTGAGAAACTGCAAGTCACTTCTGGTGTGAGAGAATTGGCCATCTGCAAAGATGCTGCCCAGGGGACACCCGGATATTTTACCATCCTATGGGAGGCTTTTCTCATTTCTTCACATTTATTTATCTATTTATTTATTATTCAATTTTATATTCCGCTCCTCCCTGCAGGCTCGGGGCGGATCACAGCGATCAATAAAACATGCGGTAAAACATACAATAAAACATCAGGTAAAAACACAATACACTCTTCTCCCTGGATTTGAACCACTGACACTTCAGTCAGCAGTCCTGCCTGCACAAGTGTTTAACCCATTGCACCCCTAAGGGCTCCTATGGGTATTGATAATATTGATATTGATAATATAATATTAATAAGCATGTGGCTATTCTAAGTTGTTTTGTAGTTTCTTTTTACTAGTACATGAATTTCTTGCTGGTTAGTCCTTTTTCCTCTTACTTTCCTCCCAAGTCATAATGTTACCATGTTTCTATATATTCTGTGTTTTTCTGTGTACATCAGCAGTGTGGATGTTATGGTTTTTGACTTCTTGCAAGGAGGCAATAGACTGTTGGAGTCTGGGGTAATTTGATTTGGGGGTGATTTAGGTTCAAGGCAATGGGGTGTTTGGAGTTACTTGTCTTACAGCATCATTAGATTGCCTTCTGTGAAATAGAAATATTGTCTTTGACCATCGAAGAGCTATTTGTGATGGGCATATTACTTCAATTCCATGATGGCACCCACAATATTATCTCAAAGCTGCAAATATAATGGTTGAAGGCCTTTTGTCAGCAAAAACAAAAAACAGAATAAGGGATGGGATGATGGAGACCCAAGAGCAACATTACAGCCTTGAGATAGTACTTTTTTGGACTACAGCTCTCAGAATGCTAGTCATACTGGTGGGTTAGATTTTAGGAGTTGCAGTTTCCAAAAAGTAATGTTTCCTAACTCTGGGCAAGATCTGGGCAACCACCCTTTGGGGAGAGAGGGTGGGTTATAAATAAAGTGTTGTTGCTGAATTCTGAATAGATGTAGGTTGGAAGTCACTAAAGTTAATTCCACCCGTACCTCAAATTACCCTTAGCATTCCCTCCACTTTCTGCAATAGTAAAGGTAAAGGTTTTCCCCTGACATTAGGTCTAGTCGTGTTCAACTCTGGGGTGTGGTGCTCATCTCCATTTCTAAGCTGAAGAGCCGGCGTTGTCCATAGACACCCCAAGCTCATGTGGCCAGCATGATTGCATGGAGCGCTGTTACCTTCCCACCAAAACGGTACCTATTGATCTACTCACATTTGCATGTTTTCAATCTGCTAGGTTGGCAGAAGCTGGGGCTGACAGTGGAAGCTCACACCGCTCCCTGGAATTGAACCTGTCACTTTTCGGTCAACAAGCTCAGCAGCTTAGTGCTTTAACACACTGCGTCACCAGAGGGTCCTTACTTTTTTCAATAGAAGGCCATTATTGCTGTTCGCAAATGAAGGACTCTATCTGGGGGCATAACTCTGGGAATAACAAAGCCTGCCCTTTAGCCCTGAGCAGGCATGTAGCCAGGAAGGGGGGGGGGGGGGTTGATGGGCTTCTCAGGGTGGTCCGCGATAAGGTACATTATTTAAACTGTTATGTTATTTATATCATGATCTGATCACCATGCTCAATATATCCCATATGCATGGGGGTATTGGGATAACAATACAAAAGGTTTGCTAGGGTAGACCCTCTCTCACTCAGATTCAGCCCCCCCCAATCAAACTCAGCCCCTCCCGAATCAAAATCCTGGCTACGGCCCTGGCCATGAGACTATTGTCTATCCCTATAGAGCCAGTGCGTTAGAATAGTTTGAGTGTGGGTCTAGGCTCCAGGAGACCAGGGTTCAAATCCCTGATTGATCATGGAAAACCCACAGAGGAAGGCTATAGTGAACCCACTCTGGACAAATCTTGTCAAGAAAACTCTGTGATAGGGTTGTCATAAGTCGGAAATGGCTTGAAGAAATCCACAACAGCTACCGTGACCACCATTGGCACAGCAATCTATGTTTTTGTGTTTGTGTGCGTGCACATATGCACATGCAGTCTCTCTTTGAGCACAAACCCTCCTTCAAAATTTAAACAAATAAAGCCTCCCCCCGCATTTGCATATCATGACAGACAGGCTGCTAGTTATGATGAATAATATGTAAGGGGAAATACATAGCAGCAAACATCTGATTTCAGTTAGTTGTGTTTTCCTAGAGGAAAACATTGTTTTTGTCTATATATTTGGTACATTACGTTCTCCAGCTCTTAGAAAAGGGAGAGGTGGAAAAGAAAGAACAGTTTTCCTTCTTTTTTTAAAAAAAAAGTTGTAGTGGAGTTCAGGGAAGTGTTTCATACTCCAAAAGAACATATTTGTTATAAAACCATTAAAAGCCCGCATATCTCGTACTTACACTCACCCCTTCCACTCATTCTCATCTATCTATAAAACACACGCCAGATCTGCTTTACAGAAACTCACTGTTTAATCCAAGTGTGCACAACTTTATAAGCCAGGCAACATGCATGTAAACACACTTCTCTTCTTCACCTTTTGGGCACACTGAATGAGGTCCCTTGGGGTCAAGCGGGTTGTACACCTGACTCTCCAAGTCTGCTGAATTGGAAGGGACTGCCCCAATTCATCCCACATGACTCCGCATTTTAAACTGTTTTCAAAACATCTTAGGGTGGCTTTACAGCAGTGATTCCCAACCCTTTTTTGACCAGGGACCACATGACCAGAGACCGATTTGACCAGGAACCACTCTCCAACATCAATACCAAATCAGTTTTTGGTCAACTTTAGATTTGGGTTGGTTATTTGGGGTGCTGATTCAGAAAATTGCATTGGATAGACCACATCAGCTCTAGTTTCTGATGCAGAACATATGCCATCCAGTAGTCGCCATCTCCTCGCCCACAAAAAGCCATATTTAATAATCTAGAGCTGATGTGGTAGTAGTAATCTTTCGTGGGTAGTCAGCCTCTCTCCTCCTGATATCCCTGTTGCCTCGGCACTATAAGAGGGTTTCACAAGACCAGTCACCCGTTTCGAGGCAAAGGTGTAGTAATGTTAATAATGAATAATCCATATAAAGACAGCTTTTTCTTTATTCAGTTTGGGCAAGTGATTTGTTTAAGAAGGGGGGAAGGCTCAGATTACACTATGTAACAAAATTTGGAAAAAATATGTTTCTGGTTTGAAAGTGTTACTTCCTGTTTAATTGTGTGTTTAATTTATTTATTATTTATTTATTTACTATTTTTATATTCTTATTAGGGTTGCCACTTTTTGATATAAGAATAAGGGACAGGTACCTAAAAATAGGGATTTTTTTTCCACAAAAATAAGGGACACTTCATCAAAACTTGAAAAACAATTGATGATTTTCAAGTTTTTATGAAGTGTCCCTTATTTTGTGGAAAAATCCCTATTTTTAGGTACCTGTCCCTTATTCATGTGGTCTTATACTCCAGAAACTTCGTCGTTGTAGCTGACACAAACCATATTGAATTGGTAGCGATTCTAAGAGGTATTCATTGAAAAACTATAGTAAAATGTGCTGCAAAATGTCCTGCAAAAACAAAATTTTTACAATTTAATAAACTTTTTCCATGTTTTATAATAGAACCAATTAGGAAACTGTTGGAGGGCAGGATTATAATTTGAAAAAAGCATGAATGAATTCCTTTGCACACTGCACATACCTTATCTGTAGTGCAAAAAACACTTTAAAACAATACAATAATTAGAATGAAGAAAAATTAACAAATATAAACTTATTAGTACTTCAATGGGAAATGTGGGCCTGCTTTTGGCTGATGAGATAGGATTGTTGTTGTTGTGTGCTTTCCAGTCATTTCAGACTTAGGTTGATCCTGAGCGAGGGCCGGGTAAATGACTTGGAGGGCCGTATCCGGCCTTCGTGCCTTAGTTTGAGGACCCCTGATCTAGACATTCCCCTATAAACTGGCCACCTCAGGCATTCCGTGCAGATTGGCTGGGCCCATGGCTATAACTCACACATGTGGAAGCTGAAAAGCTGGCTACAGGATTAAACTTCTCAATTTATTTCAGTTTTCATTTTCAAAAGGAAGAGCTGTCCCCGAAAAAAATTCAGAGGCCAAAATGAATAAGTATGTGTAGTGGACTAGGACTTTGGGAAACAAGGAGTCATGGAGGTCTACTGGGTCAGTGTTTTTCAACCTTTTTTGATCCACGGCACATTTACATTTACAAAATCCTGGGGCACACCACCAACCAAAATGACACAAAATGACACTCTAACACAGTAATACATATAGTTAATATGTTTTGAAATGTATTTATACACTCAGTGTGAAACCTGGACCTGTTTCAATGAACACAACATAGATATCCTGGCAGGAATGGCAGAAAGACACAAACTTCCCACACAGAACTCCCATAACCAAGAGAAAATACTATAAGAGTTTGGTAGGCATTGACCTTGGGTTTTGGAGTTGTAGTTCACCTATATCCAGAGAGCACTGTGGACTGAAACAATGTTGGATCAGGACCAAACTTGGCATGAATACTCATTATGCCCAAATGTGAACACAGATGGAGTTTGGGGAAAATAGAGAAGAGAGTGGAGAAGAAAAAGTGTTCGGCAGGAGGGGAAAGAAAGGGTATTGGAGGTTCCAATTTCCCACGGCACACCTGATGATCGCTCACGGCACACTGGTTGGGAAACACTGTACTGGGTGACCCTGGGCAAGTCCAACACTCTTAGGAAAACAATGGCAAACCTCTTTTGAATAAATCTCACCAAGAAAACACTCCGATATATTTATTATAAGTTGGAATCAAGTAGAAAGCATGTAACAACAGCACAGCAAAGTCTGTCTCTGTGTCTGAGGATTAAAACCTTAGTGTCACCATCACCATAGCTCCTCTTTCATCGGAATATTAAACAGAGAATTTGAACAGCAAAGCATACCCGTGTATTGCATTATGTCAAAGCTGGGGAAAGTTGCCTTTTTGGGCTATAACTTCTAAAGCTCCCCAACCAACATGACATTAAACCCCCACCCTAAATATAATCCCCAAGCTTTGCATGTTGTACTGACACACACACACAGGCGAGATGCATTTAACAAACTTCAGGAGCCTATCCCACCTGTCCACAATCTGTGTTCTCCTTCAGAAGACTCTTACCTTAGCATTATTGCTCTGTCTGCTTCTTCGTGCTACAGGGCAAGGCAGCAGAATCAGAGAGATGAGCGGAGCCCATCCCCTACATGCTTTTAGATAATGGTGCCTTCATTAATCATTTAGAAGTCTCTTGCAGGATTCATCCAGGAAAGCTCCACTCCCCACGCTTGGGGAAAGATAGCCAAGGGAACTGGGAGGGTCGGCTTGTTGTTTCTTCTGCTGGAATGCAAAGAGGCTGCAGAGAAGGAAGACAAATGACAGGCAGCAATGTCTTCGGCCTCAAGGAACTTCCCTTGTCTCCAGGGCTATCCGGAGGAAGATCAGAATGTGAATTTAGAACTGGCTTCATAAAGAGATGTGTCATTTTTGACAGCTGGAAGGGAAGGGGAGCCCTTTCATTATAAGAAATCAACTCCCTTGAAAAGAGAATGGGAGAAATCTGAAAACCACATGTTCTGTTTCCCCAAGTTGTGCAGCAGGAAACGGGAGAAAAGTAAAATATTTCAGTCAGATAACAGACAGGGTCAACTGAACTTTGATCGATGACTAAAATACTGGGGCATGTTTGGAGAAAACAAGGCTTTATTCTAAAGCAAATAATGACTATTACCTTGGCCTTTGTGTTCTCAGTCAGGAGGAGGGGGAATATACGCTGTCTCTCTGGCCCAGTGTGGAAGCCTAGCAAGGCTCCTAGGGTTGCAATGGGGAAGGCAGACTACTCTGTTATGGGACCCAGCATGAACAATGGTTTCCCTGTTGAGATAGGAGCTGGGTGTTTTCATTACATTGAGCAACAAATTAAGGTGGGGTGTGTTTCAGTTCCAAGTAATAAAAGATAAATGCGGGAATCACTTTCACAATGTTCTCAATTTATTTCATCTTCATTCTTTTTCAATTTTAAGTGGATGGTGGGTTCAAGATCCATATGGCATCAAAACATTGGTGTTTTCCTTCACAAAATTATAATCCATAAGGTGACATATTTTCAAATATAATCCGGATTACACTCAATGTCGGGTCGACGGTATTAAGCCATCCGTTTCGCCGTTTCCGGCTTCTTCGGGACCTGCCACATACTATCTATTGTCCAATCCACTGGTCCAATATCTATTAAATTAAACATAAATGATTTACAATATATTCATGCTTTTTTCATATATACATATTCGTAACCTATACATATAGGTGTGATCCCACATAAGAAAACACATTCCCCAATAGTAGGCAAGAAGCAATCCATACATCAATACATTTTAGGAGGCATTACATACATATAGCACAGTCAATACATACCCAAACATTCAGTCATAGCATATATGTATGTGGGACAATGCGCAGCCACTTTTCCATTCAGGTGCGGAGGGAGCCCTCTTAAACCTCCTGGTTGGACAATGCTACTGAGTAAAAAGGCGGCAGCGTGGCGCTGTCAGCCAGCAATTATATCAGGATTTCTCCATAGGAGAAATCCTGATATAATTTGCACCTGCCACTCGGGGGGGTCTCCTGTGCCAGGTGCGGAGGGAGCCCTCTTAAGCCGCCCTCCCTACAGATGCTTTTCTCAGTAGCATTGTCCAACCGTGAGGTTTTGGAAAAGTGATTTTCATTCCTTGGGTTAGTAGGTGTGTTGTGGTCAAATTTGGCATCAATTCGTCCAGTGGTTTTTGAGTTATGATGGCACTAAAAACGAACAGAGCATTTTATATACAGTGTATACTAGCTGTGTCCTGCCACACGTTACTGTGGCCTATAGTAAAAATGTTTTGGGTATGTATTGACTGTGCTATATGTATGTAATGCCTCCTAAAATGTATTTCTCTCCTTTCTTCCTTCTCTACTTCCTTCCTTCCTTCCATCTTTGGTTCCATTATTCCTTCCCTGTTTCCTTCCTTCCCTCCCCCTTTCTGTACTTCTTCGTCTCCTTTCCTCCCTCCCTGTTTCCTTCCTTCATTCACTTTTTATTTCCTTTTCTCCTTCCTTCTTTACTTCTTTCCTGCCTTTCCTTTCCCTTTCCTTTCTACTTTCTCTTCTTCCTTCCTTCGGTACCTTTCTTTCCTTCCCTCTTTCTTTACCTCCCTACTTCTATCTTTCTTTCTTCCCCTTTCCCTCTTTCCTTCCTTCCCTTTTCCCTCCCTCCTTTCTTCTCTCCTTCCTTCCATCTGTTCTCCTCCAATACCATGGTAGAGTCCCTATTCTATGAGTCTGTGTAATAGCATGTTGTCATGTCAAATAGACCCCATCCCATGATTCACGCTTTCAGAGGCAGGCCACCTCCCTGAAGAATCCCCCCCCCCCCAGGCCAGAGAGCAGCAGGGCCAGAACTGAGGTGAAGCGGCCACCAGGAGAGAGTGGTAAGGAGGGAAGGAGGGGCGCCTTGCCCGCTGCCTTGGCAGAAACAACGATCAACATGAGACCGAGAAGCCCATCAAGCCCCACTCACCGCAGGCATCTATTGGCTGGCTGCCGATCTCCGGCCTTGTTTGACAGAGTGCAAGGAGGGCCTGGAAATAAGGCAGGAAGGAAGGAAGGAAGGAAGGAAGGCAGCCTGTGAGGATGGAGAGAGAGAGAGAGAAGGACTCCTCTTCCTAGAAGCGCCCTTCTTATTTGGAGGGCAGAAGTGCCCCCCCTTTATTATTTTTCTCTCCTTTTCTTCTTCCCTCTCTCTTTTTCAGCTAGCGGCGGCAGCGATGCACTAGGAGGAGGCAGCTAGGCAGCACCGTGCATGCGCCGGCTGCCTTGGGCGTGGGGCAAGCTGGAAAATGTAGTCTCCCAACTGTTTGGGGATTAGTAAGTGATTGTCTTTGTTTTCTTAACTTTTTCAGAGTGTTGGTCACACCTAGTACTGTTTGGCGTTTTGTGGCCAAATTTGGTGTGTTTTAGTTCAGTGGTTTTTTTGTTTAGAGGGTATACATTACAACATGAGCATTTTAGATAGATTTAGATAGATAGATAGATAGATAGATAGATAGATAGATATGTGTTGTTCTTGGATTTGTACTGTTTTAAGATGTTGGAAGCTGCTTTGGGTCCATTGGTGGAAGAAAAGCAGGATACAAATAAAGATGTATTATTATTATTATTATTATTCCAGCTGTAAGGTGACTCCATCATGGGAATTTATGGAGCTGAGGATGTATGGCTTGCCCAATATCATCCAGTGGGTTTCCATAGCTGAGCAGAGAATACAACCCTGGTCTAATGCTCAAACCACTACATCGCATTATAATGATATAGAATGGAATAGAATAGCTTTATTGTCACTGTACTATTGTGCAACATAATTAAAAGTCTTCCAATGAAACAACACACCATGAAACAACACACCCATCCCTCCATACCCTAACCAACACTGCACAGCCCCCAATGCCACATCAGCGCGAAACCATAGAGTTCAACATAGCTACAGCTCTAGGATAAAAACTATCTGTCAGTCTATTTGTCCTAGTCTTTTTCACACTGTACCATCTGCCAGATGGAAATAAAACAAGAATATGCTGAATGAGATGGATTCCCAAAAATGCTCTGGGCTTTCTTAAGTCTGTGGGACCTTTAAAGTTCTTCCAAAGAGGAAAGAGGACAACCAATGATTATCTGTGCAGAAGTGGTGACCCTTTGGAGTGCCTTCCTATCTGCCACTGTGCAGTTATCAAACCACGCACAAATACAGTAAGTTAGGACATTTCCCGATCATTTGTCCCAACTGTTCACATTATCCATTATCTGTGATTTTAATTCATCTTCTTCAGTTGATTTTATTGTTTTACACATGTAAATTACTTAATTTTTTAATAAACAAAAAATGTATAGTAGTGCTCTTAATCATTTCTGATGATTATCATTAATTTTTGAGGAGGTTCAGACCATTTCACATAGCCCATCCCCCAACCAAAAAAATGCTCTCATTCAGCAGTCAGCACTGTAAGGCATGCTTTTAAATGTTTCAAAAACTTGTTTTTGGAAAATCTGACTTTAAAAAGAAAATGGAACTACTTCCACAAATTGTGAAACAAAATAACTTGGATGAGTCCTGGGAAAAAAAAAGTCTCACTTCTATAGACTCATTTTTGTAGATGGACTAGCTTGGGGACCCGGCCCTGCCCGGGTTATTTGAGAAGCGCAGCAGGATGTAGAATGGGTCATGGGGGCTCTGTGTGCCAAGTTTGGTCTTGATCCATCATTATTGGGAGTTGCAGTGGTATCATGAAATTACTGAAGGTAGTGCAAGTCCCATCATCTCTGTTCCCCCCCCCCCCAAAGTGTAGTAGGATGTAGATTGGGTCATGGGGGCTCTGTGTGCTAAGTTTGGTGTGTATTGGTGAATGGATGAGGGATGCATTGTTTTTTGGAAGTGAGTGAAGGTACTTCAAGTCCCATCATCCGTGGTCCATCTCACAGTAAACTGCACCAGGCTGTAGAGTGGGTCATGAGGGCTCTGTGTGCCAGATTTGGTGTTGATCAGTCATTGGATTAGGTTTGTAGCAGGATTGGGAAGTGAGGGAAGGTACTGCAAGTCCCATCATCCATGTTCTGTCCCCCTCCAAACTTCAGTAGGATGTAGAGTGGGTCACTGGGGCTCAGTGTGTCAAGTGTGGACTTTCTCGGTGTTTTTGGGGGGCCACAGTGGTCTGTGGGAAAAGAGGGGTGTGAAAATACTACAAATTCCATCATCCATTGTCAGTCCTCCCCTGAACCTCACCAGGATGTGAAGGCAGTCATGGGGGTTATGTGTGCCAAGTTTGGTCTCAATCGGTAATTGGATGAGGATCGCAGCAGACTTGGGAAATGAGTAGAGGTACTTCAAGTCCCATCATCCATGGTCCACCCTCCTCCAAACTGCACCAGGACGTAGAGTGGGTCATGAGGGCTCTGTGTGCCAGATTTGTTGTTGATCAGTCATTGGATTAGGTTTGTAGCAGGATTGGGAAGTGAGGGAAGGTACTGCAAGTCCCATCATCCATGTTCTGTCCACCTCCAAACTTCAGTAGGATGTAGAGTGGGTCACTGGGGCTCTGTGTGCCAAGTGTGGACTTTCTCGGTGTTTTTTGGGGGCCACAGTGGTCTGTGGGAACAGGGGTATGAAAATACTACAAATTCCATCATCCATTGTCAGTCCTCCCACAAACCTCACCAGGACGTGAAGGCAGTCATGGGGGTTATGTGTGCCAAGTTTGGTCTCAATCGGTAATTGGATGAGGGTCGTAGCAGACTTAGGAAGTGAGTAGAGGTACTTCAAGTCCCATCATCCATGGTCCACCCTCCTCCAAAGTGCACCAGAATGTAGAGTGGGTCATGAGGGCTCTGTGTGGCAAGTTTGGTGTTGATCAATCATAGGATTAGGTTTGTAGCAGTCTTGGAAAGTGAGGGAAGGTACTGCAAGACCCATCATCCATGTTCTGTCCCCCTCCAAACTTCAGTAGGATGTGGACTGGGTCACTGGGGCTCTGTGTGCCAAGTGTGGTCTTTATCAGTGTTTGTTGGGGGCCACAGTGGTCTGTGGGAACATAGGGGTGTAAAAGTACTACAAATCCCATCATCCATTGTCAGTCCTCCCCCAAACCTCACCAGGACTTGAAGGCAGTCATGGGGGTTATGTATGGCAAGTTTGGTCTCGATCAGTGATTGGATGAGGGTTGCAGCGGACTTGGGAAGTGAGTAGAGGCACTTCAAGTCCCATCATCCATGGTCCACCCTCCTCCGAACTGCACCAGGATGTAGAGTGGGTCATGGGGGCTGTATGTGCTGAGTGTGGTCTGTATTGGTCCTTTTTGGTGGCCTCAGTGGTCTGTGGGAAAGTACTACAAATCCCATAATCCGTGGGTCATGTCCCCTGACCCGCGCCAGGGCGTAAAGGGGGTTAGGGGGGTTATGTGTACCAAGTTTGGTGCAGGTCCATCACCCGCGCTGGTCGCTGTGGCCTGTGAAAGTGGCTGCCACATATCCGCCCTGGCCTGTGAAAGTGGCTGCCACATATCCGCCCTTGCCTGTGAAAGTGGCTGCCACAATCCGCCCTTCCGCCCTTCCGCCCTCCGCATACACACAAACATTCCGTTTTATAAAGGTATACAGATATGGAAATTCTAATGGGCTCATGAATCCCAGAATTTCTCATCAATATATGCCAGTTATGCTGACCGGAGAGATTTCTAATGCAAACAGTGCATTAGAAATTCAAGAATGTAAATGGGAATTGAGAAATGAAGGGTAAATAATGAACTTGTAATTGCAGGTGATAAATTAGTCTGAATTAATTACCCTTTGGTGAGCTGTATAATCTTGAACAGTGCTGAGAACACAGCGTTTAAGCTCAAATGCAATCATAGTCCCTGTGGGGATAGTAATTTGCCACACATTTCCAGATGTACTGTGGGGATATGTCACGTCTAACTTGGAGAAAGCATCCCTGCCTTATTCTTCATGTTTGGGTGATATGGGGCAGGAGATAGGCATTGTCATCATCCCATATGTTTAAATCTTGCTGGAGTATGATTACCATTACACTATGTAACATTACTTGAAGAAGAAAAATCCTCTGTTCCTGGTTTGAAAGTGCTATTTCCTGTTTAATCGTGTGGTACTTACTTTGAAAGTAGTTGTAATACTCCAGAAACTGTGGTTGCCACAAACTATGTTCAATTAGCTGTGGCTCAATGAGATAATAATTGAAAAACAATAGCAAAATGTGCTGCATGATGTCCCACTGAAGCAAAGTTTTTGCAGTTTAATAAACTTTTCCCATGTTTTTATGATAGAACTAATTAAGAAATGACATTTAGAACACCAAAATTGGTGTTACATAATGTTATTATTGGTTGTTGTGGTGGTAAAAGAAGGGTATATTTTCCTTCTAAGCATGGCTGAAATGTTGCTCCTTTCTTTATCTTATATGTCATATATCATATATAGATATACAGTGTCCCAAAAAGGTCTAAACCCTGTAACTATAGTGCCTATTTGAAGGCTAAGTACTGCTTTTATATTGAAGGACAGATGTTATAATAATGATTTGATGAGAGTTGCAAATGTCATCTTAAATTATAATTTTATAAAAATTATTCAAATCCTCATTATCTGCACAGCTGTGCCCTGCTAACATTGTTGAAGCAGAGTACCAAACCTTCATGTTTCTCTTGTCATACACTTTTCTCCTATTGGAAGCTTATTACTTCTATTCACGGTGTAAAGATGTCGAAAGCAGAAATGCAAGTAGATAAAATAGGTACCGCTTTTAGTGGGGAGGTAATAAAAGTGCCCTTAAAAGGACATTGATTGGAGAAAAGCCACTCCGCATGGAAGAAGGAGTGACAGCACACACACACCCATGGCTGGAGTCAAGTATGTTGGAGGTTGTAAATGTAAATAAACAGAAGATTTATCACCACTGTCAGAGAACAGAGGGAATAAACAGTCCTTTTAAACAGTCTTTAAAATATGCTTCATGCCTTAGAAATGATCAGGCTTCAGAGAGTTAGCAGCCATTTCCTTCTTGACTGTTTCCAGTCAGCGCTCTCTTCACTCTCTAAGATGAAAAATGGCAGTTAAGATTGTTTGTCTCTGCAGCAAGCTAGAGATAGTAGCCAATCAGAATTCTGGCTCCTGGCTTGCTCAGCCAATCAGCTGCTGACACATGCCTTTCCAGTCAACCCATTACATCATGGTGTCTTTTTACAAATTTCCACAAAGCACAGCCTCTAAGATGCCAGAAATAAGATGGGGAAAACTGCCTTGTGTTGTCTGTCCTTGTTAATTGTATATTGGGCATTGAATGTTTGCTGTAACTGTGCTCTATAAGCCACTCTGAGTCCCTTTCGGGGTGAGAAGGGTGGGGTATAAATACTGTAAATAAATAAACAAAGTCAAAGCATGCTCTTAAAAGCACTATAGGGAGGAAGGCTAAGCCTGACAAGAATAGTCAGAGGACTGCTGCCAATTCCCAATCCATCCAGAGATTTTAGGTTTATAATCCAAAAAAGCATCTGCCGCTCCTCAACACCCAATGTCTGCTACTTGAGGCAACCTCTTCACTCTCCTTAATGCAGTGTTTCTCAACCAGTGTGCCGTGGCACACTAGTGTGCCGTGAGCGAACATCAGGTGTGCCGTGGGAAATTGGCACTCCCCCCCCTCCTAGCAGCCCTCTCACAGGTTTCCAAGAAACAAATTGAGTCTCTCCGCTTGGAAATGTTTTTTTTTTGGTACTATTTTACTGGATTTTTTTAGTCCCCACCCCCCCAAGGAACTGTTTATAACAGCTTCATGACATCCATAGTTAACTAGAAGCAAGTTTCACTCAGGGTGAAATTTCACAAAGGTCTGGAGAACAAGCCCTATAAGGAGCAGCTTGAAGAGCTGGGCATGTTTACCCTGAAGAAGAGAAGGCTGAGGAAAGACATGATAGCCATGTATAAATATGTGAGAGGAAGTCATATATATGTTTTGTTTATCGAAACACGCCCAGGTTTCACACTGAGTGTATAAAATACATTTTAAAACATATTAACTATATGTATTACTGTGTTAGAGTGTCATTTTGTGTCATTTTGGTTGGTGGTGTGCCCCAGGATTTGGTAAATGTAAAAAAATGTGCCGCGGCTCAAAAAAGGTTGAAAAACACTGAACTAGAAGCAAGTTTCACTCAGGGTGAAATTTCACAAAGGTCTGGAGAACAAACCCTATGAGGAGCGGCTTGAAGAACTGGGCATGTTTACCCTGAAGAAGAGAAGGCTGAGGGAAGACATGATAGCCATGCATAAATATGTGAGAAGAAGTCATATATATGTTGTGTTCATCGAAACAGGCCCAGGTTTCACACTGAGTGTATAAAATACATTTAAAAACATATTAACTATATGTATTACTGTGTTAGAGTATCGTTTTGTGTCATTTTGGTTGGTGGTGTGCCCCAGGATTTGGTAAATGTAAAAAAAACGTGCCGCGGCTCAAAAAAGGTTGAAAAACACTGCCTTAATGATCAAGACAGCTCTTGCTCTCTTGCCTTGCACCGCTATCTAAACACGGGGCAAACACAGCACAGCCTTTCAAATTTTGCTAGGTAGGTTCCAAAGAACCCTTTTAGATTTAATGGAAGTTAAAATCCAATACCACAGGGACCTTATGAACCTTATCCATGACAATATTGACATGAATCACAGCAAAGGGCTTTCCCAATCACATCCCAGGGAATTGCACAGGTAAGGCTGGCTAGTTTCTGTCCCAGACCAGCGTGGGTGGTCTGGAGGAGGTTCTCTACTTAAGGAGAGTTTACTTGGGCCTCCGGGGTGTGGTTTCCAAAAGTGGTTTCATGTGGTGGTGGCGGCAAAGATGGGTGTGGGATTGGGATGTGGATATCCTGTTAAGACTGCCAAGCAGCTCCGATAGACAGGAGACTTCCTCCAAGGGAAATAAGTCTTTGAAACAATGAGAAGGGTAATCGGCAAGAGTGCTTGAACGTCTAATTAAGCCCAGAGTTTGTTTGAAGTGGAACTCTGCTCTGGAAGCTGATTTCCTTGTTCAGGCTTGGTTCTAAAGAAACCAAACGAAAATGTTCAATTGGATGATCACATCCATGCACTTTCCCACAATGTTTTATCTACTGCTAATGATGAATTCCCAGATTCACACACAAACTATGCTTTTTATTTCAGCCAACCAAACATAAACAAAAGTCCCACCAAGGGTTTGAGATTCCCAAATCTATTCATTAGGCAAGAGGTAACAATAAGTTTAAAAAAGAACAAGAAAATCACATTTCTATATAATAAATTATTAGAATGGCAGACAGAAAGTGAAAAAATCAAAGCATGCATGATAAAATGGGCCCAAAATATAGAACACGTGATAACCTTAAGTTTATGGGAAAGAATGTGGAATAAACTTTTAAAATTTACATACGCTTATGATTGAAAGGAAAACGGGTTGAAAATATTCCACAGGTGGTACTTAACACCCACCAAATTAGCCAGGTATAATATTAATTTCAGCAACAAATGCTGGAAATGCAAGAGGGAGGTGGGAAATTTTTATCACATATGGTGGAACTGCAGCAAAGCCAGGAAATTTTGGGGAATTATATGTAAAGAGATACAAGATGCACTTGAGTTAAAATTTGAGTTTAAGCCGGAATTTATGTTGTTAGGTCTAATAGATTTCCAAATAGAGGATAATAAATAAAAACTCTTCATATATTGTATCTCAGCAGCCAGAATGGTCTACGCCAAAAAAGTGGAAGGATACAGACATCCCGGAAGTAACGGATTGGAGGGAAAAAAATACTTGAAATAGCAAAAATGGACTGTCTAACAAACGCCATTACAGAAAATAACAATATGAAGAAAACGGACTGGACCCTAGTAATCAATTATTCAAAAAAAGCCAAAATAGATTGGCTGATTGAATTATAAGTTTAAATACCATGAGAAGTATCCAAAGGGAAGTTCGGATAGAAGAAATATCAGTTTAAAGGTATTAATTATTTGATTTCAATCAATATGGTTTGCTGATCGAGAAGGAAGTACTCGATGTATTGTGTGTATTGTATGTGGGGTGTTATGTTAGGGTAAGGGGGGAGGTTAGGGGAGGGGGGAAGTTGTATAGGGATACGTTATTGTGCCCATGGTGGACTGTCTTGATGTTTTTAAAGCTTTGCAAAATTTAATAAAAAATATTATTTTTAAAAAAGAGAAGAAGTTTATACTCACAGTCTTGCACATATTTGGTTGGTTCAGAAAGGGAAATATTACCTGACCAGGATTTGGAATTTTTACTATAGATAAATATTGCTTCTTTTTATGTGTGTGTGCGTGCGTGCCAAAATGGGTGTTTCTCCTTTTTACAGGAGTGAAAACTCTTACAGTTTATACAACCATAATATTCAGAGTTGTTCATTGTCTTTTTGAATTCTTGACACTGGTTTTAATTTCCTTTTGTGCTTACTTTATAATTCTCAGTCCATACGAGGGAGCATTGGATGCCCACCCATACACGAATTGGCACCCCCTTTTTGATACCTTAGGATGTATTTTATTGATAGTAATATTTTAATGCTTGCTAGGATGTTTTTAATGATGTTGCGATGTTGTGTGATTGTGTGTTTTTACCTATGTAAACCGCTACGAGCTTCGGGAGATGCGGTCTATTAAATTTGAATTATAAATAAATAAATATCAGGGCATCACTGATGATAACTTGTTCATACTTCACTTATTTTGTATGTCTACAACTGAAGATTTTTTTAAAGGATCAGCCCCTGTCTCAAGAAGACAAAGAGTTAAATAAATATTGTTGTATACTCGCAATCTCAATTCTGGGCAGCTCTTTAAAATAGACATTTTTTTAAAGACTGAATTTTCAATCTTTGGAAAGCCTTGTTTCTCTCCTGTCCTGTTTTTATGTCTCTCTCTCTCTCTCTCTCTCTCTCTCTCTCTCTCTCTCTCTCTCTCTCTCTCTCTTTCATTCTTTCTTTCTTCAATGCTGGTGGGCTTCCTCACTAATCTCTCTTTAAACCTCCAAAATAACAACCCAAATCACTATCTGGCAAGTCCCCTAAAGAAGATGGAAACAACAAATATTTAAACGATGTTCATGTTACAGGGAATGAAAATAGTGTGTGTTGCATGCCTACATGAGAGGGGAAGATTCAGGCTTCAGTCCTGTGGGAATCTACTGAACTCAACTAAACATACTTAAAGGTATATGTGTACAGGATTGGAACTCTGTAGCCACAGTTGCTTCATCCAGGAGAGGAGGTGTCTACATCAGTGTTTCCCAACCTTTTTTGAGCCGCGGCACACTTTTAACATTAAAAAAATCCGGGGGCACACCACCAACCAAAATGACACAAAACGACACTCTAACACAGTAAAGAACGGCTGGGGTTGATGGCCTGCTGGGAGCAGCTGCTGGGAGTGCCGAAGCCGGGGAGGGGGCGGAGCCAGGCTGCGCCATGCCCCACCCCCTACTTCACCTCTCCCAGCAGCTGCTCCAGCCTTGAGGGGACAGTGCCAAGCCAGTGGTGCCAGAGCCAGCACAATGCTCGCTTGGCACTGTCCCTCAAGGCTGGAGCAGCTGCTGGGAGTGCCGAAGCCAGGGGAGGGGGCAGAGCCAGGCCGTGCCATGCCCCGCCCCCCCCCCCCAGCTTCAGTTCTCCTACAGAGGAGGAGCATGAGCGGTGGACGGGCTGGGGGGAGGAAGGGGGGCAGAGAGCTTTTCTCGCGGCACAGCAGGAGGTCCGTCACGGCACACTAGTGTGCCACGGCACACTGGTTGAGAAAGACTGGTCTACATAATGCTCACAATTGAAAAACTCTGCTGGTAGTGGGACACATGGTAAATTTAGACCTCAGCAACATTTGTGCTGATGCCACAGTTCCTTGTTGTTCTTTTGTCCCCACCAACCAGAAAAAAGTTACAAGAAACAGAAAGAGACTGCCTCTTATTAAAAGCAGCACCTATATCTATAGGGTGCCCCTCCAAAATTGGATACACTCAAGACTGTAGCCAGGCACCTAGCCGGGTGGTCCGCAAGAAGGCCTTACTGGTACATTATTTAAACTGTTATGTTTATTCATATCAAGATCTGATCACCATGTTAAATATATCCCATATGCATGGAGGTATTGGGATAATGATACAAAAGGTTTGCTAGGGTAGATCCTCTCTCACTCAGACTCAGCATCCCCCCCAAATTAAAATTCTAGTTTACGGGTGCAAACCCCAAAAAAATTCAGGTTAAAAAAACCTGGCACTCATACATTTTAATGCTAAGTCTAAGTCTATGAGATACAAGCACTATCTCAACTAAATTTTGATAATTTATTCACACTGTCAATGCCTACCTTTCTGCCAATTTACATTGCAATAGCAGGCATAGTAGAAGTGACCAAGTTTTGACATTACGGATGTTTAATCAACATTTTTGACATGAAGACAACATAATCCACTGAAACCGACATCAGAATCAGACTCCCCAGGTGAAATTGTTATTATTCCAATGGGACAAAGGAAGTAAGTACTGAAAAGAGCTTGTGCAGAAGACTCTAAACAAATAACTGAATAAGACAAACCATGTATATGGATTCTGCAGATATAGGGAAGATGCTGTTAAGATAAGTTAAGTCAAACTACAATTTATGTTGTTTCCAGACATATAACAAATATGATTATTTGTGCCAGCTTTAAAAGTTTATACTTTAATTCAGTGTTTCTCAACCTTTTTTGAGCCACGGCACACTTTTTACATTTAAAAAATCCTGGGGCACACCACCAACCAAAATGACACAAAATGACACTCTAATGGTCTTTGGCAATCCCTCGCAACCCCCCCCCGACCCCCTAGGGGTCCTGATGCCCAGGTAGAGAAATGCTGGCCTACCGGCTGTTAGGAATTGTATACGTTGAAGTCCAAAACACCTGGAGGGCTGAAGTTGGCTCGTGCAATGGGGGAAGAGAGCCAGGTGGAAGAGAAGAGAGGGGGAAAAGAAGCAACAGTGGAAGAGAAGGGAGGGGAAGACCACGAGGCGGAAGAAAAGCGAGCGCGAAGAGAGGCAATGGGGAAGAGAAGGGAGGGGAGAAGACCACGAGGCGGAAGGGAATCGAGGGGCGAAGACAAGAATTTGAGAAAGAGTGAGAGTGCGGTGTGTGTGAGATGGGGAGTGGGTGAGTAAGTATTAGCAGCGTGTGAGAGAGAGAGAAAGGGGGAGTGTGTGTGTGAGAGAGAGATGGGGAGTGAGAGAGTAAGTATTAGCAGCGTGTGAGAGAGAGAGAAAGGGGGAGTGTGTGTGAGTAAGTATTAGCAGTGCGTGAGAGAGAGGGGGGGTTGTGTGTGTGAGATGGGGAGTGAGTGAAAGAGTACGTATTAGCAGCGCGTGAGAGAGAAAGAGTGTGTGTGAGAGAGAGAGAGAGAGAAAGGGGAGAGTGGGGTGTGTGAGAGGGGGAGTGAGTGAGAGAGTTTGGAAGCAGCGAGCGCCCGAAATCTGCTCCCTTTCCCCGCAGGTCTCCCTCGCAAATGAAAGGAGAGCCTGGGGAAAGGGAGCGATCCCTCTCAGGCGCTTGCTGCTTCCAAACCGCGGTTTAGAAGCAGCGGCGCCAGATTTGCTCCTTTACCCAGGTCTCCCTCGCAAACGGAGGGAGAGCCGAGGGGAAGGGAGCGATCCCTCTTGGGCGCTCCTTGCGTCCCACCCACAGTTTGGAAACAGCGAGCGCCCGAGATTTGCTTTCTTTCCCCAGGTCTCCCTTCGCTTGGCTGAAAACTTCTTGCTTATTCATAGTCTTGCTGTAACCCGTCATCATAATAAAGAAAGAAAGTAAGAAGAAAGCAGAAGAAAACAGAAAGAAACTTCTCCCAGTTGTGGAAACTATTGCCCTTTGTGGTAGACAAGAACTGGCTTTAAGAGGGAGCAATCATTCAGGGCCTATTGCCTGTGAAGAGCCTTTGCACAATGATGGTAATTTCAGGGCCTTGTTGATATCTTGTACCAGATCAGGAGACAATGACCTGAAAAGTCATCTTGAAATTACAGCTATGAATGCCCAACTTATTAGTCCTCAAATACAGAATGGACTAATAGAAATTTGTGGTGACAAGATAGTCAAACAATTGTTGAAAGATGAAATGCATCATAATGTTTCTCTGTTTTGGCAGATGACACTTTGGATACGAGTACCTCAGAACAATGACCGCTCTCGGTAAGGTACACTGATGTCAAAGTTGCAGAAATAAGAGAAGACTGTATAAGTTTTGTGAAGATAAGTGATATGACGGGTGGAGGACTTGCAGGCATTATTTTGAAAAAATGGGCTGAATCTGCAACACATGTGGACAGGGTTATGATGGAGCTGCTAATATAATTTTGATTGGGGGGGGGGTGATTCTGAGTGAAAGAGGATCTACCCTAGCAAACCTTTTCTATTGTTATCCCAATACCTCCATGAATATGGGATATATTGAGCATGGTGATCAGATCATGATATGAATAAACATAACAGTTTAAATAATGTACCAGTAAGGCCTTTTCGTGGACCACCCTGAGAATTTGGGGGGGGGCTGAAGCCCCTCAAGCCCCCCCCCCCGGCTACATGCCTGCCGATTGACAATATTGAATTGTTGCTTTTTCCTTTTAAAGATCTCCTTCCACACTCTTTTCATATTACTTTGTTTGCTTGAATGTGCCCACGAGGATTCTCCTCTCTAAAGGAGTGAGTAAACCTCTGCAGCCAGTAACAGAAAGTGTAAGTTGAGCCCTCAGTAGTCCCCACTGAGTTATTGGGGAAAAGAAGCGTTAAAATCCATGTGTGGTGGCAGCTATAAATGATCTCAAAAATCCCATCTCCCACTCAGAGCAAGAGGAAAGCCTTCATATCTGCTTTCTCAATTGGGTCAGTCTATACATGCCCATATTTACTCGTCTAATATGCCATCAAATCTAATGCACACCTCAATATTCAAAACCCTGAAACCACATTAGGCAAATCTAACATGCCCCTAATTTTGTCACGATGCACGGACTTGACCGGTCCCTTAATCACACACACAGATGGGGATTCGTTCCCACAGATCCTATACTTAATCTTTCGGCCGAGGTCCCCGACGCTCTAGGCTTTGTCGTCTCCAATCTTTGCTGACGGACCTCGGCCTGTCTAGGCTGCGGTACCATCCCCTTCTGCTGGACTCAATGCTACTTCTCCTATCAAAGGTTCAGCCTTGTCTCCCAGCACCTGGGTCTCTATCTTCATGAGAGCTCTCCTCCCTAGAATCTTCCCAGCCGCTCTCTTCCATGTTTTCACTCACAAGCTCCTGTGAGCCTCTCCCACCCGGGTGTTCATAACTTTCGCTATCAGTGCTTTCCATGAGCACCTGGTTATCTATGTCTACGTAAGGGTCAAGCCAACCTTCTTCCCATGCCAAACTTTCTGTGGGCGAAGGAGGCCCACTGATGGGAAACTGTCCTTCTTCTAACCCTTCCAAATCCTCTTCTGAATCTGGCTCTGCGGCTGCAGGCACTAATGCCAATGGGACCCCGGGTCCTAGCCCCTGTTCTACAGGCACAAACGAGAACTGCTGTGCTACAAATTTTGGGGAGGTACTTTAGTAAAAAAAAGAAAAAAGATGAGCATTAGAATGGAGTAAATACAGTAATTTCCACCAGGAATCAAATTAGAGCAGCTACATTGAAAATGCCTGTTTTCACTCTATGAGCTCAACAGAAAAGAATCAAACAATGTCCAAAACCTTGTGTACCCGGTGTATGCGAAAATTACCCTTTTCCACTATAGTTTTCAGAACCCCCTGCCAACATCTGTGTGATCTAATCCTGAGTTGTTCTTTTGTGTACTGCTGCAACAATGTCCAAGTGGAAAAACCTATGCCTGCTTCTCCCATATAGAGAAGTATTCCCCTGCCAGATGGTGAGGTAGTTGTGAGGACGGCATATTATCTATCTCCATGATGGTGGTGAAAGTGGAAGTTTCCCTGCTTTCTCTTCAATATGTCTTCTAAGCAAGCCAAAGTGTTAAAATGAAGATATATGATTCATGCAGTTGTCTAAATCCACTAAAGTTCATGCCATGATAAATTAGAGTGTTGTTAAAGTGCCCCGGTACTCTTTCATTTTGTGATGCAATAAAATAACATCGTTGTTGAAAGTTACCTTTCCCCTTTTAATTCTTGGAACATGTGAAAGAACCTCAGATTTGCGAAATCTGAAAGTACTAATGGGGAAGACTTCTTCCCCTCCAATATTGTAATTCTTGTGCTATAATTCCCCTACTGTAACTTCACGGTTGCCTATATTGGCTAGGGATGATGTGATTTGTGGGCCAGGAAGGTCTGGAAGGCCACCAAAACCCAGCTCCTCAGACCTTATTTTGAGCTTGTTTAGAACAAGATCTAACAGGGATAGCAGCCAGGTCAGCATGTTTCCCATCATGGAGAGATGATGGCGGATGGCCTTGAGGATGCCACCAGCCACACCGCACCGTTGGACCTACCGCGCAGGCGCAGGAGAAGACATAGATGCAGTCACAGGAAGTCTGTACTAACGTCGCGAGAGTTGACTGGTGATGCTTTTTCAGCTCCGGCTCGAGGTAACGTAACTTCCTCTGGAGCCGGAGCTAGGACTGTGCAGCCCGCCCAACTGCCCCAAATGGAGAAGAAATGCGGGGGTCAGCGCTATTGCTGCCAGTGGGGCCCCGTTGGGGGCTATTCCATCTGGTCCTGGTCAACGGAGGAATTTGGGGCCAGCCAATAGACGAAGGAGGTTTCAGCCTAGGACTTTCTGGAACGTTGGCTACAGGAGCTGGGTGAGATCTCAGAACAGTCCCCAGCTCCAGAGCATGTTATCCGGGATAGAAACAAGATGTGCCTTTCAGCCCTTAAAACCAGCAGGGCAGAGCAGGTCCTCTCCCCCTAAGGGTAGTATATGGATACCAGCAAGGAACTTAAGTTACACTCCGGCCCCACGGCTGGAGTGTAAGCGGCCTTTCTGAGAACTATAGGCCATCGGATCTCTCCCAGTAGATTTCTATGTGGTGGATTAAGTTCTCAAATTGTTTAATTGTTTAAATTGTTTAATTTGTCTCCTGTATTAGTACTGTATGTTCTCTCTTTTTATATGTTATGCTTGTAAACCGCTCTGAGCCTCCGGGGAGTGGCGGTATAGAAGTTGAAATAATAAATAAATAAATAAATAAATAAATATGGCACCAAGACATGCAACAGCAGCAGTCTCTGGCCTGTGCCTGAATGGGCCTTTCCTCTCTCTTTCCAAATGAGTCTTCCCTGTGCTCAGACCATGCTTGAAGAGCAGGATGTTGTCACCTTTCCTCAAGCAAGAGGAATGTGTGAGCCCTCCAGATCAGGATAGTAGCTCAGTCCCAAGGTGAAGAAGTGAACATACAGTAAGTGTCATCCTGAGCAGAAGGTCCCTTTCTAATCCAGTGGTAGCTATTCCCTTGCATGTCAGCTATCTGCATCTCTAGCCAACGGAGAATGTTGACACATGCTACAACTGTTTCACTTTGGCAGGAACAATCCAGGTTAACCCCCTGTCATTTAACTTTATCGCTTTAAAAAATATTTTAGTTTATATATACATTTATTTACAGTCAATGACCAGCACCAAAAACCCCCATATAAACACCAGAATAAAAACATATACATTTAGGCATTACGAAACAATGTCAAAAGCAAAATTAGAACCCAGTGTTGAATATGATAGTTAAAACAGTATTAAACATTTATATGCTAAAATGACAATGGTAAAAGTTAAGTGAATATTAAAACCTTCTAAGAGTGTTTTAGTTTGTTTCATCTACTAATACTTTCCCCTTTACGTCCTCAGGTTACCTCAGTTGCTGCAAACTGAGTCCAAAGTACAAAAGTAGTTTGCATTCAATGAACTCAATAGTAAGGAGGAGGAGGAGAAAAGGAGCCAGAATCTTTCCCTTCCTAGTTTGTGCACACGTGCCTTCAAGGTGATGCCTGCCAATGTATGGGAACCTCATGCATTTCAATGAATTTTGTCCCAGTTTTCTATGGTGAAATGGAGGGTATGCATTCATGAAAGTTGCACATCAGTGTATCTGGAGGACCCTACATTTTGAAATCTCCTCTAATTCAAAGTATCTTTCTGAAAGCTGGAGTATCCTTCAGCAATGGGAGTCCCAGGGGCTCTACTACTCTTAGCAGGGAGGATTGCTTCATAGATCAAACACTTTATACTAGCAACCAGTTAAACCTACTCATGTGAGGACTGTGTGAACTTTCTCCATGCAGCCAATGCATGGAGTATATACCAATGGGGTTCAAATGCCATTCAGAGCAACAGAAAACATTTCCAATGCGGGTTGGGGAGGGGGGAGAGAATGTTAGAAAAAGAGATAATTAAATGTGCCATATTGTAAGGGAATTTGGGTTCTTGGTTGCAGAGGCCATGAGGTGGAAGAACTCAGCCAAGGCCGATGAATCCAAACAAGACTTTTAATTTCAATCCGATCAGTATTGAGGCGAATAGCCCCTCTTACCATGGTCAAGGAACAAAATGGCTATTGCCCCGAACTACACAGTTACAAAGATATTTATACTCTTTCTTATCAGCAAGTAACATTCTTCACATTAACCCTTAGTATGGCTCTTTCTTTGTTCTGCTGTCTCTGGGCAGATTATTGCTGACATATGGGCACTTGGAGCGTCTCCTCTTGGGAGGGGCACTTTTTGTACTTTTTACCTCCTTCAATATTAGACAGATGAAATTAGAGATTTCTAGACCAGAGCTGCCAAATTTACGTCTAAAAAGGCATGCATCAACCCATCACCCCTCACATTGAGAGGGGAAAGCATGGACGACAGTCCTCTTAGCATAGAGCAGGCCTGTCCAACAGGCGGCCCAGGGGCCGCACATGGCCCTCCAGCCCCTTGGATCCGGCCCTCCTACCCTCCTGCAAGAAATCAGCTGTTTTTTTATTTAAAAAATTGAAAAATTGTAGCGGCGGCACAGCTGTCCGCCATTACCTGTCCTGGTTCTTCAGCAGACAGGAAATGAGCCAGGACAGGAAATGACACTGTGGAGCCAAAGGACTACAAGTCCCAGCTTCCCCTTCGCGGCGCCATTTCCTTTGAGACTAGAAGAGTACAGGAAGTACTCTTCTGCTGTGTCTTCGGCTCCTGCCTCTGTGTCTTCGCCTCTCTCGTGCTCCGGCTCCTGGATCCTCATTGGAAGAGAGAAGCCGGACCGGAGCAAGGCTGTGTGGAGCTCTGTTTGGGCAGCGGTCGTTTGGGAAGGATACTGAACGAAGGTAGGCTGAAGCAGAGGGCTGTTTTGCTGGGGTGGGCTTCCTTCCTTCCTTCCTTCCTTCAATCTTTCCTTCAGTCTTTCCTTCAGTCTTTCCTTCCTTCCTTCCTTCCTTCCTTCCTTCCTTCCTTCCTTCCTTCCTTCCTTCCTTCCTTCCTTCCTTTTATCCTTGCTTCCTTCCTTCCTTGCTTTTATCCTTGCTTTTATTCTTGCTTTTATTTTATTTTATTTTATTTTTTAATTTATTTCCTTTTATTCTTGCATTTATTCCTCCCTCATTTCTTCCCTCTATCCATCTTCCTTCCTTCATTCCTCTCTTCCTTTCTTTTATTCTTTTATTTTATTTTTATTTATTTTCACATTGCGGCCCCTCAGGTGATCAGTGGCCAGAATTCCGGCCGCTAGAAGTTGGACAGCCCTGGCATAGAGAATAGCTCCTCTCCTATATGGTCAGCAGTCTCATTTCAAGTTCTGCCTCCCCATCACACTCACACATGGAAACTTAAGAGCTGGCAATATATTCATCTTTTATCACATGGTTAGTATTACTTTTTTAAAAATCAGGAAAAACAATATCCAGAATCTAAGAGATCCCTTGCCCTGACCAAAACCCCTAATATTAAAGGAGACTGACACCAGTTTAAAACAATTTCTTTCCATGGGATCCGATTGTTCTGCATCGGACCCCATAGGATACAAGAGGTAGAACCACTGCTTTCCATGGGATCTTATTGTTCTGCATCAAACCGCATATAATACAAGTGATTGCTGATGGTAAGGAAATGAAACAGGACTGGAAACTTTGATGGTTCTCATCCCACCTGTTTTTCAGTTGTAACCACAGGAGTAAAGCAGGATAGGAGGTAGGAACTCTGATCATGATTGCTGGCCCATGTTCAGAATTCCCTCCTTTCAGGACATTTCTGCTTCTTTTCAACTCTGGAACATGTGATGAGCTCCATGGCTCTCCTTGCTTCAAAAAGAGGCTTAAGTGTCCTACCAGGGTGGACATTTCTCAATGTGATAAGGTCAATTGCCAGAGTTTGCTCCTTTCAGGACACCTCTGCCTCTTTTTAACCAAGGAAGGCTATGCATTACGGCCGGAAGTAGTTTAACTCATGTGATGAGTTCAGTGCCGCTTCATGCATGAAAAGAGGCTGAAGTGTCTGATGACTGGGAAAGTTCTTAATGTGATAAGGTGGTTAGATGTTGTTATTGAAGTGAGGCTTGAATGAATATAATATAATATAAAGGTAAAGGTTTTCCCTTGACATTAAGTCTAGTCGAGTCCAACTCGGGGTGTGTGCGGGTGCTCAACTACCTTTTTAAGCCGAACTGCCGGCATTGTCCATAGACACCTCCAAGGTCATGTGGCTGGCATGACTGCATGGAGCGCATATATATATAGTGTGTGTGTGTATACAGTATATACAGTGTATACTGTATATATAAATATACTATATACTGTGTGTGTGTGTGTGTATATATATATATATATATATATATATATATATGGAAAAATGTTTTTGTTTCTGACCATTGAAAATATTTTGAATTTATTGACTTTATTTGTATCCTGCCTTTCCCCATATATACAGACTAAAGTACAGAGTATAACTGGCAAACATCAGTAAGCGGGGAGTGGGAGAGAAAATTGTTCTAATAGCATTGTGTGAACTGCACTGTATTCGTTTTCGGAAAATTAATTTTTTATCATGTCAGAACCAAATTGAGAATACATTTGTGATGTATAAAAAACAACCACAAACAAAGTTAAAAACATTTCAGAAAATGCAGTTCAACTATTTTGGAAGGTTAGAATTCAAGGCTCAGTAAGGGAACCAGAAACACAAATGAATGTGAAAAGACCCAGATCTCGAACACCACACACACGCAACAGCCAGCTGAGTAGCAGTGTCTTTTCCCACGGAACAGATAGCTAATCCTGTCAGGGTTTGACAGTACTGATTATTTGATGAAAGGGGTGGGGGAAGAGACTGTTCTCGGAAGCACTCTTCCCACCATCATTATTCCCCAGTGAAACTATCAATTGACAACACTGGCCATCAGCCTGGCAGCAGTGTGACATTCTGTGCATGCAACGGATCCTGGATATTGCATTTCCCTGCACACTGTCTTGGTGAACTTGTGAAAATGCATCTGGTAACACAATAAATGTGTAGACTGAGGAGGGAGAGCCGGGAGGAGGCTGAGGAAAGTAAGCATGTTGTTGCAACGGAGAGCGCAACCCAAAATTCTCTGTTGTAGCTAACAGAAAGGTTTTCTGTTCAGTACATGGTGCTGAAAGGCTGAAAGTAGCACGCACACACACACACACACACACACACCGGGACACTTTGTGCTGTGGTAGCTCTTTGGGACCAACAATGAGCTAGGGCTCCATTCAGTAGAAGGAGCAGAGAGGCTTTTAAAATATTTTATAGTGTGTGATCATCTAAAGCTGAGACACTGTTAAGTCCAAGGCTTAGAGCAACTTAACTAGCCCAGCTTACCTGTCCAAACATATCTCTCTCTATGAACCACCGCAGAGGTTAAGATCTTCTGTGGAGGCCCTGCCATCGGTCATACCTCATTCACAGGTGCAGCTGGTGAGAATGAGAGACAGGGCCTTCTCAGTGGTGGCCCCTCAGCTGTGGAATTCCCTACCCAGTGAGATTAGATAAGCTCCCTCCCTCCTGACCTTCAGAAAGAAACTGAAAACATGGCTGTGGGACCAAGCTTTCGAAGAACAGAGAGTAGGCAGCAATGAAGTAAGCACAATACGGTTGGAATGGCTCCAGGATTATGACTTTGGATTTGTGTGGTTTTTAATAGCTGATTTTAATTTATTAATGTAATGTATTAATATGCTATGTTTTAAATTTTTAATGATTTTAATGTATGTGTATATTGTATTTGTTTGTTCTGTGCATGGCATTGAATATTGCCAACTTGGAAGCTGCTCTGAGTCCCCTTCAGGGTGGGGGGTTTAAAGGAATAGTAAGTAAATAAATAACTATCACAGAAAGAATAGTTTCTACAAGCTAGGCAGTTTGAATCTCCTCACTTTATAAGCTGAGGACTCAGGGTGAAAGTGGGAGGAGGATAAAGAAACTGGGACATTTTAAAAGCAGGTAAAAAAAAGTAGAATAGGAGAAGACTTATCAGAACTGTCCCTGCCAAATTGGGACACTCGTGACATATAGAATGACTAGCGTTGCTGTGGCCCAGTCTAGTAATCTGGAAAATAAACTGATGAGAAAGTTTTTAATATATGTAATTTCTTTAGGCTTGTGGGTAAATAGTGTTTCTTGCTGTTTCTTTGTCAGTGTTCATGTGGAGATTGTTTGCTTTGCCCACTCCGGAACATGCAACATATAATTGTCCTTTAGGGGCCCCTTTCAAATCTATGATACCATATCTGTGTGTTTGTGTTAATCATATACAGTGTTCCCTTGCTACTTCGCAGTTCACTTATGTTGCTGTTTCACGGATTTCAAAAAATATTAAGTTAAAAATATTTATCATGGTATTTTTGCTGTTTTGTGGGGTTTTGCCACTGCCGCTCTCCAAGGCGCTTTACCTCCTCAGTCCTCCCTCCCTCCCTCCAGTCTTGAAGGGCCTTTGCTTCCTTCCATTCCTTTACTTTAAATGTATAAAGAATAAAAATAGTGTATAACTACTAAAATAATGTATAAATATTAAAATAAATAGAGTATCCCTACATTGCGGTTTTTCACTTATTGCATGAGGTCCTGGAACCTGACCTCAGCAATAAGTGAGGGAACACTGTATATCTATCTACCGGTATATCTATGACTGGATGGCTCTTTGTAAGGAGGGCTTTTATTATGTTTTCTTGCCCTGGTGAAGAGAGTAAGACTGGATGGCCTTAAGTATTTTCTGTTGGTCATGGGGGTTCTGTGTTTGCCTCAATTCTGTTGTTGGTGGAGTTCAGAAAGCTCTTTGATTGTAGGTGAACTATAAATCCCAGTAACTAGAACTCCCAAATGTCAAGATTAATTTTCCCAAAACATCATCTGTATTCATATTTGGGCATATGGAATATTCATGCCAGGTTTGGTCCAGATCAATCATTGTTTGAGTTCACAGTGCTCTCTGGATGTAGATGAACTACAACTCCCAAACCCAAGGTCAATGCCCATCAAACCCTTCTAGTGTTTTCTGTTGGTCATGGGAGTCCTGTGTGCCAAGTTTGGTTCAATTCCATCATTGGTGGAGTTCAGAATGCTCTTTGATTGTAGGTTAACTATAAATCCCAGAAACTACATATCCCAATGACAAATTCAATTTTTTTTAATTGATGGTCACTCCTTGGGTTAGTAGGTGATTTATGGCCAAATTTGGTGACAATTCACCCAGCGGTTTTTGAGTTATGCTAATCCCACAAACAAATATTATATTTTTATTTATATAGATACTAGCCATCCCCTGCCACGTGTTGCTGTGGCCCAGTTTGGTGATCTGGAAAATAAAGTAATGAGAAAGTGTTGGTTTCTAATATATGTAATTTCTTTATGCTTGTGGGTAAACAGTATTTCTTGCTGTTTCTTTGTCAGTGTTGATGTGGAGAATTTCGGGGCTGAAGCCCCCCAAGCCCCCCCCCCCCCTGGCTATATGCCTGCTTCCAGTATATGAAATGGTCTTGCCACATTGAGTGCTTGAGCGTGCTATAATGAGCTATAAGCAGCTACACTCATGCAGATCACAGGCCATGCACCAAAGAGGAGTAAACTAGGGAAGGAAACTACTATTTCCACCCTTGCCTCTCACTGGCCTTACAATGGAGTGCCATGTGGGAAATTATTGCTTGACTGTTATTTAGAGATAAGCATAAACAGAAACAAATAAGGCAGTGTAGGAAAAGGATGAGATCAGATCCCCGTCTTCCCATTGGACACATTTCTGGAATGAATGGTAACCTTATCCCATAAAGGTCATGTGACATCATACTCCAGGAGTCAAGAGTGAATTTAGCAGCAAGTCTCAGCATATTCTCCTAAATAGGGAACCAGTGGTGTGAGCAGCAGATTGCGTTTCTCTGGTTACCTCGCCCCCCCCCAACCCTCTGCCTTGCAGTATGTTTATGGGATGCTTGGGCAAAGCATTTAAGCAGAACTACAACCTCCCTGTGGAAGAGCTTGGGCTTCCCTTTGCCAGATCAGCTGTGAGGAGCAGTGGGATAACAGGGGAACCCTAGGAGCAGTGAAGCCAGCTTGTAAGGCAAATGTACATAACATAGAATATAACATTTTTTCTCTTTCTATATCCTTCCTGCATCTACTTCCCTTCCATATGCCATGATCCGTTATGTTTGCTTGTTCTATCAGCCAGATCGAGTGCTATTATAGCACTTTTAAGTGTTGCTCCTACCATTGCTGTTTTGGAAACCAAACTCTTTAAAAAGAGCTTGAGAAAGATGTTTATGAACCTTCCAGGAATTTAAGATCATCTGGAGAGGCCCTGCTCTCGATACCGCCTGCCTCACAGGCGCGCTTGGCGGGGACGAGGGACAGGGCCTTCTTAGTGGTGGCCCCTCAACTGTGGAACTTCCTTCTTGGGGATATTAGATCGACCCCCTCCCTCCTGACCTTTAGGAAAAGAGTAAAAAACCTGGCTCTTTGAGCAAGCTTTTGCAACCTCAGTGTAACCAGATAAACTCAGTATTGTGAACGAAAATGGAACAGCTTAATGATGCAAATGGACATGGATTTAAACCCGAAAGTCATTGATTTTACAGTTTTACATTGTTTTTATATGTATTTTATTATGTGATTTAACCTGTATTAAACGATGCATTTATGTGTGTTCGGCATCTAATTGTTGCCAGTCTGTACACCGCCCTGAGTCACCTTCGGGCTGAAAAGGGCAGGATAAAAGTGTGGTAAATAAATAAATAAATTTATTTGAACAACAGCATCTAAAATCCCCTGTATGGTTAGTCGAGACTAAACTGATTGAGGATTGATGCAAATTGTAGCTTTAAGAAGCATTTTCCTGAAGTCTGCTATATGTCTGTCTGTCCGTCCACCCACCTACCTACCTATCTGTTTCAGTCAACTTATCTACCCACCTTGTTGTTATATACTTTTGAGTCAAAATCTCCAATCTAATTTATATTGGCCCAATCCCAGGGTTTTCTTAGCAAGATTGATTCAGAGAAGGTTTGCCATCACCTTTTTGTAAGGCTGAGAAGGGATGGCTTAGTTAACATCAATGGGTTTCTATGTCTTAACAAGGATTCAAGCCATGGTGTCCCTGAATTGTTAATCTAATACTCAGACCACTATGCCATGCTGACTACATCTGCCCTCACTATTAAAATAATAGTGCTATTATTGCAGATGTTTAAGGTTCATCCTGCTCTTTTTCCATGGCACAAAGCTCTGAGGACCACATCTCTAAATTATATTATCATTTTTATTTAGCACTAGCTTAGGTTCCCAGCAGTGCCCGAGTTAGGGATTCTGTAATGATAATTATGAAAAGTAGTCATTGTTTGATTTTGGATGTTATGAATGGTCCCGTTAGAAAATAGATAAGTGTATGGGTAAACTACAACTCCCATCAGCTCATATATGTAAAGTTGATCATGCCCCCAAACTTCACCAGTAGTTAAAGTTGGTCATGATGGGTATGTGTGCCAAGTTTGGTCCAGATCCTTCAATGTTGGAGTTCACAATAGTCTCTGGATATGGGTGAACTGCAACTCCTATTGTCCAGTGTCCATCCCTCTGAACATCTGCCAGTATTGTGTGTTGGTAATCTTGGGTATGTGTGTAAGTTTGGTCCAGATACATCATCGGAGAGATTCACAGTGCTCTTTGCATATAGGTGACCTATAACTTTCATTGTCATTGTCCCCCAAATCCCGCCAGTCCTTAATGTTGGTCATGGGGCATCTGTGTGCCAATGTTGGTCCAAGTCCATTATCAGTGGGGTTCACAGTATTCTTTGATTGTGGACAAACATCAACTTCAAACATCAAAGTCAATTCCCTCCAAAACCCACCGGTATTTTAAGTTGGTCATGTTGGATATGTTTGCCAAGTTTGGTTCAGATCCATTCCCATTGTTCATGGTCAATCCACCTCTCAAAAATGACCAATATGTAAAGTTGATCATGATAGGCATGTGTGCTTAGTTTGGTCCAGATCTATAGTCAGTGGAGATCATGGTGCTCTCTTGATGTGTGTGGACTATAATATCCACCATTCTCTGGGTCAAGATCACTTCATGAGTTTCATAGTTCAGAATGGACCAAAGCCTGGAAGTCACAATTCAACATCCTCCCAGCTACACCATAATAGGTTTTTAACCATGTGAATATTTTATATGTCCATTTGAATGCAAATGATATCTGTTGTGATATCAGAATTTAGAACAGAATGGTACATTCAACATGCATGACAACTCTTTACCACAGGCTGAGACAGACAGCTACTCTTTGCTGGGCCACTGGTGGTACTGCAAAGGTATTTGGGTTGAATAATTTCTGGGTATAGGGTCACCCACAAAGCACATTTCTTCTCTACAGAAACATTCCTGTCTCTTTGAAGACAGGTAGGAAATACATAGGTCACACAGACACCATCAACACTAGTTCTCTTGATTGCAGTGATTGGAAAAAAGGCGTGTTGTTATATTTTTCCATGGGGAAAAAGTTCACACACAGGACAAGCCCTATCAGAATGCATAGTAGCCAGGCGGCTGCTTCAGACAGAATATTTTGGGTGTTCTGCAAGGGCAATAAATTGTTTGATTTCGTCTTACTGCATTTTCACTGCCAAGGACAGGGAGAAGTCTTTGTGGATTTCCTGCCTCATGCACCAAAATAACTTGGCTGGCTTGGGTGCTAGATGCTGTTTAACTGCGATCAGGGTGGGGATTTGTTACTCTGCCTCTGGCGGCAACATTTCCTGGGCCACTCCTCTTTGCCCACAGTAATTATCTACAAAGCGCAGCTACAGTGGCAACCAAGAAGCAGCTGGGAACAGCTCCATGGGCATAGGAATTATCCTGTGAACTAGAACAAAGCAGGTGGGGGTTCAATTAAGAAAAAAAGCCCCAACAATTTGTCAAAAGGAGCCTGATTATGTGCTGTATAGAAATACCCTTCAAATATCCCAATCCGTGCACTCTCTGCATTCGAAAAAACACTGCACTCACCAAGCACAGATAGTATTGTATTTTTGCATCAATGTCAACTTTTGTAAAGAAATGGCTACCTAGGTAGCAGAAAGAACCAACATTTTCAAGTGTTACACCATTTGCGTGTGTATGGGTGATACACCTCCCCCCATATTCAAGAAGACACCGACACAAGTAGTTGGAGTAAAATATGGCCACAACTAATTTATTGATAACAGGAACAAGGGTTGGCAGCCATACATGGGTCTTTGATCAGGGGTCGGACAACCGCTGCTGTCCAAAGATACTTACATCCATGGGTGCCACCGACACACCGCCGGTTCCTGCAAGCTCAGCACCCGAGGGGACCAGGTGTTATCCCCCCATCCAACCAGGGGCGATACACCACCCCGATCCAGGGGCCATGCCACACGCCAAACACAAAGTTGTGACAAGATAAACACACAATAACAACAAGATTAGCTAACAAAATTCAGAGCAAAAAGAACACCAAACAACAGCAAGATAAGCTGACAAATGCGGAGCAACGCTACATGCAGGGAGGGTGGGTGGGAAAGCTGATGTAGGCCCAGTGCCTGCTGGTAAGCCTCGGGCAGCCTAAGTAGGCTGCCTGGGTGAAAGAGAGGGCTGGCCCCAACTGCGGGCTTGGCAAGGGCGGGGCCAGCCCACCATTGGACAGCTGGCTCTGATGGCGGATAATCTCCTGCCACCCAGGGGCTTCTGGGAGGAAGAAGCCCCCTCCCTTTCCATAATGGCGACGAGGACACCCAGCACCGCAGTCTGCTCTGCCCGGTAAGTCGGGCCAAGCCATTAAGCTTTACTTCTGGCATTGGTTGACCAATTTGGTGTGGGCTTTTCTTAATGTTCAGTGAGGGGACACTTCTGCGAAGGTGTTTAAAGGAGTGTGTAGGTCTTCCTCTGACTATATTATTATCAGCATATTGAAATTCAATAACAGATGTTGTTTTGACCTTACTTTTGGCTTTCAGCCTGCTGAGGTTAAAGAGCTTGCCATCTCTCCAATATGTTATTTCCACAATGGTGGGAAGCTTCCCATCAACAAGGTGTAGAAACTTAGCTATGAAGATGGAAAATAAGGTTGGGGCAATAATGCATCCTTACTTGACACTTGATTCCACCTTAAATGCATCACTTTAGGAGCTTTTGCTGTACAAGACTGTTGCCGTCATGTCATCATAGAGGAGCCACAGAATGTTCACAAATTAATCAGGGCATTTGATTTGTGAGGATTTTTATGAGCTCATCCTTAGTTGGAACTTCCACGTTGGATCTGAGGTTAAGAAGTTTACGGTAGTGCTCTTTCCAACACAGGAGGTTTCTGTTTTAGAAGTTTGGTTCCATCTGATGAACATAGAGGC